>CM060611.1:20839869-21439869 GCA_030578255.1 Tiaroga cobitis | reverse complement strand
CAGCCAAATAATTTCAGTAGCCAATATTTTCATGCATACTAAAAAAAGACGATCCCCAATGAAAAAGAACTACACACATTTACATTTTTGTTTTTGTAGTATTGCAAATATCATTACTAATATATGAAAATGAAAAACAGTACAAACGACTTCAATGGTACATTACTAATGCACACAATTATTATCTATTCAAAGGTGTTCAGAAGGCTTTAGGTCTGGGCTTTGTGCAGTCAAGTTCTTCAACACCAGACTCGGTAAATAATTTCTACAAGAGCCTAGCTTTGTGCAAGGACAAGGACATTGTCATGCTGGAACAGAAGACCCTCACTGTTGGAAGCACAGAATTCTCTGGAATGTCATTGTATGGTGTAGCACTGAGATTTGTTTTCACTGGAGTTACTGGAATGGCCAAACCTGATATGGTGGTGTCCACATACTTTTGACGATATACTGCCATTTTAGTCAATCTCAAGAATGCATATTAGAGCTACATAAGACGTGTAATTATTGTTAGTATAATTTAAAAAGTACATCTCACTAATAACAGTACAATGCCGTTAGTTAGTCACAAGGAATGTGTAATGCTAATTAATTCATTAACGAGTCATGATTGCAGAGAGACAAAATTGTGGACCACTAGGTGAAACCCCGTGCATTAATACATCATAACGCCATGATAATTCGCGCATATGCATCTATTAACAATATGCACGCGTATAACAACATTGTTTCAAACTCACATGAAAACGGGTCATCATAGTGATCTTACAAGTCTTACCTTGAGGACGCCTAAATCAAAAAGTGACAACGTAAATACATCAGTAACCAGTTCACGACAAGAACTGTTCAATTTGTTTTCTCAAATAAGACTGTGCTGTTTTGTTTTGTGTCTAGACAAGTTAACGTATCACGCGAGCATCGTGCTTGTGGACCTTACGTCACGAGCTGCGTCACCAATCAGAGACACTGCAAAAAGTGGAGACTTAGGAAAATCGTAGCGCTCAACATTTAGTCCCGCCCTGCAGCTCACAGTGCCAATCGCATTTTTGATGAAGGACTAAAAGTCCCGCCTTCCAGTTAAAAGAGCCAATCGCTGTTTTTTTAGAGTGGCTCGCTCGTTTGTTTACTCTTTACTGCGCATGCGCATTAGACCAGATTGAAATGCACTGTTGCAGGCAGATGTCATTACTGATTGTATATTCATTTAACATTGACATGCAGTTTCGGGGGATTTCAGCTTTTTCCCTTATTAAAATAGGTGGGAGCTGTACTTGAACGTCTGTTGAGTGTTGTTTATTCAGCGAGGCAGGAAAGGATCACAATATTTATGGGTCCTTGACAATAAAAATGATTTACCTAACAAATTACTTGATGAACACAAAAGCAAAAAAAACAAACATTCAGTAGTATATTTAACCCTCTACTGCACGGTGTTGCCATATGGCAACATACCCTTTCTTTGGACATTTCTTGAAATTTGAAAATAAACATAAGCTCATTTTAATCTTAAATTCATGGTAGAACCTGGTGGTACCCAATGATATGCTTTGATGACATCACATCACACTACACACACCCTTAAACTGTCATTTCTTCACACACTTTTGATGACTCCAGTTGCTGAAGAAGTGCTCGTGAATATGTGAAGATTTTCCTCAATTTTTCATATTTCTTCAGAATTAAAAAAATATGTCAAGCATCTGGGGTAAATTCTAATCTTTTTTCAATCATTGTCACATTGTTTTGATACTACTATTACCTTTTTATTCAATAAAAAAGGTATGTTGCCATATGGCAACATTGTGCAGTAATGGAATAATATTTTGCCCATGCTAATGCAGAGTAGCTTTGTATGGATGCACTATATATTTATAAAGTAAAGTAAAAGTAAAGTATAAAAGTAAAATATATATACGCAAATTTTGTTTAGAAAATGCACAGTGTTGAGCTGATGTTGGGAAAGGTGTAAAGTATATCAAGAATTTGAAGGTTTTGTCATTGCAAAATCTGTATGGTGAACAAAAAATAACCACATACACAAGTCGCTGTGCAGTCCCCATGCAGATGTACACACACACACACACACACACACATGCATGTTCTATCATCCTACACTTGATGGCACCAGTAACAATTTTTTCTTATATTTCATTTGAAGTTGAAGTTCAGGAGGAGGCACCTGCACCTCCTGGGGTGGAAAAGGAACTGCTTCAAGGCGTTTCACATTGAGTAGTTTCACTTGAACAGTTCTGGCAGTTTGCGTCAGATGTTTTGTAAATGTTCTTGAAATAATCGTTTCATATTGAGTAGTTTCACTTGAACAGTTCTGGCAGTTTGCGCCAGATGTTTTGTAAATGTTGAAATAATACTTTGAAAATTAGTTTCATATTTTGTATACAAAGCTCTTGAAAACATTTTAAATAGTAAAAACAATTTTAATTTCTATAAGACAGGTCTGTAATCATCTATGAATTTCATGTCATTTTGGGAGAAAACTGTTCCATTGTTGCACAATGTTGCCATATGCCTATGGCAACGCACCCAAAAGTACCCCCCCCCCCCCCCCCCCCAAAAAAAAAAAGAAATGTTAATTTGAGTCCATTTTATATATATAAAAACACTGTAAAATTGTTTTCCATGAGTGCATAATAATGCGTGCAGTAGAGGGTTAAGGGCAAGGCATCTCTCCCATTCCCTTGTGTTCAAGCGAAGCGGTCCCTTGTCTTTTTTAAGCATATTTTTTAAGCATAGGCATTGTCTCTGGTATAGGCCTCCCCCTACAGGACTGACTTTGCGTTTGCATAATCAAAGTACTAATTTCCTCCCAGCTGCTTTTCTGAATACATTTCATTTGTAGAAGAGTCATTCCTGGAATTTTAGGAATATTACAGTCCCCCAGACTTTTTAAAGTGGTGGTTCACCAAAACGAAATGTTAAAAGCTTTTCACAATACTTATTTGGTATGTCTATTATAATGACTAAAAATAATTATTGTATTTAAATATTTTTTTGTGTCATAAAATAATTTCTATCATACACCAAGTATTTTGTCATGTCCCTGAGGCACTTCACTGAATTTGTAATTTGAAAATATTTAACAAAATGTGCACATAGTCTTTAATTTTAGGCAATATTGGGCAATGCTTATTTGTGTTACTTTCTTGTGAAAAATTCAAGTGACCCAAGAATGTCACAGAAAGCTACATCTCTGCAATATACTTTTGTGCATAGTGCCTTTGTTTTAATATACTACTTTTGATACTAAATGATAAAATAGTATATTGTTAAAATTTTTCTCATGAGAATAATAAACAAATGTCCACAAACATCTAATTCACAGGCGTATCTTATGAAAGTTTTTTTTTTGTTACTGGGACTGATACTGTTATCCATGGGATTTAAGTTTGAACTTGTAATTTTCCTCTTTTTGCTGATAATTCTATTTTATAATGCATGTTAGTGTTATTTGCTCTTATGCACAGTAGTTGGCGATATTCATCTATGGCGTCTTGCCTGTAAAACTAGAAGAAAATAAGCAGCCGCCCATTAGATGCGTCAGAGGCGTGACGTTTGTGATTTTCTGGAAATCAGTGAAATGTGGATTTTGTCTAGGTAATTTTATCATCACGCACCTTGATTTGTCTATGAAATGAAATAAGGTAGCTTATTGCATCACATATTTCTCTGAAGCAGATCTGAGGTAAGGCGATCCCATGATTCAGAGCAAAACACGGGCACTGCCCAAAAGATCAGCTGGAGATTGTGTTTGACAGATCGTTTGCAATTAAAGCACTCTATGACGCAAAACAAAGTGTATAAATAGGAACGAATTGCAAGTAACGTAGCAGGCTTATGTGTTTACCAGGCGTATGTTTTTATTCTAGCGATATCCGATTTCTGTGAATCAATCATTCTTTAAATCGGATCTTTTTGATGAATTGGTTGAATCGTTTGTAACACATTTCTTTATGTATTGTCTCGCTTTTTACCTGGACTCTGAGACTTGCATAAAGTTTGATGATGATGATGATGAACCGATTTCTGTTTTCTAAAAGCATCGTAAGCATTCCAAAAGCATACGTAGGATGCTTGGAAATGCAGCCCTTAGTGAGTTGTTCACGAATCGAACTGATTCAGTCTGATGCATTTATTGAATCAATGATTCGTTGAATCATTTAATATTCGTGTTAATAGTAGACATTTTTACGACTTGATTATCCGAATCCAAAAGAACCGATTCTATCCTAAAAGAACTGAGTCGCGGAAATACGTCGAATTTGTCATCACTACTTCCCATAACGCCCAGTGAACTAACTTGATTGTCTGCATAGTGAGATTGGTTAGGCGTGAGTGAATCCAGCAATTACAGATAATTACACTTTATGCTCAAATGAGGAAAAACAAAAGGGTCTCTGTCTCTGAGATGCATGTCAGCTGCCATGAATAGCTTGAATACTTCAGTCACGTACGTTTTATACAAAAATATATATTTTTAGGCACATAAGGCACATTTGTTTTGTAATCATATAAAACACTCCATTCATGTCAAACAACAATTGAATCAATCAATTGAAATAAATTATAACCCATTAAATTACTTTAACATACAAAAGTATTTGAAATAATGCAAGATATCATAACACCGTAAACAATCTGCTAGAATACAGTTTTCATAATTAGTCAGTATATTATGTAGATCTGTACTGTCTTCTGTCAGCATAGATTTTGTTGTGGTGGGTAGTTTTTTTTCCTCAGAAGTTAAAGTTTTTTTTGTCTAAAATCTAAAGAAATTCCCAAATTTCCATTTTATGTGGTCTTTAACTGTTTCTTGTCCAATGTTATTTGGTCTTTGTCTCTCTCTCTCTCTCTCTCTCTCTCTCTCTCTCTCTGTTTGCAGTTGCTCTCAGTCCCAGGAAGAGTGAGCAGAGTGCACTATGAGCGGGGCAGCGCTGGGAATAGAGATTGTGGTTGTCTTTTTCCTGGCTCTCTTTCTCCTGCATCGCTATGGCGACTTTAAGAAGCAGCAGCGCATGGTTCTCTTTGGCACACTTCTGGCTTGGTATTTGTGCTTTCTCATCGTCTTCATTCTTCCCCTGGATGTCAGCACGGTTAGTGTGCCTTCCGCTTTATAAATGTGTACAGCACTGTTAATTCCTGATGCAACTCAGACAACTTGTGCAATTGATTTTCAGACAATCTACAAGCAGTGTTTAATTGATCAGGAAGCACATGCCCAGATGCCCTCTGTGAGCCCTGTCCTTTCAAACCAGACGACTCCAAATACCTCTGTCTCACCCAGTAAAAGGTAAATTCAACAGCTATTCAGTTAGGCCTATTCTGATTGTACTGTTATTCTGCATGTTTGTGAACATATATTTTGTCCCTTTTCCCGAAGCACTGAACATGTGTGCTATAAACCATGGAGCTACATTCCAGATGGCATCATGCCAGTGTTCTGGAGGGTTGTTTATTGGACCTCACAGTGTCTTACTTGGTGAGAAAGCTTTGCCCTTTTTAAACTTGATAATGGCATCTTAAATCTTCCTGATAATTATTTGTCACTGTTACTACTCAAGTCAGTCTATTGTAGTGCTGCAAAAGTAATTGAAATTAAAACAAAATTGCTATTTGGCAAAGTGCTATTTTTAGATTGCAAAGGCTTAATTAAATAAATACATGCACTACGTGTTTCAGGGTGTAGTGCCACTCATGTTAATTTACACACAATCAGCTCATGATCCACTGTTTTCAATGTCTCAGAGAATGGCTAGCTTTGCAGTAAATGCTGCTCCCCGCATCTGTTTGGGAGCAGACATTTGGGAATGCAACACCAACCCTTTTCCCAACGTGTCAAAAAAAAAGGGAAACTTTAAGGGCTCCTGGTTTTCCACAAAAATACAAGCTCGCTGGTTAAATGTTTGAAAATTAAGAAATTAAAGGGTTAGTTCACCCTCATGTCGTTCCAAACCCGTAAGACTTTTGTTCCTTTTTGAAACACAAATGAAGACATAACTACTACTACTACTTTAACGCTTCAAAAAGTTCATAAAGGGATTGTAAATTTAATCTATATGAATTGAGCGGTTTTGTCAAAATTTTCAGAAGAGACACGATCGCTTTATTTGATGAACAGATCTTCTATTCACATATAAACATTCACCACACATCAGTTGTGGTAAACGGAAGCTCAAGCTTCTTCGCTTGACATGCGAGAACCAATGAGGTTTGTTCTCGTGTTGCGTAGCACGTTTGAGCTTCCTCAAGAACCAATGAGATTTGTTCTTGCAAAGCAATGTGGTTGAGCTTCTGTTTATGTTCGCTGATTAATTTTTATGTCAATAAGAGCCTAAATTCATCATATAAAACGATCGTGTCTCTTCAGAAAATATGGACTAAACAGCCTGATTCATATGGATTAGTTTTACGATCTCTTTAAACGTTTTGAGGCCTCAAAGTGGTAGCTGCATAGCTGTCAATGGAGGGACAGAAATCTCTCATATTTCATTAAAAATATCTTCATATGTGTTCCCGAAGATGAACTAAAGTCTTACCTTACGGGTTTAGAACGACATGAGGGTGAGTAACTAATGACATCATTTTAATTTTGGGGGGAACTAATCCTTTAAGACAACCATAAATATTAGTATTGTAATTTTATAGTTGTACTGTAAAAAAATTTCTTAAATTCAAATTTTTATTTTACGGTGAAATATAATAATAATAGTAATGTTTATTATTTTGTTCAAAATGTTTTAGTAATAATGATAGTCATATTGATATATAATCATACAATTTGTGTGCAGCCTTAGTCTATTGTGTGGTTTAAACCAGGGGTTTTAAAAAGTTTTGATGCCATGGACTCCAAAATATATACTTTTTTTACTTTCATGTATAAAGACCTATTTTTACTAATAGTAATTGTGATAACAGAAAGGATGGCTTTTAAATTGGCTGTTTTAACTGGTTTATATTGTATTAGAGCCAAATTAAAATCAAATTCTAATTATTATTATTAGAAAATATTATTTGTAAATTTCAGGGGGGGGGTTTCTCTCCAAATTTATTTGCATAGCACTATTCACAGAAAACAATTCACAGATTTTCTGGGCCCTCGAGCACTCCCTTTTAAAAAACTTTGGTTTAAACAATGCATAAATACCTATGCTGTATTATGTCTGCTCATGAATGTGCTACCTGTAAGATTAGTTATTAATAATGGTGTTTTCTCTTCTAAGGCTCCTTCTGCCATTCATGCAGTCATATGCCCGCTCTGGAGGATTCTCCATTACTGGAAAGATCAAGACGGCCCTGATTGAGAATGCAATCTACTATGGCACATACCTTTTCATCTTCGGCTCTCTTCTCATCTATGTGGCTGTGCATCCTCAGTGGCACCTCTCCTGGTCTGTAAACCAACCCAGAAAATTATTCAGTTGTCATCACAATGTTCTGTTCATACTGACACTTCTTTTCTGTATGACTTCACCAGGTATGAGCTGCAAACCATCGGCATCACTGCGGCCAACACTTGGGGTCTGTTTCTTCTAGTGTTGCTGTTGGGCTACGGCCTGGTCGAGATCCCCCGCTCGTACTGGGAGTCCTCATGCCAGGGTCACCTTCTCATCAAGACTTACTTCAAAGCAGCCAAGCTCATGACAGAGAAGGCCGATTCAGAGGAGAACCTAGAAGATGTCATGGAGGTGAAAGCCATGTGTGTTTATACGCTGTAAATAAACATCTGTTTACAATATATAAGTCCGGATGAGCTGGTCTTTGAAAGGTTATGTCAGATCTGAGTCCATTCAGACAATATTGTGTCTTGTATTTTTATCATAGGAAGTGAGAAAAATCAATGAATCGATCAAATATAATCATCCATTAAGGAAGAACGTAGACACCATTCTCCGAAAGGTGAGAGGACGACAGTGCATTTTTATGTATGTGATTGAAGTAACCGTGCCACTCTTTTTAGTTGAAACCTGCTTTTTATTTTTAGTGCCCAGTTGAATATCAGGAGAAAATGGGCAGGAACATGGATGACTATGAGGATTTCGATGATAAACAAAACGCATATCCCTCTGAAAGAAGCCTTTCGAAACTACACAAGCAGGTACGACTCAGGTGTTCTCTCTGTGTTTTCTGAATTTTTGATCGAGGATAATACTGACAGCTGATTTCTCAGGTGATCTACGCAGTGCAGCGGCACAATCGCACACGAGTTCAGTGGCAGATATTGCTGGACCAGGCTTTACATCTCGAGGACGTTGCCAAGAACGAAACCAGCACCTCTCGGCAGTTCGTTCACAGCTTTGCCCCTCCAGAACCTGTAGGCTGGTTCAGACGCTATATTTATACTCCCACAGTAGGTAGGTAATAGATCTAGATAAACAAGTGTCACTTTTGACCCTGCTTTTACTCCTTTGTTTCCTTCATCAGAGTGGTACTGGGAGTGTTTGCTGAAGCAGTGGTTTTACCGAATACTGGCTGTGGTTCTGTCACTCTTTTCGGTGGCTGTGGTTTGGTCTGAGTGCACTTTCTTCAGTACTCGTCCCGTTCTGTCACTCTTTGCTGTGTTTATCCAGCTTGCTGAGAGAGATTACAACTACCTGTACATTGAGGTGAGTCTGCTTGAGCTCTGTAATCTAAGAAAAGTGAATAGTCAAGTCAAATGTATTTGTATAGCTCTTTTCACAATACAAATTGTTTCAAAGCAACTTTAGAGAAAATCAAGATGTTAATGTTTATTAAATTTTTATATATCCATGCCTTTAGCAGCATTTAGCAGATTAGAGCTGGGCGATAATATAGTAAATGCATAAAAATATAGATGGGAGAGGTAACGTCAATAAACTCAATTATGTCCATCACCGTTCAGAAGATTGAGATTGGTAAGATTTAATATTTTTTTTATAAAAGTATCTTATGCTTACCAAGGCTGTGTTTATTTGATCAACAATATAGTAAAATTACGATTTAAATTATTTTAAAATGGTTTTTTTTTTATATATATTTTAAAATGTAATTTATTCCTGTGATGGCAAAACTGAGCATCATTACTCCAGTTTTTAGTGTCACATGATCCTTCAGAAATCATTCTAAAATGATGATTTGGTGCTTAGAAACATTATTTATGATCAATGATGAAAACAGTTGTTCCGCTTAATATTTTTGTTGAATTTATTTTTCAGCATTTATTTGAAATATAAATCTTATGTAACATAAAAGTCTTTACTGACATTTTTGATCAATTTAATGCATCCCTGCTGAATAAAAGTATTAATTTCTTTCAAAGGTTTTAATTTTATAGTTATTTAAAATGTATGTGCGTGTATATATATATATATATATATATATATATATGTGTGTGTGTGTACACTTTGTTATATTAGAAAGTAAATGTAAAGACATCAGAAGTTTGAACTTATCTTTTCTTCTTAAGTAAAATAGTTAAATTAAATTATTTTAATAAATGATTTTATTTGACCTATTTTATTCACTTTGTGTCAATGTTGCCGACTCCTACAATACACCAAAACTAAGAGTTTACTGACAGTTTGACCTGGTGAGATTAGCTGAAACATAAGCTAATATTGTCATTTTTGGCCTGTAGATGGCGTGCTTCATTACAATCTTTTTCCTCTGCACCTGCGTCTACTCCACTGTGTTTCGCATCCGAGTCTTCAACTACTACTACCTGGCCTCACATCACCAAACCGATGCCTACAGCCTGCAGTTCAGCGGCATGTATGTTTTGCATAGCAGTATTGAGTGTATTAAACTTGTATTGTCAGCAGTGCTGTAAAGTAACGAATTACAAATACTCTCGTTACTGTAATTGAGTAGTTTTTTTTAGGAATTGTACTTTTTTAAGTAGTTTAAAAACAGTGTACTTTTACTTTTACTTGAGTACATTTTAAGTGCTGTATCGGTACTTTTACTGCGCTATTTTCCCTGAACCTGCCGTCGCTACATGTATATTAATATTTATTTTTATAATAAGTCATCATGTGACTCCATGCGTGATTCCCGTCAAATCAAATCGCGCGCGGAAAACTTTGCATCAAACCAGCATCAACAGACTTCGAGACACCTGGCGCCAATTTATTTTGTTCACGAAGTGACTTTCGGAGTGGATCTTGAGCCTGGAGGAAGTTCATGCATTTGTGTCTTCATATAGGCAAAAAAACAGCGCAAGCGTCACACCTCACACGTGCTTCAGTGTGTGTGTGTGTGTGTGGTAAATGAAACTGCGCGTCGGCTGCACCATTCATTCACACAGAACATGCAGGATTCGTATTTAAATTGTCTTCGTGGTTTAATATTCACACTATATCGCGATTTGATTTCAAGTGTACTGAACTGCTTTCTATTTTTCCTCAAAAAATTTACAAATTCCGTGAAATTCCGAGTTATAAATTCCTTTTTTATGACTGGATTTTGTCAGCATTTTAGGGGGGGGCGGGGGTCGTCCAAAACAATACCAAAGCTGTATTTTTAGTGCTAGCAGTCAAAAATAAAACTTTTGGAGAAATATTGAAATCCTGTTTCTTTTTTTCTATGAATCTGTGATAAGAGTAAGCTACATTTTCAATTTGCAGGGTATAAGGTGGACTAACATTCATACCATAATACTCACTACTCTTAAGTACTTTTAAAAAGGGCTACTTTTTACTCTTACTTTGAGTAGTTTTTAGGACCGGTACTTTTACTCTACTCTCACTACATTTTTTGACAAGTAACAGTACTTTTACTTGAGTATGCTTTTTCAGTACTCTTTCCATCACTGATTGTCAGTAAACTCTGCCTTTAGTCTTTCTCTGATAAAGCACAAAGCCTGTGTTGTTGTTTGCTAGGCTTTTTTGCCGCTTGACTCCACCACTTTGTCTAAACTTCCTGGGACTGATTCACATGGATTCTGCCATATCCCACCAAGCAAAGGAGCAGACGGCATACACCTCTGTAAGTCTTTTACCATTAAATGAAATTTAGAGAACAAGGCTTCAATGGCCCAGAATGCCCTTTTTGAATGTACTATTAAGCAATAAATGAACCTTCTCTAATGTTGTAGATCATGGGTTCCATGCGGGTCCTGTCCTTCATTGCCAACGGCTTCTACATATATTACCCCATGCTGATCGTCATTCTTTGTATTGCTACATTCTTCAGGTGTGTCTATGAATTATCAGACAGAATTTCATGTGTGATGGGTATTACGTGTCAGATGTTATGTTGTAGTTTCTGACTATTTGAAAAAAATAAATTTCACTTTCTGTCCAGTCTTGGGACACGTTGTCTGAACCTCCTGGGTTTCCAGCAGTTCATGGGAGAGAACGAATTGACTTCTGATCTCATAGATGAAGGCAGAGAACTCCTGCGCAGAGGTCAATAGTATATACACAGTAAATATAAAATGCATGTTTAGTGTGAGTAAAATGTTTTTGAAAGAAGTCTCTTTTGCTTAACAAGGCTGCATTTATTTGATCAAATTAAATAAAAATTTAAAATATCTGTTTTCTATTTTAATATATTTAAAACTATTCATGTAATCGCAAAGCTGAATTTTCAACAGCCATTACTTCAGTCCCAGTTGGTATTAGAGATTATTCAAAAATGCTGACTTGCTGCTCAATTATTGTTGGTGCTCAAGAAACATTGCTGAAAAAAAAGTATTCGCTTCATGGAATAAAAATACTGACCTCAAACTTTTGAACAGTAAGCTTCAAAAAGCACTAATATATATATATATATATATATATATATATATATATATATATATATATATATATATATATATATAGTGCTTAAAGGGATAGTTCACTTCAACATTAAAATTATGTCATCATATACTCACCCTCAAGTTTCAAACCTTGAATGCAATTGAATGAATTTCTTTATTCTGCTGAACACAAAGGAAGATATTTTGAAGAATGTCAGTAAACAAACAGTTAACTGGACCCATTGACTTCCATAGTAGAAAAAAAAAGTCAACTTGAGGGCGAGCATATTTATTTATATATTTATTTCGAACAATCAGCAAAACAAAATTTTAAAACCACAAAATACAACACAAACAATCAAAATTTAACAAAAATAAATAAATAAATAAAAGGATTAGTTTGAAAAGGAGCAAGCGGAAGCAATTAGCTTATTTAATCCTGCCCCTTATTTCACAAAATGATGACAGAATTTTCATTTTGAAGTGAACTATCCCTTTAACCAATTTATTAGACCACCTGTCGTAATAAAGAGAAAACAAATATTTTAGGAATCTGTCAAAAAGTTGTTAAAAAGTTGTTAAAAGTCATTTATTAGGCAACCAACAAACTGAAACAACTAAATAGTCTTTCACACATAATAACTAAAAAAACGTAATATTTTGAATGCCGTCCTTTGGCCTTGAAAACATCTTGCATTCTTACTTGCATTGTTTTTATGTACAGTACTTTTCCACTGTCTCTGTTGTTATGACATACAAATAGGTTCTAGTTGTTCCCAAAGACTTGCTTTTGATAAAACTGTTGAATCCACTAAATCCCAAATTTGTTCAATAGGATTCAAGTCCGGACTTTGACTTGACTTTATATATTTATATACAGTATATACTACTGTTCAAAAGTTATTTCTTAAGATTTTTTAAAGAAATTCATATAAGCCCAATTTATTTTGATCTACAAAACTAATTTCAAACAAACACAAAACAAAACTATGATCAAATGTTTTTAAAAATGAGAAAGATGTCATTTGAAGCGTATCTAAATAATCTAAATAGTTTAAAAACAAAGTCAAACGGTCTCCTGTGGTTGCTATGGTTGGATGTAAACAGAAATAAATGGTGATTCAAACAGGAATCACTTTTCCTCATTGCTACAGATCTACTTTCTGCAGTGGTGAAAACCTCAGTGCGTCAGAGGGGTAGTTACCACTGACACAAACATTGACGGTTAAAACGGTGAACGGTCAACATTAATCAAGGAAATGTATGTGACTTATTTTGCTGTCTTTTGCACAGAAAGAAGAAAACGGCAAAGAATAGAAGATGGGGAAAACAGACGAAGAGTAAGATTATTTCTATAATTCATACTACGTCTGATTATTCCAGTGTGTAAATATATGTTTCCCTGTGACAGGAATGGAGAGAGCGTTATGTTCAGCGAGATGATATTGCTGCCAGAAACCGAACCTCCATGTCTGAGATGAAGGAAACCAACTACGGCGAAACCCTAAATTCAAACACAAACCGACGTATGTTTAATGCCCAAAAAGATGTGTGTCCTGTAGTGTTCTTATAGGGTGTTTGTTATTAAGTGAATTCCAAAAAGAAGCAGGAATTTCATCCTTTTTTCATTTTTTCTTCACAGAGGCCAAGTACACGCGTAGCAGCAACCAGTCAGGGCGAGACAGCATTGAGTTGTTGCAAGACGCTGAGCCATTGGACTTCAATGCTGAGACACTTACTGATGACCCTTTGCAATCTGACCCTGGCAGGTTAGATCGAGTTTTATTGAGGGCTGTGGGTATGACAGAATTTTGTTGGCCAACCCGGAAGTCCCGGAAGCAAGTTCCCCTTTTCAATTGGCTTTTGGATTATTGGCAAAAATAAGCTCTACTGTGACCAACAAAAGTTATGATTCTCACACATTTTGTTCATCATGATAATCTTCACAAATAAACAATCGGCAGATGTAAAGAGCTAAACATAGGCTATAAACTACAGCACGGTCTTCACTAAGCTTCTGACAGCTCTTTTTCCAAACATTTTCACTGAAAGTTTGAGTTATAAACACAGAAGGCTGTAAAAGTGGACTAGTGAGTAGATGAGTTTTCCTGTTTGGTGTGTTGAAATTCAGTGGCCCTGTGTAGTACCATTTAGCTGCTTGTTAGCAAGTAAAATCTTTTAAAAAATCACAAGGCATTATTACAGAGGTATTTTATGTCGTAGAATAAAACATAATAATATCTTGAGCTTGTGTTAACCACACACTTTTTCAGGTGTTTAACCAAAAACCCATTCAAGAAACCCATTGACTTAGGGGATGATGGAACGTACAGCACTCTATTGTCACGAGGTTTATCTTGTGCGCTCACATGTCTGTTTTTTTTCTCCCACAGACATGCTGGTGGAAGGTACCTCTCAATGTCGTCTTCTCGAAGCCGAATCTTTGATGATGTTTAATGTCTCTTTTTGGTCAAAAACACTGTCTTGGGGAAATAAGATGAATTTTACCTCTAAAAACACTCTCTAAAGGTGTGGTTTGTTCCTCTCTTTTCAAACATCTTCAACTTCCTGTATCCTGTAATGCAGTGTAGTTATCTGCATGCGTCCTGATAAACTGGCAGCCACATAGAGAAATGCACACACTCATTTTGAAGTGCCAGGCATTCAGACTGCTGCATGTGACAAATGGGTTTTTTTGTTTTGTTGCTCAGTTTCTTTAATCTATTTCAAGAAATGAGTCAAAGTTAATGTTAAGTTGAACAGTCGAAACACTGAGCCATGAAAGGTACTGCAGACAGACAGGATTTAGCTGTTTCTCATCTCATATATATACATAATTATATATATATATATATATATATAAGTCCTGGTGTAATTTAGTTAAGTATTCTTTCCATTTGTTTCTTTTCTTTTATATATTTATGGTACATAAAGTTGTATAATTTGTCTTTTGATTTTAGACACATAACCTGCTGCTTTTCTCGTTTCACATGACTGTTATTATTTAGACCTTGTACATCTCATTTATAATGAAGTTACCTATGTGACCTTATTTTAGCACTAGTCTTGTGGATGAATGTCAGATAGACCATTTGTTATTAGCATTGTCATTTTTGTCACTTATTCAGAATAGGCAAAACTGTTGAAATAGCTTTGAGGACGCACTCTGATTGTTTAAAAAATGGGGTTAAAACATGTATTTGTGGGCTGGTTTTCCAGACTTATAAGCATTTCTTTATCACAAGTGCAGTTTTCTTATAGAAAATAGACTGTCTAATATACAAATGTTTTGAAGGAATCTGGTTAGCAACATAAGCTTATAAAACAAGACTAGGGTATGCATGGCAAGATGTGAGGGAATCACATTTTTTTAAATACAAGAAATTCTCCTTGTACATACGGTCATCAAGCATATCACATGTACATTTTTGCATGATATGATATTCTACTGCACATGCTGAGGAGTCCTAATCTTGTTTCTCACAGGAAGTGCAGTAGCAGCTCTAACTAAGTGTTATATTTCACTGTAAACATTTGTCTATTCTCTCCACAAATGTTAAGCATAATGGTTTAATCTCAGATTAATGTATTTTATTATTAAACATAGCCCTTTAGGTTTAAATAAATAAGAAGGGCATTGTTTTTTTTTTTCAGTCTTTTGGTTTACTGCACAATGTATTCACATTTACTGTGTATTTATGAAGATATTAATTATGTTGCCAATGAGGTGTAATCTTGATATGGTCATTGGTCAGTCCTCATGTAGTATGATGATGAAGGCTGGAACTGGAATCTGATGCTGGAATCTGTTGATTTGTATATTTGGTGTAAGTGAATTGTGGTACATTCCAAATGGACACATAAGTTACTTAATGTAATCTTGCAGTTATTAATAAATAATGGATTACATCATGTTTGCTTCTATCCAAATATTTTAAAGTTCATGTTTGTCTTCAAATTAACTTTTCTATAACGAAATCTGTTGTGTAAGTCTTTAAACGTGAAGGTACTTGCACAAAAATCCTTTTTATGACTCTCGAGCAAGACTTCGGCTTGAGGTATCTGGAGTAGTCATACGTAGTTATTTCATATTAAAAATTATGTTTCGCGTTGTTTTTGTACCCTAGGGCTGTTAAACAGCAACCACTAAACGTGAACAACAGCGGAAGATCAAACACCTGTAGCAAGACTGACCAACCAAATGCAAGAACTCGTCTCCGTGGAAACGGTGAACGCTAAAACAGGAAAGACCAAAGCAGCGCTACGGAAATTCAGGTGGTTTTAGCACACTAATCATCGTTTTGTTTCACTTCTCTATGTGAGTATGCTGCGAATAGAGTATTAAGAATGAATAAAGTCATGATGTACTGTTTGCTGGATTACAGTATATTTTAAGAGCATGTTTCCTTTCTGCGAATACAGTTAGTATTACTCATAGACTAAACTGTAACGTTACTAAAGCTGAATTTATTGTTTTACAATATAATTGTATATTATTATAATTACAGTGTATGCAGTTTTTATGTGGTCATATTCAGAGACTATGTGGAATATTTGTAGTGTATATGGACTACACACACACACACACACAGTCCATTATGCATCAACTACACTCATAAATAACGGTTCCAACGGGGTCAGCTCTGCAATAGAATAACCTTTATGTTTGGCACCCACATAAGTAAGCCTAAAAATCAGTTTGTCACCTTCAGATCAGATAGGTGTAGGATGGCAGGTACATCACGGCATGACCGAGAGATGGCAATTAATGCCAAGAAGCAGCTGACAGATTGCTCAGACCCCATTGAACGACTAAGGCTGCAGTGTTTGGCACGAGGGTCTGCAGGCATCAAGGGACTGGGCAGGTACAGTGTGCACGAGGTGTGTTTCTTCATATAGACTGAAGTGCAGATATCTGACTACAGTTTGATGTTCTCAGGACTTTTAGGATCATGGATGATGACAATAGTCGCACACTGGACATGAAGGAGTTCCTGAAAGGCCTGAGTGACTACGGTGTGCTCATCGAGAAAGAAGACGCTATAAAACTTTTCCAGCACTTTGACAGGGACGGGAGTGGATATATTGACTTTGATGAGTTTCTTTTGTCTCTGAGGGTAAACGCATTGAACGATGATGTGTTTTTAGTTGACCGGTGCAATGGTAGTTGTGCTTATTATTTTCATTCCTGTGATTGCAGCCAGCCATGTCTAACGCCAGAAAGGAGGTGGTGTTACAGGCATTCAAAAAGTTGGATAAGACCGGAGATGGTTTGATTACAATACAGGATCTGAGAGGAGTATACAATGTCAAACATCACCCCAAATATCAAAATGGTGAGTGGACCGAAGACCAAGTATTCCGCAAATTCTTGGACAGTTTTGACTCTCCGGATGACAAGGATGGGAAGGTATGAAGATGCTGAAAATACAGTTGTCTCATCTAAAATGTACAGTATCCAGCATAGTAATGTATTAATATTTAACAGACCAATCTTTTAGAATAAAATTGCTTTGTCTTTTGTTTGAAGCACCACCCAGTTCAATTGGTGGCACCATAAGAAGTCATTTCTGCAGTGTTTTCTTTGATCATGCTATATGTCTCCATACATCAGGTCACAAAAGAGGAGTTTTTGAACTACTACTCCGGCGTGAGCGCATCCATTGACACAGATATCTACTTTATAGTAATGATGAAAAATGCATGGAAGCTTGACTAAACTTCTGAGGCATCCATTTTAGGGTAAAGAACAAAGATGGTCAACCTTAAGCAAAAACATGTCTTGACCCTGTCATCATGACCCTGTCAAACATGTTCATTGCAGACAAAAGTCTGGATATATATGAGATGTTGATACATTTTTAGCAATAGTTATTCTAACCCTAATTGATGGAGTGTGTAGCTTTTCATTTCTTAAACAACCATGTAGGAAGACACACCATGGCCATATTCCAGGATGACAAAGCCAAGATTCTTTAGGCTCATATTGTGAAAGAATGGTCAGGAGGAAGCATGAAGAATCATTTTCACACATGAATTGGCACCTTTGACTCCAGACCTTAAATTCATTTAAAGTCTTTGGGTGTCAGGGTTGTGGGTGAGAGATGAAGCGAGGATTCAATTGCAGGGAAAACGGGCTTTATTAATAATAAAAAATAAAACAAAAACTACCCCGAGGGGGAAAACAAGAAGGACTTGGACTTGGACTTGGACTTGGACTTGGACTCACAGCAGGGAAACACATGGTGTACAGACGACGAACCAGCACAGGACTGAAAACACAAGGAGAATAAATAGGGAGAGCAAACAAAGCAGGTAACGAGGAAAGACAGGTCAAGTCAAGTCAAGTCATCTTCATTTATATAGCGCTTTTAACAATGGATTGTTTCAAAGCAGCTTTACAGAGATAAACATATAATTTAAGGTAACAGATTGTTTTGGCATTATAGCGGTTCTTGAATAATGTTATTTCCAGCTAAAGTTAACTTTGATTGATTCACCTCCGTCGAAATGATCAGACTTTTAAACGCGAACCTGTGATTAACGCTGACGGCGTTCACATGCTCATTCAGAATTGATTCTATAGTTATGTGCTTTTTAAAATATGTGCGCAGGTTTATAATTCATACAACCCAGCCTAAACAAACTACTTTTCTTGCCTATAAATTTTGATACAGAATTTTGTTTTATTTTATCACTTCGGGGTACGCGAGCCGAAATTCACAACGCTTTATCTGTAGAGTGGGAAATGGATCCTCCATAGGGAGAGGATAGTGGATACTTCAGCACTGCATTGTCATCGGGTCCAGGCGGATCTCCTTCGTCAGATCTGGACACGGCCTGGATCCGGCAGGCTGCGGGAAAACCTCGGGATAAACAAAGACACTAATATTAGCGTAGATGCCATTCTTCTTATGATGTAGCGAGTACATCAAGATTTAAGGGAAGTGTTCCCAGTTCCGGCTGACCTAATCTATGCAGCCTAACATTGAATTTATAGAAGTCTATAGTGCGTTATGTGTATGCTAGGTCAAAGAGATGTGTTTTTAGTCTAGCTTTGAACTGACAGAGTGTGTCTGCTTCCCGGACAATGGTAGGAAGACTGTTCCAAAGTTTTGGTGCTAAATAGGAAAAGGATCTACCGCCTGCAGTCGATTTAGATATTCTAGGTATTATCAACTGGCCGGAATTTTGAGATCGCAATGGACGTGAAGGACTATAATACGTTAAGAGCTCGCTCAAGTACTGCGGAGCTAAACCATTTAGTGCTTTGTAGGTAATCAACAATATTTTAAAATTTATACGATGTTTAATAGGGAGCCAATGCAGTGTTGACAGAACCGGGCTAATATGGTCATATTTCCTGGTTCTGGTAAGAACTCGAGCTGCGGCGTTTTGAACTAGCTGTAGTTTATTTATTAAGCGTGCAGGGCAACCACCCAGTAGAGCATTACAATAATCTAGCCTTGAGGTCATGAACGCATGGACTAATTGTTCCGCATTTCCCAATGAGAGCATATGGCGTATTTTAGATATATTTTTAAGATGGAAATGTGCAGTTTTACAGATACTAGACACGTGGCTTTCAAAAGAAAGGTTGGTATCAAAGAGCACACCCAGGTTCCTAACCGACGACGAAGACTTGACAGAGCAGCCATCAAGTGTTAGACAGTATTCTGGGTTATTACGTGTGGAAGTTTTTTGTCCAATAATTAGAATCTCTGTCTTTTCAGAATTTAGTAGTAGGAAATTACTAGTCATCCAATTTTTTATATCAGCTATGCATTCCGTTAATTTTGTGAATTGGTAAGTTTCGTTGGGTTTTGAAGAAATATACAGCTGAGTATCATCGGCATAACAGTGAAAGCTAACTCCATGTTTCCTAATGATATCTCCTAATGGTAGCATGTACAGAGTGAACAGCAGCGGTCCTAGTACTGAGCCTTGTGGTACGCCATACTGAACTTGTGATCGATAAGACATCTCTTCATTTACTGCTACAAACTGATAACGGTCAGTTAAGTATGATTTAAACCATGCTAGTGCAATTCCACTAATGCCCACATAGTTTTCTAGTCTATTTAAAAGAATGTTGTGGTCAATTGTGTCAAATGCAGCACTAAGATCGAGTAACACTAATAGAGAGATACAACCACGATCGGATGATAGGTGGGGCAAATTAATCAATAATCAGGTAACGATGGGCGGGACGAGACAAATTGACAGGTGAGCACATGGCACAAGGAAACACATAACTAGCCATGTCCTCACACCAAACATGACATAAATACAAGCACATGGCCAGTAAAACAAATCACAAGCCATGTGCTAACACAAAACGAGACATGAACACGCAGCCAGTGAGAACTCATAAGCCACGTGTTCACACAAAACATGACAACATGAAAGCACACAGCGAGTGTAAAACACAAGCTGCGTGCTACACAGTATAAGACTAAAAATGACTTGAAGGCACATGAAACAAGGCACACAGACAAGACAAACCAGGAGTGTAAGGGCTCTGTCACAAAACCAAGAAATAGACTAGACAGAAGTGACAGAACCCTGACATTGGGATGTGTGGATTGCTTGACTTGCATCGTCAATACAAGATCTTGACCAAAAATTGATGCACCTCTTGATGAAAATAAATGTTGTGATGTTATTTCCATCCAGAGGTGCATCATTTTTTGGTCAAGATCTTGTATGACTCATAAATCTTGGATTTGTCATCCTGGAATATGACCATGATGTGTCTTTCTACATGGTTGTTTAAGAAATGAAAAGCTACATACTCCACATATACTGTATATATTGAACCAGATGTTAAAAGCAACAGGCACAGTTTTGACAGGGTCGAGTCTAAAATAAGGTGGCAAGTTTACCTTGTGTCTTACAACTATTAACTTTGGGGTTTTGGGAATCTACCTCTTGCAATCAAAGAAATCAACCAATTTCTAATCACACAGAGTGTTTCTCACTACAGACAAGCAGCTGCACTAATGCATGTATTCCAGAATCAGCCACACACTATCTAACAAATGCAGGTGGTGTGGTATTGTTGCAAGACTTTGTGTCTTGTGATTGTGTGCATCCTCTTTATTTGGCTAATGAAAGCTGCCTTTGCACCTGCATCCCATGTGAGAAACACTCAAACACTCAAATACAAATTAAGTCTGTTATTAATTCCCTTCGAAATTTCTCGCTATCTTTCCAGGTTGGGATTATCCTTCTGGGTGTAGTTTGGGTCTATGTAAGGGCTACCAGTTTGTTTAATAACATTATTTCTTCTTTTCCATCTACAGGTGACAAAAGATGAATTCTGGAACTATTACAGTGGAGTCAGTGCTTCTATCGATAGTGATGTGTATTTTATTTTAATGATGAAGAATGCATGGAAGTTATGAAGGGTTATGCTTGTAAACCAATTGATAATGCTTGTGAAATCAAAGCAAGTTAGGGTTAATAAATCTGACACAAATTTGTAGGATATTAACAATAAATCTGGAAAATGAAATAATGGAAGTACTGTAGAAGCATGAATTATGTGTAAAATGTGTGAGATTGTGTTACTGGTAAGTTAATTGTTTTTTAGAGTAAAACACCTTGTTGCATCATAACTAAAACCAGTGTGGTATATGGTGATATATGGAAGTCTTGTGAGTCTTCAGATTTACTTATGCATGTTCTGGCAAATGCTATTTTACAAAAAGTGGCTCATTTAATAAATGTTTAATTATGGTTATAAAAAAAAAAAGTTCCTTGAGATGATTCGCATGAAATGTGAAAATATATGTGGACTATTGTTTTTTTATGGTGCTTTTAAAATTTTCTATCAGAACTACAATGAACAACTTTATGAACAAATCTGGCAACTTTGGAAATATCAATGGAATATTTCATATAATTTTTATAAATTCCTTTATTACACATCTGTTTAAGACTGTATATGTATATACACACACACATATATATATATATATATAAAATGAAAAATGCATTACAAAATTAGCATTACGAGCAGATGCTTTTTTTATACACACAGAAAATGTTTCTTCTCATCGTTATAAATAAATCGTCTGATCATTGAAAAAGTGCCGTTTGAACTGAATGTATTACTTTTAAGTGAGGTTAACAGAGGATAAAGATCTCTCAGCTCAGGTATATTTATACAGATGAAAATATCCATGGATAAAGAGAACACTGAGGCTAGCAGCAGTTATGAGGTTGGAGTATATGTGTGATGAGTTCAGAAATGTGGATTTATATGATTCACACTTAATGCCTGTGTTTCTGAAACATTCAGAAGGAAATTGGCTACCACAATGGAGACCACAGCTGTGCGTGATGCTTGGTTGAAAATGAAACCTGTGGATGACTGCTACGATATGTACAAACATGGTTAGCCCAGGGCTACAAACCGGACACGTCTAGTGACGTGTAAATAGCTTCTCGGCTATCACATACAATGTTAGTTAACCTTTTATCATGTACGCAGAATAACTTCCTCTACCAAGGGTCTGTAAAATAACCAGTAAACTAGAATTGTTCATTGTGTTTTGAAGAGGCTGGACATAGTGACATAGGCTTCGTCTTTGCATTCTCGTTGAGGGGCCGTATCACCCTGATGGCCACTGTTTTCTCTTCCCTTTGACAAATCTGATTCATCTAACAATCTAATTTTCAGGTGGGACTGCTCTCTTGGAAGCCGTTCATCATTCATGTCCATTGAACTCAAAGATGTATTTAAGGAACTGGTTTGGCTATAGCAGCATTCATCCAGACCGTCCTCAAACTCCAGAGCAGATGGTTTTTCATCAACGTAATCCACACGGTTTATGAAGACATCGCTGAATATCTCAGGACTGAAAGTGAAAGGAAGACCCTGAAAATACAAAAACGTTCAGCATGAGGACATTGAGGGACATTCTTGTTGTTTAATCTCGCAGAACGTCAAGTGAAGCAATAATACACAGGACAAAATTAATTACCTCTCTTGCCCTGTGCATTTGTGCGAGAGTTTCCTTCGGGTGCGGGATGTTTGGTGTGATGTAGTCTTTTATACTGGGTGAGAAGTTTTAGTCTTTTATACTTTGGTACAGTTAAAAAACAACAACAATAAAACACATTTATAAAATAAAAAAACCCACTCACTGTGTTCTCCATAGCAAGGCCCCCAAACTGATGATGAGCACCAGAAAGACAGAGACGCCGATGGTGATGTGAAGTGATGATAGTGAAGTGACGTTTAGAAGGTCAGTACTGTTTGCTTTGATAGTAAATGTAGAACGTGTGTCATAATTGACATCATCACAATTAATCAGACAGGATGAATAACGATTAAAATGTGTTTTTCCACATTTTCTCAATCCCAAAGCTATTTGATTCTTCGCCTACCCAATAATGCGTAAAAAGGCCAACAAGGGTTCTTTGCTCCTTCAGATTAAGTCCTCCTAGGTGTTTATCATACTTAAAATAGTATACAGCATTCATTCATAACCCTATTGGCCTATTTCACATAACCTCTCATATAACTGACATTTAATCAATGGTCCACTCACTTTTTATAGTGAAATTGGCAGTTGAACTCCACTCACTCCAGTCGCCATCAAAATAGCTGGCAGGTTTTGCTCTAACACGTGTATAGTAAACACCATCTCCACCAAATCTGTCCCTGTGGATATTTAAGCTCCTATATTTAATAGTATGCCTGATGGGCTGTAAAGAAAGAAAGGGTGTTGTTTATTAATTAAATGAACTCGAAATGATTCCATCTTAATTTTTAAGAAAGGTTATGATGGTTATGATATAAGTGTAACAAATAAATTGTTGGGAAAAAACACCTCGTTTGCAAGTTTGTCACCCCAGATTTCCACTCGAAAGTCAGGATTGGTAACATATTCATGGCTGTGTTCAAACCAAATGGAAAATTCCTCTGTGTCTTCCGTGTAAGTGGCAAGCTTTATTCTAGGAGCTGGGATCTTGACTGCAAGGACAAAGACAGATTACATAGACATATAGACATAGATATATAGACATAGATATATAGACATAGATATATAGACATATATATATATAGACATATATATATATATAGATAGATATAGATATATATAGATATATATATATATATATATAGATACAGATATATATAGATACAGATATATATTATATATATATATATATATATAGATAGATAGATAGATAGATAGATAGATAGATAGATAGATAGATAGATAGATAGATAGATAGATAGATAGATAGACTCGCCTATTTTTCTCAGGTCGATGTCTTTTTCAATAACCCCTTCTCCAGTGTGTACTTTGAGCGTGTAATTATTAATTACAATCAAATTCTCAAAAGTAAAGTCTTGTGGTCCTGGAGTAGCATTTGTACAAGTTTTTATTTCCATTTTGCTAAACGGGGAAAAAAAAAAAAAAAATGTAATTTCCAGTTCAACATCAGAGCTTAGACCAAACGTTGATTCACATTACATTAAAACACACTTTATAGTAACAAAAGTGTTTTTTAAATATTCAGTTTCTGACATATATTCCACACCCATAGTAAATATGTCTAATGAAATACCAGAGTGTTGCAAATTTGACCTCCTCATTGGGTTCATCATTTAGCGAACAGGTGAGGTTACTCTGTTTGAAGGTCAAAGTGGATGTGCAGGTCACGTCTTTCTCAGACCAGTCTAAAATGAATCGAGAGGAGAAAAACATAAACCAACGTTTTTCTAGTCACCCTTGTTAGTGTGCTTCAATGAAGACTACCTTAAATAAACGTTTCACGTATGAATTTTCCCCCAAAGACATAAATCGCTACACAATCTAGCTACATTTACAGTCATAAAGCTGGAGCACTTGGCGGAGATTTGACTGAAGACTAAACCGCTTATAATAATCGCTCCCATTCAGAACCAGTGTTGGGTGTAATGCATTACCATAATTATCTGTAATTTAATTACTTAGAATATAGAACAATTCTAAATAAAACAATAGATTTAATAGTGAATTTAACATAAAAATTGTACCTAATGATAAAATGTAATAATTAGTGCTAAGTAATTAGTAGCAAGTAATTCATTACTTTTTTAGAGTAACTTACCCAAATTTGATCAGAACATATAAAAAAGTGAAAGTAATAATAATCTCTGAATTTTCAGTTTATACATTCTCAGTTTATTATATACAATCTCAAATCACTTACCATCATCTCCACTCTCAGACAGAATTAAAGGACAGAAAACAACAAACAGCATCCGTAAAACACCCGCCATCTCACATCCAGCAGTACGTCCAGCATAGATCACTCAAGAGACACGTATTCATTACTCACACAACATTTACTGACAAGTGACAGCTCACAGTTCGACTCTCAGTGGTACTTTCAGATGAGAGAGGAAGAGAGAGAGACAGAGAGTGTGTGTGTGTGTGTGTGAGAGAGAGAGAGAGAGAGAGAGAGAGAGAGAGAGAGAGAGAGAGAGAGAGAGAGAGAGAGAGAGAGAGAGAGAGAGAACAGGATATCTCTTACATGTGACTGAAAGAGACATGTAGAGAGCATTACATGTGTTGGGAGTGGAACTGCTCTGAAAATAATAAACAGAAAATGTCACTGAAATGTCCAATGTTTCAAGTAACTTAAATATCAAAGACAGCGGTAAAAAAACCCAGCATGCATTTTTTGGTTGAGGTTCGGCTCTGCATGACTGTGTGGATGAATATGGTTATCCTACAACTCATGTAACTTATGAGATATATAACCTATTTCGATGGAAAGGATATCAAGCTGACTAGCGTAATTCCACTACAGCGCTACAACATACCATAAAATGACCCTTCACAATAATGCCATGATGAACTCTGTTAAGAGAGCTACATATGGCAATTTACAAACCTATGCCACTCCCACACCATACACGTGTCAAAGTAGCTGGAGCAACTTTTCCCTATTTACGAATATGACATGACATGCACGGGCGAGGGGGTATGTACGTAATTTCCCACCATCCCACTAGGATTAAAATATAAACACTTACCATAGGCTTACCATAGTAAAACAAAAACATGTTTTGGAAGAAGGATATTGACTCATTGTTAAATAGGGGTGTGACGGTTCTTATATAACCGTGAGACCGACGGTTATTGAGAATGAGAATGTGACGTCACGCGTATCACTCCGCGTTGCATTGTGGGAAGGATGCGCCATCTTGGAAGGATACGCTATCCGTTGTCGTGGTTACTTCGACCGCGAGACCGAGAGAAATAGCGACAGAGAAAGAGAGCAACTTGATATTTGTTTGCATTTTTGCGATAAGGCACAGTTTCTTGGGAATAAATGAAGAAGGGGGAAGCAAAAGGAAAGGGGCTCTATCGGGAGAGACAACAACACCAAGCAGCGTTATTTAGAGAAACTACTTGACATCAACAACATGGACCCGTACGACCTGCTACAGAATGGACGAAAGACCCAAAGCACTACCACCTTTCACATACCCTGACACAGTCAATTACCTGGTTTATGGAATCAGTGCCTAACGTTAGTTACTGCCTACACATTACAATGCAAGAGTTCAGAAGCTTTAAGTCATTAGAAGCTTATGAACAATTCTGCTACGGCTGGGTGCAAGACTTAGAAACCCCCAAACCTGTAACGTTAAACTGTGAGAGTTCAGTCATACTTGATGTTTCAGGCCTCATTCATATGTGGAAATAAATCTGATATGAATCAGATACGTGCATTTGCACCTGCCGTGCAACATTAAGCGGACAGATCGGACATTCCCGTCACTGCGAGACGTACGTCATTAAAAAAAGTGTATTTTTAAAACCTTTCGCGGTACAGATAAATCTATAACAAATTAAACAACTCTAGTTGAATAACAGAGAATTAATTTCGTTCGTTTGTGTTAAATAAAAGGCGAACTGTGCTGAAATGTGTTCCTTTTGAAATCATGCTTTGCTCGCTGTTGCTGCTGTCAGTTTATTGACAAGCAGTTTTTCTAAATAAAGCTGGCTAGCATTGTTATTTAGTCTCTCCCGATAGAACCCCTTTCATTTCTCTTCCTCCTCCTCCATATCTTCCAAAGAAACTGCGGCGTATCGCTAAAATGAAAAATGTAAACAAATACTAAGCTGCGCTGTCTCTCTTTCGTTGTTTCTGGAATGTTTAGTCGCGCCTCTGTGAAGTTCTGAAGGCGTTGCCCCTGGCAACCGATAGCGTCTCCTACCATCATGGCCGACCGGCTCAGACCCCGCCCAAATCGGCACGTGACTCCTCACTCTCAATAGTTGAACACCGTCATTAGAACTCTACAACCGCCAAAACCGTGTTATTAAAATATTTTTCATAGAGAATGTTTAAATACTAATAGCAGCTTACGAGGGAAACGGAGGCGGAGTTAGTGGTGGTGCTTCTGCTACTGCTGGAGAATGGAGATGATTCGGGAGAAATCTCTGCCCCTTTACCGATCAGAGCGCGCGCTGACACGGAGTAAAGCCTTGATTATACACGACGCGTCCGTTTCTTTTACTGTCTATGGTCCGCACGAGCGCGAAGGTGCGCGCGGCAAAAATGATGTGTTGGGTGCGCAAGACCCCATTTCGCATTGCTGTGCACAGCTTTTTTTTGTAACAGCGCGCGCGGCGCCGCATCCGAGGATGAACGACTTCAAGCCGAATCTGCCCAAGCATGTATCACTGCACCGGCACGTCTAAATAGGATAGTTGCACGTGGCCGCCATTTTGGATTTTTGATCAGCGAGTGTGCGGTTGGACACTTCCGGTTTCGCTTTACGCCCGGTGCAGGGAGCCGGAGAAAGCCGAAAATGATCTCTTATAGTTGTTTATAGAATCAATTATATCATTTAAAATACTACTAAGATATATTTTACTATCACATGAGAAAATGGTAATTAAATGCACGGATGCAAAGTCAGATTAATGAATGAAATACAACTGTTCATGCACGAACAGAAGATTGTCTTGGTCTCATGCTGCATACGCAATGAGAATTATGCCTTCTGTAAACATTGAGTTACAACTACGATTATATTTGATTATATCAGCAGACCTGATTTTGCGGGACACGGAGAGAACTTGCTATTATTATACTAGGTGAATAAATATAGATTTTATATTAGATGTCTTTTTGCAGTGATATGCTTTAAATTGCTAATGTTAATGACGGCGCTGACCGGCGCTGTGAACCTCACTAATAATATAAAACTCATTTTAACAGCACGGGTCTATTCAATCTAAATAATTAAGTGAAAATAATAATCCAATCGCTAAAAAACACATTTCCAAATAAGCACATACATTCCATTAGGAAAGACTAGAGAGATTAAATGCGTTCTTACCGGATTCAGTGCATCTTGAATTTATATTTTTTGACTGATGGCAGCTTCGAGGAAGGGCTTCTCATTCATTGTGTGTCTAGACACATCTCCTTTTTTAGGGTCACCTGTAACTGGTTTTTACCATGTTTTTTCTCCCATTCCGTATACGAACAAGACGCTTTTTCTTCTCGGGAGGCCAGATCCATTTTACTGTTGCAGTTTTTTTTGTCTGTGTGTGTGGGGGTTTCTCAGTGTTTGTTTTCCCTCTCTGACTAGAACCAATAAATACGGCTGCGCTGCGCATGTTCAGTGTTTTATTATTAACATTTTTTATTGTAGAATTGTCATTTAAAGGACGATGAAATAAAATGACGCAGACGAAATTAAAATGCGGGACACTGCTTATGACTTGCGGGACGTGGGACAAAGCTTCAAATTTCGGGACTGGTCACCAACGGGGAATGCATGAAAAGCTGACTTCTTTGTTTTAACGTGTTTCATAACGAGAAACCGTGAAGTGCTGAGGCTGTCACCTCTGAAAGGCAAGTCGCCTCCCTTGAATTTTAAAAACACTCATGTGCATCAAAAACATCTGTCATCAGAGGGTGACAAAAACACCCGGGTCTGTTGTCGGCATTACTTTATTTGGTAACATTATTATTGCTCTAACTGTTTGTATTTTAGTATGTCATTTAAATGCATATAATTTTCAGCGTATTTCACCTGTGCGTTTCTATGCGTTCTATTACTGCATTTATTTTGTGCAAGTGAGATGAGTAAAGATCATCTTAAATCATAAATATTTCATAAATCATTATCTGTTTTTTTTTTTTTATAAGCAGCACATACAGTATTTGCTGTAAAATATACACAAACTTATAGCTAGGCCTATATTAAATTGTTTGTGTTAACTAACGTTACAGTTAAAAATGTAAATTACTCGCAATTATTACGTTTTTTTTCGCCGTCGTTTTTATCTATAATGATAATTGATGCCAAGAAAGCATGTAAGGAAAATATGTGTTGATAATATTGATCGAGCAACTGATGTAAGTAAATGAAAATATATGAAAATAGAAATGAGAAAATAGTAGGCCTATTCATGGAGATAAATAAGACAGGGCAAACGTGTCAATGTTCAGGCGGTATTGTATGCAAACAAATATAATCGTAGTTGTAACTCAATGTTTACAGAAGGCATAGTTCTCATTGCGTATGCAGCATGAGACCAAGACAATCTTCTGTTCGTGCATGAACAGTTGTATTTCATTCATTAATCTGACTTTGCATCCGTGCATTTAATTGCCATTTGCTCATGTGATAGTAATATATATCTTAGTAGTATTTTAAATGATATAATTGATTCTATAAACAACTATAAGAGATCATTTTCGGCTTTCTCCGGCTCCCTGCACCGGCCGTAAAGCGAAACCGGAAGTGTCCAACCGCACACTCGCTGATCAAAAATCCAAAATGGCGGCCACGTGCAACTAGCCTATTGCAGTTCATTGCAAAGTTTTTTTTTTTTGTTAAGGTTTTGTTTACTGTGTGTGATTTATTTAAAACAAAGCACGTTCATTGTAAAGTTGTTTTGTTTGTTAAGGATTTGTTTACTGTGTGTGATTAATTTAATGTAAAGCACATTCACTCTTCTAGTCGTCTTGCTGTTCATTTTAAATAAACGTAGAGCAAGTAGATCAGTGTCTGCTCTGTCCCCCCCCCCCCCGACGACGTCATAACCGTCATCACCAATCGGTCTTTGTCAGGTGACGTCACACTCGTGATACACGAAGTGCATTATTGGCGCGGCCGCCATTTGTAAGGTATCCATGCTGGGGTATTCTATTGTTGGAGAATTTTTTTTTTTTTTTTTTCATTCTTTTTTCAAACTAAACCATCCTTAACATGACACTATCATCATCATCAATACAGCAAACCTATCTTTGCTGCTACTAACTTTACAGGATTTATTTACATTCCTACCGAAGGATACAGTAACTTGGTGAAATGTCCGCGGGCTTTAAGAGATTTATAGATTTCAAATTGTTCACTGGTAACGTTATATGCGCTTATACCATAAACAAGATAGTTGACAATGCCCAGTATGAGGATGAGAAAGCAATGCGGGATCAGCACTTCAACTTACTGCAGTCAGCTGAGCTCATATATGGATCTACGTTCTGAATGGATGACAATTTCTCCAAATAACGGTACCTGCCATATTTATCGAGTTTATTGCGGTACGGCATTTTCTCAGTTTTCTTGTGCTTATCCAGTTTTGCGAGTTATTTACTTGTTATCTCTACTCTCGTAATCTCTTCAATGTTCACAGTCAGTAGTGATACCTCAAAAATGGCGCCGCGGTGACGTCACACACAACAAACCCACGTGTCTGACAAAGACCAATTCTGAAACCGGCACACCCCTATTGTTAAAGTCTTTCGATGTTGTTTACATGTGGTTTAGGACAAACCATGTGCAAATTCATAAGGCAAAACCATTGCTGAGTATTTTCTCCTTAAAACTGCAGTGAAAAAAGACACTTTCATAAACACAACGTGAGATCATCAACGAGTGGATCTCTAAGCTGGTGAGTGAGTGGAGGCGGGGCCAATTTGCATATTCATGGATCCACGTATTCTATGAGGCAAGGGTGTAGTTACATTCAAGGTATTTTAAGGCATGAAGTTTTTTTCAAGGAAAAAAACTTTTAAATGTTTCATTTTTGTGATCAAAGACGAGTTTTAAAGGATACAATTATTGACTACCATTGTAATATATGTCACAGCTGTTATGTAGAAGTTAAGTTTTGCATTTTGCAGGAGAACAGTCAGCACTTTATTTAGGTCAGACAATGGCAGAACAAAGCAGGTTGTGGTTTTGACAAACAAAACTGTTGCAAACATTTTTGTAGTTGGAATGAATCTGATGCCTGAAAAAAGGAGATCTAGTAAATATCTGCTTACTTCCTTACAAAAAAGACATGCAAGAGAAGAGTGGAACAGCAACAAAACACTGTAATATTTATCTATCCTACTAGCAGATATCAGGGATTACATTTTATTTAGTTTAATGAATGAAAAAGTAATTGTTTTTTATAATAATTATTATTATTTGAAATATTTGAAGTAACTTTACAAAAAAAAAATATATATATATAAAAAAAAAATATATATATATATACTATTTATCAACAAAGACTGTTTTGCCAAATTATCAGGCATTGCTTACAGATTATTTGCAAGAAGTGCAGCTAAATATGAAATGAAAAAGTCCTCTCTCAGCATGTACCTTTAATCTGAAAAACAAAAACAAGTGGTAACTATTACAACCCACTTCCTGTCGCCTCTATGAGTTTATGTAAAAATGAGGCCAGCACATCATTAAACTGAGCTGCTACCTGTCCTGTAAACAAAGTGAACAAGTCACAGACAAGACTGGATTAATGTCTAATATATCAAACAGACTTTCAATATTAAAGGTCATCTAAATGAATCATGCCATGAAACTACTGTAGATTGTACTGTATTTTAGAAACATTATGACAATTTAAAGACTGACATTTGCATGACCTAATGAATGATTTCACTGATGACATGAATTAAAAGTCTTGAGGATACACAACAATATTTAATCCTTTTCCTAGTGTTGTCTATATAAGTGTTACTGTTGTGGAGAGATTGTGGTTACTCAGCTGTATATCTGCATATTTCCTGTATCTACAGAGTACATTGATTCATTTTGTTGTGATACATTAAGAATTTCCATGTAAAAGAAAAATAAGATTTGATCCAAGGACTTGCAAAGCTCAAACATGTGCAAACCTGTGCAACAATCGCAGTACTGCATGAGCCATTCTAGATCTTCACAGTATGCCTCTACGTGTGTTTCTATCTGGCAAGCACTGGCAATAAGCAGAGAAAGGTCTTCACAAACGATCATAGCTGATAATTTGTTTTTTGACCCGTCGAGTAACCGCATAAATGGATGTGGTGCGGCAACCTTGATAATCCTAAAAGAAATCAGCATGCTGTCTTGAATCTGGCAGAAAACTTGTGCTTTCTTGGGTTATCAACATGGTAATCTGATCTGCTCGTTTTAACAGTGACAAAGGTCATTTGTCGCCAGTTTACTTCAGTGCAAACACTGAAAGATATAATATAAAGGGCACTTATTGTCACTTTTGGTTAAATTTACATAAAAACATTCTAATTTAACTATAGGTGTTTGAAACCAACATACAACAAAACTGAACTTTTGAACTTGTTACTGACATTTAGTCATTGGTCAACTATCTCAGAAGTTAGATGGCAAGAAGTTGTGCAAAGACAGAAAAGTCCCGTGTTGTGAAGAGATTTTGAGGCACACAGAGTAGGATTGTGCAGCATCAGTGGGAGGAGGGTTTCAGGGTTGCTAGGGTTAAGTACTCTCGAATGCGTCCGTGGGCGACTACTGCGGTTAACGCGCCGTAGCTCAGCGATAATCATGTGAGCACAAGAAAACAAGGTGGGGAAAGGGGAGAAAGCATGCGCGTTTTAGCTCAGTCATTTGTGTTTTTCACAGAAACAGTGCAACATCTTTTCCTTCGGTCGGTGCCAATAACCAGAGAGGTTGTTAAGTTACCACGTGGCTGAAGGGCATCATTGGAGCAGTATAACGTGGTGCGCAGAGATGCGACAAGCACTTTTGGGTTGCATTGTGAGAGCCCCTTCCCCCTCCCCTCTGAAACCACACTCTATCGCTATAGGCCCCTATCACACAAAAACATCTCACAACAACAGCCTCGGCGGTTTCTCTGCATAGTTGTTGTCTGTATTCTACACTCAAGGCTTATTTACCGTAGGGTGCTTTTTTTTAATGTCTCTGTACTCTTCTCCCTCATCTTTTGGGTTAAGGTCGGGATCTTCAAGCTTCAACACAATGTGACGCGAGCAGGTGGTACAGAGAAAGGAGATAAGCTTTCTGTAAGAGAAAGTCACTTTATGGATACAGTTTTTACTGACTACAGCAGATCATTGTATAAAACATGATGCGCTGAACAACTGCATGTATTTTTGTTTGTTTGTTTTTTTGCAAGATGTTTTATCCACCAAATGTGTTTTTTGAAAAATGTAAAGTTGTTTCCATGGGAAATACCAGCAGGAGCTTGCATTGTCAAAATTTGATGACTTCCTGTGAAAACATTACCACAAACAGATTGAGCAGACAAGTCAAATGATCAAGCTGTCGTGTCTTGCCATCCTACAACCGTTACCACAAGGCTCATATGTCTGGGAAAAAGCGCACAGCCACATTCACGAGACCCCATCGAGGAAGTTAAAAGCAGTGAGAGAGACTGAAAAAGAGATAAACAGATCAAAAGATTAAAAGGATGGATCTTAATGTCATTCAAAAGTGGTCAACACAGACAAAAATATTGACTTTCTTTTTAAGTCATAATCCTGACACTAGTTCTAACATTTAGAATGTTAAAAAGTATGCATTTGGCATATTAAATACATATTTCGACATTATAAAATGCTGTTCATACAGCGTTTGAGCCATCCTAAAAGTAAGCACAAGTTTGCACAATATCGCTTTTGGACAGTTCAATACACAAGACCGTAAAGTCGTCCTGAAATCAAAATTTAATATTGCAGAATTTATTATAAATTATTTATCCATGCACATTATTTTTTTTTTTAAATTCATGTGCCCTTGTAATCTTTAATCAAAATAACTTCCCTTCCCTCAACTATCCAATCAATTCCAGATGGACAAAATCAACCCCGCCCTACATTTTTTTTCCCTCAGAAATACGCGACTTAAAGGAATCGTTCACCTAAAAATTAAAAATGATCCCATAATTTACTCACCCTCAAGCCATCCTATAGGTGTAAATCAATTTCTTCTTACAGCTGAACACAATTGGAGTTATATTAAATAATATCCTGGCTCTTCCAAGCTTTGTAATGGCATTTGAATAGAGCCTGAGTTTTTGAAGCTAAAAAGCGCATCCATCCATCAAAAAGCGCATCCATCCATCATAAAAGTAACCTCTGACCCGAAGCATTAGGTTTATATATTATAAATGTCATATTTCGATTATGGTTTAAGGTGCAGTAAGCGACTTCTGAAAAACACTGTTGAAAGTGGATCGGACTCTTATTTGACAAACAAAAGAAATTAATGCCCTGCTAGTTAACTGGAGAGGTCTTATTTATTTGTACCAGGTACATCCATGCTGCGAGTTGTTTCAAAAAGTGGTGGGAACCCTGGCAAAAACCCATATTGCTCAGCGACGTGTCAGTGATTATGGTCGCTTTGACCTGGGCTGCGTTCAGCCCCAACAAAAAGTTGCAAAACATTTTTTTTAAACGGTGGTGCTTTTGAACATATATCCATAATAAAGGCTAGATTTCTTACGGCGGAGTCTCTATCGTCATCACCGGCGGCCATCTTGTCACAGGCAAGCTTTCTGGCGGGCTCTGTGGTACCTGATGTAAGATGAGTGATCAGCACGAACACAAATACTCTTATCTCGTTGAAATCTTGACGGATTTACCAACGGTTTGGTTTATTACAAACGTTATTAACGTGACTATAATTCTGGATGATTATTTATTGATACACTTATTATTCATAAGTGTGCAGTCAGTGTCATAACTACATCTCTGACGTTTATAACAAACCAAACCGTTTGAAAATCAGTAGAAAATTGAGCAAGTTATGGTTATTTAAAAAGTACATGCACCATTAAAACAAAATGTTACGAGTGAGCTAGTCTCGCGTAGCCAGACCTTCAGACTGACGGCTGAAGGTCTGGAATTCATAGCAGCTTTCTTTGGCCAAGGCCCGCCCATAAGGCCGTTTGACCGACATGTAAAACAACCAATTACAGTTCGTTTCGTTCAGCGTCACGTTTCGGTGCGTGGAAATGTCCCCACAACAACAGACCTGCGTGCAACAAGTCAGTCAGCATAGAAAATCAAAGAAGGAAAAGAAAACTTCAAGAGTCTTTCCCGTGAACCTCGCATACTTTTGAGAATTCTACGTTTAGCTGATCTTGATAAATGCTCATTGGCACTCATGTAAACACAACTTCCGCAATCCGCAATCACACGTCTGCGCTTTGTTTCCCGGCGGACCGAAAATAAATGCGACACTCGCGCCCCCCGGAAATCCGATAAAATTCAACCAATCAGATGACGACTTCGACATTCCTGAAGTGTTTCCAGTTAAGTGTACCATATGCATCAGACGTTTAGCCAACGTTCCGTGGGCGTGACGTCTGAGGCTGAGACTACGAGTGAGCGAGCTGCCTGTGACAAGATGGACGCCAGGTGCGGACGTCGACCTCCATTGGCCAGCAGCGCGGACGAGACATCTAGCCTTTATTATGTATATCTATGCCTCGTTCAGCAACTATGGCAGCTGAGAAGGCCATTCTTTGTGTTCTTTTTGAAGAATTTTCAGAGCCTGATGAAATCGGTATAAATACATGTTTAATACTACAAAACACGCTCAATGTTACAGTCCTTGCCGTCCAGAATAAAAGAGAACATGCCAATCGAGTGAAGGGATTTGTGGAAACTGTGGTTCCTAACTATTGTGATCCAACATTTGCCTCGCATTTCAGGATGAAAAGACAAACATGTCTTATACCGAGCTGCAGCGGACACATTTGTAAACGACTTTACTTGGACCCATTGTGCGAGCTGTCTCTTTAATACCGCGTGGTTTACATGTTGCTGCTGATTGGACTGACATTTTTGACACACCCACCAAACAAGAGAACACAGTAAAAGAAGGTTGCACACCGTTTCCAGGAAACATGTCGTTCAACCCGGAAACCATAGCAAAACGTTGCTTACTGGTTTGAGCTTGAACGTGCCCCAGGTCTTATTTATAGCATGGGGGCGGGACGCTTTACATTCTAGAGAGCATTTGATTGGATAGAAGATTTGGCGAGAAGCTGAAGTCCGCGGTGACGTCATCAAAATCTGTGATCCATTTTAGCGTAAGTGAGGGATGTAAGTTTTGAATACTACTTATATCTCCTAAATGCGAATTGTGTCATTGATTTGGAACACAGCTTAATAGCCTAACATATTTATACTCAAAGCTAAAAAAAACGTACATTTTGATTTCAGGTGGCCTTTGTTAGCATTTTCCCGCTGTGATAGTGACATCACTCTTGAGTGCAACATGTTGCAACTTACAAGTGCATTTTGGGGGCGGAGCAATGAAGGAAGGGGTGTGTTTCTTTGGGTTGATTTCAAACATCAAGTGTTAAACAATTATTCAGAAATCACTTAGCCTACCTTGCTGCACCTTTAAGTTTCATGCCGACTAACGTTTTACTAACTTTTTATATTTTGCCCCATCATAAAATATATAGTGCCAAACGAGCAATGCACGGTAGTGCCGTTTAATTCCTGACGGAATAAGATGATTCAGTGATTCACTCACATAAAGACAGTCACCCGCAGAAAGATTATTGTCACTGAAAAATCCCCACCACTAATGCACAGACTGATGACTAATGAGTCTGTCTGGAACGCACTGCAGAAAGAAATGTCATTCAGAGCCCCCTACAGCTAGACAGCATGAGACTGTTACAGATGTAGGCTAACATTAGTTAAATAAAAATATGTGTGTGTTTGTAGTGTTGAGAGAAAAACTCAACTACAAATAACAAATCCAATCACTGTGTGCACCAGTGGAGTTTTGCTGACATCCAATGGGGAAAATCTGTTACTGCGCCCAAACAAAATAATTACCGCTATCAAAGATATCAACCTCAAATTTGGAACACAACTTATTTAGATTTATGGCTTTTATTTTCTAGACGTTATAGATTTGAACTTGTTTCATTAAATATATATTTTATATAAAATAATGTTAATAAACTTAAACCTATAACACTTTTTTTCTTAATAATTTCAAATTCATTAAGCAATAATCAGCCAAGGGTCTTTAAAATAAGACCAAACTTAAGTCTGTGCTCCCAAGTTTAAAAATTGTATGACAGTTTTTTGACACAGACATTTTTGTTCTCTATGTACCTGTGTAGCTTTTTCTTAATTGATGCACAAGGGTTAAGTTGTTCAGTTAGAAATGTATTTATCCATTAACGGTACACATAGCTGACCAGCGTTAACTTACTAAACACATTATGAACAATCTTACCTGCAGGTGGGTGTGTCACGTAGTCGTGATCCATCCTTACTGCCTTAGCCACCATGGTGCAATCTTCACAGGATAGCTGGATACTAGACTGACGTTTGGTGGTTCTGTCATAAACTGACTCCCTTCTCAAAGGAGCAGTAGAATTGTTCCAAGGAAATAGGCTCGGGAGTCGGGACAACACCACTCTTCAGGCGACGAACGACGCAGCCACCAACGTAATCATCAGGAGCGAAGTGCCGGCTGCAGACATAGGTGCTACCTCTTTTTACATCAAAACTGTTCCCTTCCTCTCTTCGGATCGCCTGTATCCATTTGGGTTTAAGGTTTGGATCCACGGGAAAAAAATTAAACGAAAGGTAGGGCTGTTTTTGGGTGGAAGACGAACAGCCTGGAAAACAACAGAAACTGCGACTCTTCGACTCAGCCATTTTTCGTATCTGCCGCTACGATAACAGGAAGTTCTAATACACTGCATTGACGTATTTCCGGTCAAAAAATGCGGAAGTGAGTAAAAGGTCTATTGCAGTCTGTTCTGATCCTCAGTGCTGCTGTTGCAGTGAGTGTCGCTTGACCAATCAAATTCGAGGACCTTACTTACCCATGGAATTCTTATAAAAGTAGTACAGTTCTAGAAGACGCGGCTTCTCTGTATTTTAGCCGTGACTATAGACCAATTTTCAGTTGGTAAACATGGTGACGTTTTTATGTGGGCAGAGCTTAGGTGGTGGCAGAACGATCCCTCTGGCCGCTTCATTGATTAACAATGACTGGAGAAAATCCGATTTTATCTTAATGTGCAAGGTCACTCACTGTCCAGGACCGCGATTGTTATTTGCAAAAATTAATTTTAACGGACGGAACCAGATTGGCCGACCCGTACACTCATTAAGGATCTGACAGGATTAACGTTAACGCTACCTCCGGCTGAGTGGCCTGACTTCTACACCTACCTGATAGAGAAACGGAGGGCATATAAATCTTTAGATGTGCTGAATGGTCATGTACAAGACTTGTGTGTACGACCCGCAGTTCTGCCTAGCCAGCGCCATGAAGACGACAATGTAAAGAGTTATTTATTAAATTACGGTGCAATTTTAATGAGGTGAATATTTTCTAGAAATAAAAAATTGCAGAGAAGGCATATTAATTTTTCATTGATTCTTGCACCCAACAACACAACAAGATGACATTTAATAATAAGAAGAATAATTTAAGATCCTTATTTTGTAGCCGAATCTGTGCTGGTTTGTATTTGCCGCCTCCAGTTCCCTATCAAGGCTACGGAACTTCGACATTACGAATGTCGTATATAGGAACTCCTCTCATCCTTCACTTCCGCTGAAATCTTATAGGCTAACGCCAGCAGAGCTGGCCAATTGACGCGCATATGCAAATACTGACACCTCATAGCAGTATATATGCAAGGAGCGCCAATTCCTTCTTCAGAATCTCTCTCTTCACGCTCAAATCGTGTGCTAGAAAGCTGATACTACTCAACAAACTTTGGATACAATTTGCTGTCGTTGAAGGTGCGCCGGAGATACCTGAACTGTCTCCAGCATCCGATGGCGACCGTGTGCAACCTATGTTCGGGCCCCATAGTGCCCCCAGACATGCACCTGTTTTGCGTCGCGTGCATGGGGCTGGCCCACGCTGAGTCAGCCCTCAGGGATGGAGGGTCCTGCGACTTCTGTGCGGACATGTCCCTCCGAGCCCTCAAGGCCAGGCGGGACGAAGCTCGCGCTGCTGCGGGGATTGGGCCTGCTGCCGCCACCGAGCCGCTGGCAGGCCCCCCCAACCGCGGAGTCGAGGTTCGACCCCCGGTGAGTTTCCCCGACCCTTCCTTTCAACCCCCTCGCGAGGTCGCCGACTTCGTGTCCTTCGGGGCGAGTGAGGAGGAAGACTCTATGTCCTTGTCGGCCTCCGAGAACGACTGGGGTGCGGAGCAGGCCGCTCCTCTGGCAACCACGGAGCAAGAGACCCCGGCGGACCTGCAGGAAGAGCTCTTCCGTATCCTCTCGAAGGCCGTCGAGAAACTGGATTTATCGTGGAAAGCCCCTGATGAGCCATCAAAGAGCAAGCTGGATACGTGGTTCCTCCAATCGAGCCGCCGTCAGGCCGCTTCGAGAAGAGGAACACCGTTCTTTCCCGACGTGCATGAGCACGTGGTGAAGTCGTGGGCGGCCCCGCAATCGGCGCACACCCTCACTGCAACCCAGGCCATGTTTGCCCCCGTGGACGAGGCGGGAGACCACGGCTACCTCCGCATCCCCCCTGTCGAGGAGACCGTCGCCGCACATCTCTGCCCGTTGGCTCCCGCCCTGGGCTCGAACCGCAACCTGCCGTCCCGAGCTTGCAGGTTTACGGCTCACCAGGCTAACAAGGCCTACGGCGCCGCGGGGGAAGCGGTCTCTGCTCTACACGCCATGGCCGTTCTTCAGGTGCTGCAGGCCAAGCAGTTGAAGTCTCTGGATGGCGCCGCCTCTGTCGACGCTGACGCCATCCGGGATCTCCGTTTGGCCACGGACCTCGCGCTCCTGGCCACGAAGCGCTCGGTTCAGGCGATTGGCCGTTCGATGGGGTATCTGGTGGTCCTCCACAGACACCTGTGGCTCACCCTATCAGACGTGCAGGAGGCGGACAGGAAGACGCTGCTAAATGCACCGATCTCCCCTGCAGGCCTGTTCGGAGACGCAGTGGAAAAGGTAACCGAGCGATACTCCGACACGCAGAAGAAGGCGAAGGCGATGAGTCACGTGATTCCTCGGAGGGCGCCGATGCCTCCGCCGCCGCAGCCACGCTCTCGCTCGTCTTCCGCCTCGGGTCGTCAACCTCAAGCTGCGGCCAAGCGTCAGTCAGCGCCGCGCCCGGATGCCCGTAAAGGACGAAGCGGCCAGTGGCATGGAGCGGGAAACAAGAGGCCGGCTCAGAGGAGCCCGCGCAGGAAACCCACCACGTCCCCGGCGAGGCCCAAGCAGTCGTCCTGACCGCTCGGGGAAGAGGAGAGGAGAGCACCAGGATGGCCCCGCGTCCAAGCGACGTGCTCGAGAGCACGTGGTCCCTCAGCGTTCTGCGAGCGACACGTGCAGTTATGTTGTGAATGTTGTGTGTTCAAAAATAAAGCAAATTACTTCTTCACAAACAGAGCTTTTTTCTCCTCTTGCACCACACACTGTGTTACCCGCCCTGCCCTCGAGCAGCGCAGAGTCACGGTCATTAACTATAAAGGCACCTCACGGGAAGCGCGAGGTGTCTATTTCCAGCCCTCACATAGCGGCGATGACCGCAGGTTTAGTTCAGCCCACACTCAGTCGTTTCCAGACAGCGTGGGAAGCTATTCCGGGCATTTCGCCGTGGGTGTTGAACGTAATTCGGCGCGGGTACACACTTCAGTTCAAACGCAGACCTCCCCGCTTTCGCGGCGTAATTCAGTCATTAACTTTGCCCCAAAGTGCTCACGTACTGAGACAAGAAGTGTGCAGCCTGCTCGAGAAGAAAGCTATAGAACCCGTCCCCCCGAGCGAGCGGGAGAGCGGGTTCTACAGCCGCTACTTCGTAGTACCGAAGAAGGGAGGGGGTCTCCGCCCTATACTGGATCTGAGACCCGTCAACAGAGCGCTTCACAAGCGCGCCTTCAGGATGACCACACTGAAGCAAATCCTGGCGCAAATTCGCCCCGGGGATTGGTTCGCTTCGGTGGATTTAAAGGACGCTTACTTTCATATCCAGATAGTAAAGCATCACAGGCGTTATCTGAGGTTTGCGTTCGAGAATTCAGTGTACCAATACACGGTGCTTCCCTTTGGGCTAGCTCTCGCTCCTCGAACGTTTTCAAAATGCATAGACGCGGCACTTTCACCCCTCAGATCGAGCGGGATGCGCGTTTTGAATTATCTGGACGACTGGCTGGTTCTCGCGCAGTCGAAAGAAACGCTGGTCAGCCATGTGGAAGTCCTCCTTCGTCATTTGGAGATGCTCGGTTTGAAGGTGAACTTCCAGAAAAGTGTGCTCACACCGAGTCAGACTTCCACTTTCCTGGGAACACGCTTGGACTCGGTGAGAATGAGAGCGCGTCTCTCCCCCGAGCGAGCGGAGGCTCTGAGCTCCTCTCTCGGTCGCTTCAGACCTGGCAGGCTCGTCCCGCTGAAGGAATTTCAGAGACTATTGGGACGGATGGCAGCGGCTTCTTCAGTGTGTCACCTGGGGCTGCTGCATATGAGACCGCTTCAACACTGGCTGAAAACGCACGTCCCCCCGAGTGCGTGGTATTCCGGCCACAAGCGCATCATGGTCACCCGCGGATGCGCCCGCGCCCTGATCCCGTGGAAGAACCCCGACCTCTTCAGCTCAGGCGTCCCTATGGGTTTAGTGACGCGGAGCGTGGAGGTCCTGACGGACGCCTCGTCCACCGGATGGGGGGCGGTCTGCTTGGGCAAGCCCGCCTCGGGTCGGTGGTCAGAGAGGCAGATGGAGTGGCACATAAATCGCCTGGAGCTGGAAGCGGTCTCTCTAACTCTAAAAGCTTTCCGGTCGCGGCTGGAGCAGCAACATGTGTTGATTCGGACCGACAACACTTCCGTGGTCTCGTACATAAATCGTCAAGGTGGTGTACATTCCAGAGCCCTATTCAAGCAGGCGGAGTCCCTTCTGCTGTGGGTGGACCGGTTCTTTCTCTCGGTGAGAGCGGCGCACATCCCCGGTGTTCTAAATCGCGGGGCGGATATGCTCTCGAGGAGCGGGATTCCTCAAGGGGAATGGAGGCTTCACCCCGGGACGGTTCAGTTGATATGGAATCGTTTCGGCAGGGCGGAGGTTTCGGCAGGGCGGAGGTCGACCTCTTTGTGACGAGCGAGAACACGCACTGTCAGATGTTCTTTTCGCTGTCCCGTTCCCCTCGAGAGACGGACGCACTAACTGCGCGGTGGCCGAAAGGCTGTCTCTATGCTTTTCCCCCGGTGAAAATCTTGCCCTTGGTGTTGTGCAAAATCAGGGAGGAGAAGGCGTTGGTGATTCTGGTAGCCCCGAACTGGCCGAATCAGCCTTGGTTCGCGGACTTGGTGGAGTTACTGGCAGGGCAGCCATGGGAGATTCCGCTCAGGAAGGACCTGCTGTCCCAGGCGAGCGGAACGATCTGGCATCACAGCCCCGGACTATGGAGCCTTCATGTGTGGCCGCTGCAGGGTCGCTGAGCGGGCGGGATGCGCTGCACGCGCGAGTTTTGAATACCATCGCGGAAGCGAGAGCTCCGTCCACCAGGCGCCTGTACACTCTGAAGTGGGGTGTTTTCTCAAAATGGTGTCAGGATGACGATATAGACCCAGCGAACTGCTCTATGTCGGTTATTCTGCGCTTTCTTCAGCACAGGATGGATTAAGGGAGCCTTCCATCCACTCTGAAGGTATACGTGGCCGCTATTGCAGCGTTTCATCCCCATGTTGATGGACAGTCTATCGGCAGGCATGCGTCGGTGACTCGGTTCCTCAAGGGAGTTAGGAGATTACGCCCTGCACGGCCGCCTTCGGTGCCGCCGTGGGATTTAGCTTTGGTCTTGGAAGCATTGTCACGACCACCGTTTGAGCCCTTAGCTTCTATTGCCATTAAGGAGCTTTCGGTCAAAACGGCGCTGCTTCTCGCTCTCGCTTCGGCGAAGCGGGTTGGGGATTTACAGGCTTTCTCTGTAAGTGAGGATTGTATTCGCTTTGGGCCGGGAAACTGTAATGTAACTCTCAGACCGAGGCCGGGCTATGTCCCTAAATCGCTCAATACCCCGTTCAGAGCGCAGATAGTTTCTCTGCCGGCAATGTCTGCTGAGTCATCAACCTCCCAGGGTTCGGATGCTCAGAGTGCTATTTGCCCAGTCAGAGCACTTCGGGAATACATTTCTCGTTCGGCTGTTTTTCGGAAATCGGACCAGCTGTTTGTGTGCTTTGGTGGGTGCAACAAAGGACGGGGAGTCTCTAAACAGAGGCTTGCTCACTGGATTGTGGACGCTATTGTTTTGGCTTATGATCGCCTGGTGCAGGAATGTCCCCTTAACGTCAAGGCTCATTCGACTAGGGCGATTGCCTCCTCGTGGGCCTGGACTAAAGGGATGTCTATTCAGGATTTATGTCTGGCGGCTGGCTGCTCTTCTCAGAACACGTTTGCCAGGTTTTATAAGTTGGATTTGCCCTCTGTAGCGTCTCGAGTGCTTTCGGTGAGTTCATTGTGTACACAGCATTGAGAGAGCTGCTCTGCGCTTTGCTCATGAATTGTTCTGTGTTTTGTGTATTTTTACCATTGCCACCGCTATGCGTTTGCCTTCTTTACTGTTGTTGTTGCCCTGTTGATCTTCAGTGCAAACTTTCCCCGGTTATAATGCTTGGGATATGCAAATTCTGGCAGTGTTTTGTAAGCTTGTGATAGGTCCCCTTGGGCCTATCAGAGGTTAGAGGTTCGCTATTGGCCAATCTCAGCCTATCGGAAGCTTGCATGCTGGGAGGGGTTTGGATCTGTGTCAGTGGTTTGTTTTGGCTACCACGGCGGGATTCTATACTGTTCCCATATACGACATTCGTAATGTCGAAGTTCCGTAGCCTTGATAGGGAACGTCTCCGGTTACTTACGTAACCTCGATTCCCTGAGAGGCAAGGAACGAGACATTACGCTCGCCGCCGTGTTCGCTATTGATTTTAGCGTTTTGTTCGATTCTGAAGAAGGAATTGGCGCTCCTTGCATATATACTGCTACGAGGTGTCAGTATTTGCATATGCGCGTCAATTGGCCAGCTCTGCTGGCGTTAGCCTATAAGATTTCAGCAGAAGTGAAGGATTAGAGGAGTTCCCATATACGACATTCGTAATGTCTCGTTCCTTGCCTCTCAGGGAACCGAGGTTACATAAGTAACCGGAGACGTTTTCCCTTTGTTCTGCCACCAGCTAGCGCCGTGACGTAACTGCGACGTCGGCTGGAAATTGGTCTTTGATATTCTGTCTTATAACGGATGGTCTAAACTGAGTGCGTTATATCAAAGTTAAAATTAAATCAAGGAGTGTGATTAAGCCTGAAACAGCAGTGGTGTGAACTTTAATGTCTGAGTTCCGTGCTAGAAAATAGCATAGTATAGTGTGAAACAAAAAGAAATTGTACTTACTATTGGGGTGTCACTGAAAAAAAGAGATATTATATGTAAAATATGTACACAAATTCGAACTCAAAAGTATCAGGAGTTTAAATAAACAGGAATTATGATAAAGACATGTAATTTTGCAGAGCTCTATTCTGATTCGACTTGTGCTCCAGATAAGTTACAAGTATTGTCGGTAGAGGGCAGTAAAAAAAAACAGACAACCCTTAAAAAAAAAAAAAAGTTAAATTTATAGAAAAAATATCCAATATATTTAAAAAAAATATAATACAAAAATACTAACACGAAAATGTACAGTCCTTACTTTATTGGCATTGAAAGAACTATTCAAATTCAGAAAATTACATCCAGAAAGTGATACATAATACATGATTATTTGACTGTTTTGTATAAATGTTGAAACCTAGAGCTCACTTTTAAACAAAGTACAGTATCCTGCATGATGCACTATTCCTGTAGAACAGCCCATTCAGTTGGCAAAATTGTAAAAGAATGTATAGAATTGTTTTTTTCTTAACTTTTAAAGTAAACAGTGAATGGTTATTGCTTTTTAATTGCACATAATCATTTAAAGAACTGTGCAAATATATCAAGTAAATTGTGATAATTGCTTTCATGAAGTAACCTGGTAGTTTTGAGAGTGTCTTTTCTGTACACCGAACAACTCATCCCAGTCTATATGACGCCTCTTGAGATGTTTCATCATACTTGCACATGCCCTCCAGCACATTCTAGATCCCACCAACAAACACAGAAATATTTAATTCAATAGAATATTAAACATTCCAGCTCAAACTCCTCTCATTCTCCTCATCTTCGTTTTTTCTGCTCCACGTACTTCAACTTGTCAATGTCACTTTCATGATCAGCACCATTCGTTGATGCTGTGACATAACCGATTCAGGGCTCCAAGTCTCTGCAACTGATTCTTCAAAACATGGGGAGAAGAAAAAAGCTTTAAAAGTCCCTGTTAGTAGAGACTTATCCAGATTGGTCACTGGCAACAGCCACTGCAATGCAGAGATCTCCTGCTTCTTTCTGTAAGAGGTTGTGGGGATGAATCTTGGCAGCTGATTTTAAAAGTTCTCCTAGAAAAAGATTAAACTGTGGTATTGCTTCAGTGGGAGCCTATGTTTCTGAGATGAGACTGTGCTCCAGCACAAGCAAGGGAAATAACACACTTTTACATTACAAACACAAAGAAATCAGTGCATACTAATACAGATACTCGAGTGTGGACACGCACATCTTGCAGTAGTGTTTCATGTCAGTAGTCCAAAACCCTCTTACTTTCATTTAGATTCAACTTAATCATTATTAGTCAAATAACTAATCATTATTATTAAGAATTAGTCAAAGACAAACACATCCCAATCCAAATATAGTGTTTTAACTTTCTTCAAACAATAGTCTTGCTAGTATTATTCGGGAGCCCAGAATAAAACAGGTTGAATGTTATAGAAGGAGAGTCAAAAGGCAGACGGCTTATTTACACCACTCATCATTGTGACTCACTGAAACCGCATCTCAACACCACAGTTAGTCGGTCAGGGAGACTGTAAGTCTTGTTAAATGCCGATACTGTAAATCCCACACATTTGGTTGTTAGTTTATGGGTTAACAGATCTGCGACGTAGCCCGATCTCATTTCTGCAGGCCGCAGGACGGAGAGATTGAGATGTCAGACCCGCGTGAGGAAGTCCAGGCTGAGGGAGGCAGGGATGTGTATGGCTTCCAGAGTGAGCGCTGAAGGAGTGTAGGGGAAGAGCACAGGGAAGGTGTACTTTGTGTCCACCAGCAGTTGGTTGATTTCTATCCGATCTTGGAGGCGATTCTGCAGAAGAAAATAAGAATATTAATCAGACATGCTCATAAAGAAGTCAATAATAATTATAAAACAATAATAATTTATTACACAAGCTTTTGAACGCCTGTATGTGAAAAAAAAAAATCTGATGAATGATCAAATGCACAGATGAGCAGCGATCTATTTAAAAATACAATTAAAGTCAATCAAAAAAAAAGTCTAACAGTTTGGGGTCAGTAAGAATTAAAAAAATAAAATAAAAAATTCAGTAAGGATGCATTAAGTTGATCAAAATTACAGTAAAGACATTTATTATGTTGCAAAAGATTTCTATTTCAAATAAATGCTGCTTTTTTAACTTTGAACTTTGATGATCAAAGAATCCTGAAAAAAGTACCACAGTATTATGTTTTTTTTCACAAAAATAATTAAGCAGTAAATTGTTTTCAACATTGACAATAATAAGAAATGTTTCTTAAGCACTGCAGCATCTTGTGACATTGAAGGCTGGAGTAATGGCTACTGAAAATTCAGCTTTACCATCACATGAAAAAAAAAAAAATTAATATATATATACTCATATATATATATCTACATTTATAAATACTATATATATAAAAAATATATTATTATTTCAGGTGGAAAATATGTATGGAGAACAAGGCAGACATGATTTTTAACGATAAAACAAAAACATCTATGTCCATAGTACAACGACAGCATCGCAACCAATCATGCATGTCATTGGTCGTGGAAATACTCAAGCTATACTATTTAAAAATATATTAAAACAGAAAATTAAAATAGTTTTTTTGAACTTTAATAATATTTCTATAATTTATATTAAATTAAACATATATACCTTACTATTAATTAAACATTTTATTTTTTAATATTAAACTTTCTAAGTAGGAGTGTGTTCGGTAGGATATTACTTTTGCTGTGGTTATGAACTACTGAAATGTTTGTACACCCTAGCAAGTGTGTGTACATAGTTTTACCTGTATGTCTCTTATGAAGGACACAGTGACTCGTTCCTCAAACTCATTGAGTGGCGTGTACAAGTTCAGAATCTTCACAATCTGAGGTGAAGTAAATGCAAGATTAAGACCATGAAAAGTCAATGAAAAAAAAAAATCCAATTAATAAACAAATGATGAATGTTAAATGTCTACCTGCTGTAAGCTGAGGGCGGTACAGAGCGAACAAATGGCCTCTGCGTCTTGGGAGGTCTTCTTCTTCACCTGCAACAGCTGGGCGGCCTGGATAACAGGTTCCACGGTGGATATAGTTCCACCATGGTGCAGATTCTTACCTCTCACCCATTCCTCCAACTGACTGATGTTGTACCTGAAACAATACCAGGGGACGAGATGGCCGTTACACTCATTAGACGTTCCTGAAGATATAACTAGGCCACAGATTGGCCTGAAAGCATCAAATGTGTACCTGAGCTGCATGCCGGTACTCCAGGAGCAGACGTCTTTGCGCAGCAGCAGGTTGTTGAGGGTCACTGCATTGATGGAGTAGAAGAGTTGGCGAACCATCTGCTGGCCGATCTCAGGGTCCAGGCCGTGGTCCGCCATGGTGGTGTAAAACTGTCCCAGCTGCCTGATCAGAGCCTGCAGCGTGTAGCCCGCCGGACCTCCACTCTCACAGTCCATACTAGAGGAGCGGTTCCTGTAGCCCATGGGCTTCACTCCGGCCAGGCTGGGGATGCTCTCGCTCTCAAGCATGGCAGATACTACCAAAACCAAACACACAAACATGTACTCCTTATAATATATATCAGAATCTGCAAATCATATAAATTTTTAACGTGTCTCCATGTACCCACCAATCATGGGTTGCATGATGTTCTCCGCCACTCTGATGAGCTGCTGATAGATCTGGATGGAAAGGTCACTCAGAACCTGCCGATACTCCGCAAGGTCAAAGTTCTTCAGGCAGTGCTCGTTCTGCTTGGGACTGTTCTGTGTCATAAACGCCTATGACAGGAAGCAACAGCAAAATCAAACCAAAGATTAGTAGACGGGATCACCAGGGGCTTTAAAACCAGACTTTTGATGGTAGAATCTGTGGTTATGTATTTTTAAAATGTGGTAAATGGATCTAGCTCTTATTTGCAGCTGAAATCTTCATCAGACGATGCACCGTAATGAAAATTCTGGGCCGAAACCAAAAATTCTGGATGCACTTGGCCGAAAACCAAAGTCGAAAATGCTTTTAAAAAATTACTTTTCTTATTTTAAATTAGCTTTTTTTTTTAGGGTAGCATCATTTTACCAGCGTTGCCCAGCACGGCTATATACCACACCATATTACAGCACAGTATGTCTATTGAAAACAGAAACAAGTATACTACTACATAGAAATTTAAAGGCAGCACGTTATTTGAGGGAACTTTGCTTTCCAATGAACATGAGCGGTACATGAGTGGAGCGTTCGTATGGGCCGTGAGCAACTAAGCGAAGCGCACGTGCATATAGCGGAATATTGTGCGGTTCGTCAAACTGCGCAGTGATAACAGCTAGAGCGAGAGTGAAACCTGAGTGCTGAACACTGAAGGGCGGGGCGGCATTCATTTTTGGACGTTTTTCTCTTTCGGCCAAAAACCGAAAATGCCATTTTCGGCTGATAATTTTCAGCAGCAAATATTTCGGTGCATCCCTAAAAATATTCAATGAACAAACATGCAAGGAAAAAAACTAATGTAAAAAGACTGTGACATCTCACCTCGTCCCCGCTGTACTGCTTCAGACAGTGCAGGAGTCGACTGGTATTCGCCAGCCAGAAGGAGGTCATCTCAAAGTCATCGTTGTTTTTCTGGAGAATGAATAAAAACAGGGATGATAAACAACCTATCATTATGAGCTTATACACTACCATTTAAAAGGTGGGGTAGGCAAGATATATAAGGTTTTTGAAAAAAGTATCTTATGCTCACCAAGCCTGCATTTATTTGATCAGAAACAGTAAAAACAGAAATATTGTGTGCCACTTTTGATCAACTTAATGCACCCTTGCTGAATAAGAGTATTCATTTCATAAAAAAATCGTACTGACCCCAAACCTTTGGACGGTAGTGGGAGTGTGTTGATGTGATTGTATTCAATATACATACCTTCAGGACTTTTTTAATGGCATTGATGCTTGCAGTAAGGAGCGAATGAACTTTCTGGTCGTCGTTGATGTAGTCAGCATGACGAATGCACATGAAAAGGATGTAGGCCGGGAGGCAGGGGACAGTGGCCGACACGGCATTGGGCTTCATGTCTAAAGACAAGACCTGTGTATTAATTACAACCATAGAACCTCCACATTCAAACGTGTCTGCATGCAACCACACATACCAGTAATCAAAGTCTTGACCAGCAAGGCCTCATCTTCTTTGTAGAACTCCAACATGCCTTCAAAGTCCTTTTCTTTCCTTTGTATAGTGACCTGACGAGTCAGCTCTGGTCTGCTCTTAGTGGCCTGAGAAACTATAGAAAGAATAACAGCACATCAGCACAAGGCTGTAATAAAAGTTAAATGTTAAACACGGAGACCAAAGGTAAATATTTAACCTTCCAGCTCTTGCACTTTCTTCATATAGATCCTCAACTGCTTCTTCAACTTCTTCTCGTTCTTCTCCAACTTCTCAACAAGTTCCTTTAGATCCTGGAGAACAATCATCACCGTCATCTTGAGTGAGCCAATAGTGTTGGATGCAATGATACTTTACGGCCCTTTTAGAATTAGTGGCTAGTAGATTGAGGGTTCATTGAAAAATAATTGTCTCGTTTTCCAATAATAAAAAATTATATATATTTAATTAAAATCAAATTAAAATCAACTTGTTTTAATAATAAATAAATATATTTTAAATTTTTCAGAAGCAAAACTGATTGTGTAAAATTTAAATATTTTTAGAGGTTGTAGCTTGTATTATTTTTCAAATAGTTTATTTGTTTTAGCATAAATCTAACATAACTTAAAGGTTTATGCCTAAAACAAGACCATCAATTGGCCAATAAAGTATGAAAAATACATTTCAAGTCAAAATATATTATCTGAAAACAAGTGAATACTATTTTAAGGATGTCTAGATAATTTTAGGGGGAAAAAGAAGACAAAAAGATGTTCTTTTTTAGATGAGTCCCCACCAGGTTTTCGTTGGTGAGGCGTGTGATTTCCTGCTGCACGCTGAACTCCACCAGAGCTTCAGGAGAAAGCGTGGAGAAGTGGTTCAGCACGTCCTGCTTCTTCTCCAGATTGTCCTTCAGCAGTTCGACCTGCGTGTGGAGAGCCTCTAACTCATCCTTGTGCTGTCGAGACTGTGTCTGCAGCTGGGCCTCCAGCAGCCTGAACACATTTAAACATGACATACTATGATATAAGTGGGGGTAAACGGTATACATACTTCACTCTCTAACAGTTAGCCCTCAAAACATTTCTTAAAAGAGACAAAAATCTATATATGCCAAATGATCTTTTACTGATTGAAAAACATTGACATATACAGAGACCTCGAAACAGAAAAGCCAGTTAAAGCTGAAGGGAAATCAAAGAAAATTAAAGCACAACCTGGCAACTTGCTTTAGACCCTGGTATGCCAGACCAAGCTCCCCATCTTCATTCAAATAACCCCAGTCTTGTGCTTTACTGGCGTTCGAGTAACGGAGAGCCAAAAAGACAGAGAAGCAGCAGCAGCAGACAGAGAGGAGAGAAAGGCAGAAGAGAAGAATGACAAGATGGCAGGGCCAGTTAGTTTAGCAAAGCAAGGCATGGTAGGTCATGGCATTAGTCTGCGAGGACGTCAAGCAAGGGGGCACATCTGAATTATCTGTGAGTAAAGAGGTCATGTAGCTGTTATGACTTGGATTATTTCTCATTTTAGTTTTTTAAGGTGAGCTGCCTGCCCAAGCAATATTTGTAAGGAGATGTGGCAATCTCAGGAAATGAGAAATAGAGAAAGGTAGGAAAAACACATGAATGAGAAATCAGAGCCCAGTCCTGAGACCACAAAGGACAAAAACGTATTCTTTCACATGTAATCAGCACCTCATCTAAAATCTGACACTCTATGACTCATATTGTTTCAAAAGACCACTTTAAAATTGTGACAGAGAGAAAAGTCAGAGCAGCCTGGGTGAATACTGAACAGATTTCAGGTTCAGGTTTAAGGGTACACTGGCCAAAGACAAAAAGATAAAAAGCCAGAGATGAAAATATAAATAGACTGCACTAAGGCACCATTTTTGAACACCCCTACATAGTCTCCAAAATTAAGCCTCAGTAAGTGCCAAATAAAAAAAAATAAAAATAAAAAAAAGTACTTGCTAGCTGGTCAGTAACTTAACAAGGAATAACATAATAATTTGTTAAACTGTAAGACCAATAGTGTGACCCTCACTGATCTGTCATACAGAGAAAATAAAAAAACATACAAAAACAAGAGAGAAACAACAAATAAATTATAGAAACATAAATTATGTTGTAGTCAATGTAGTCTTTTTCCTCTGAGCTTTTGGTTTCTCTATTCATTTTTTAAAAATAAAATATGTAGTTTTTGCAAATGGCCAAATAATTTTGTCAGAGAAATACCTTAATCAAGTTTGTTTTGTTATTTCCTTCTTAAATATTTTCCTCATATTTTGATGGTTTAATTGAACTTGTAGGCTCATTAAAAACAAATATCCTCTCCGAACTTCACTTTTGCCCACTACTGTATAACTCAATTTATACCAAGAAATAATTGTTGTAGTCACTAAATAGTTGCTTGGTTATCTTTATAAAGCTCACCTGAATTTGTTAGATCATTAGACATGATGCTGTAGTGCAACAAAATTTTGACTGTTTTGCATAAAAAATAATGCAAAATAAAGTTTTGTGGCACAAAAATGTCTCCAACTCAACATACCAGAGCCAGGGGTGGGCTATAAATTTGACAGAAAATTTTCAGGTAACTTTTACATTTTTAGCTTTGAGACTGTGACAGCACGTGATTGGTAAACTAAGGTCCCGTAAACAAAGGTACACTGCTGAAAATGAAATTAGACAGCATGAAGAGCTGAATCAGACAGCTGCTCTGGATCTTGCAAACGGTCAATACCACTGAATTCCATCTTCATTAAAAAAAAAGACTGAGTACATGGAGGAGAGCTGGTGTCACTTTAAAAGCTTTTCATTATGCAGATTGGACTGCCTTACTTCTTTGAATCAGGCACATTCACTATGTCCTCCACATCCACGGGGTTCTTGTTGTTGGTCCATTCTGATACATCACTGGAATTCTGTATGGATGAAACAAAGATATCAATAGGGAACAACAAGTGAATAGGGCTGTCACTTTTGTGAAAAAATCCTGTTCGATTTTTGAGACGTAAGTGTTCATTGAATCGATTGTAAAATCGATTTTCCATGTCTAAAGACGTTTCCATTTTCATCACCAAATATAGGCAAATCCACGGACACCTAACAGGCATTAGGACGAGCGTAATGAGGGCGCTTGAGACGCACAAGTCAGCAATATTTCTGATGATTTATTGGCGTTAAGTTTCGTCACAATGACAAACAGGAGCGCAACATTCAGGGATTGAGATTAACACCATCCGACTCGCCAAATGCGGGTAAAAATGAACTTTGGCGGGAAACGCTGTCAAATCACGAGCTGATCTGGCGTGTTTCTATGTTTACTCACTTTCTTTGCTGGGGAAGTTCGTGTAAGCCAAATCTGCGCGGATTTAGCGCAAATACGCATCTCATGAGTCCTCATGATATATTAAATACAGCGTATAGTGCAGAATCTGCGCATTTCTGGCTTCCTTGAACACACATACATACACACGTCACTAAGCAACAAATAACGGCGTGCTTGTTCACTTGCATTGAAGTAATAGCGTATATTAAAAAGCAAACATACATCCTACATGTTCTGTGTCCTGTATTGATCTGTCCACCTAAAACACGTTTTTGGTAAAAAAAAAAAAAAAAAAGGGCCGTTAAAATCGATTCCCTATTTTCGTTTTCGATACTTGTGTTGGTTGGTCCGATCGATTGTGCAATCGATTTTCGAACGTAAAGTGACAGCCCTACAAGTGAATGTTTATAGTTGTTACATTTCAGCAACTCAATCTTATGGACAGGAAAAATATATCTGTGTGGGACAAATATAACAGTGAGAGCGAGAAAAAGAGCTTTCTTTCCGAGCGTAATCAATACTGACTCTGATTCGCCCACCTCAGCAGATTCAGACAGGCAGGTGGATATAAAGCCACTTTCACTAGCAGTGCAGGTTTTGCAAAGCTCAGACAACCTATCACTATTACACTCAACATTCGTTGAATTTAAATTAATCTGAGCTCCATCAAAGCCCATTATATGCCATCTATCCCACACAATGTCTCCATGTCTGATTGCTCCACTGAAGACTGATGGAATACTAATGGATTAGAAAGTCTATGACAATGACAGGCTAAAATAGCTCAATTTGGGTAAGACAACAGCTGTAAAAAATGGATTAAAAGCCCTCAAGAGTCAAATTTATAAAATGCGTACGTCGACTGATGTGTGGGTAATGTTTTCAGACTCACTATGTGGTTTATGTTCTCTGACTGTCTCGTGGAGTTCACAATTTGGGTCTTAAGCATAAGGACCTCCTCCTTGCGTACATCCAGCTCCTCATTGGCTGCTTTGAGTTGATTGAGCAGCAGGTTGTAGCCCTCTTGAAGCTCATTGGACGAGTTGTTCTCGGAGGCCCTGTCGGCCACCGCTTTCCTCAACTCGTTCAAGTCATTCTTCAACTTCTTATTCTCCGTTTCGAGCTCTTGCCGCTGTAAGCAGAACGAATTGTATAAATAGAGTCTGAAAGAGGGTAAAAAGTCTGTATTTTGTTCCCCTTAAAGAATTGATTTTGATTAAAATCGTTAAAAAGTGAGCTGAGGCAAAAAGTTGTAAATAAGCCAGAACGTTTGTGTGTTTCTGTGAGAGAAAGAAACTTTGAAACAGAAAGAGATGGACTCACAAAATGTTTTTTACAAAAATCAAGCATTGCAGACGGCAGTAATTCTATCCAGGTTAACCGAACACCTGTAGCTAAAGCTTTGGTCAGAAGCAAGGAGTGTTTGAGCCCTGCAGAACAAGAACCATCAGCAAATATTATATAAGCTCAGTGCAATGTTGGGGCGTTTAAGAAAACAAACAAATCAGTTATGCAATTCTACTGCCTTGAGCTTCACTTGAGCTCAGCTGCACAGCCACCAGATCAACATTTGGCTCGGGTGTTTGCATTCTTGTACTTTGTTCTCTGGTCAGAGTCAAAACTTTTAAACTGAGCATGCTGTTGGGGTTTCAACACACCCATGTGCTCAGATAAATCACTGATCTTCAGATATGACAGAGATCCTAATGGCTACAACCCTTACTCTGAATAGACACCATATTAAATTTTACGTCAGTGAAAACTAAACTATAAAGGATTTATAGAATATACAGGAAAGACTCAGGAAATCATGTTTTGAGAAAATTAGATCTGACAAAAAACTTTAGCACACAAAAAAGCAAAATTTGAGATCTTGTGTGTGGCTCCATGAGTATATACATACATACATGCATATAAAACTGCTATTTTAGTATCATTCAGATACTATTATAGGTTTTATTAATATTTTTAATTACTTTTTATTTTTAGATTTTTCATTTTCATTTTAATAAGTGTTAGTAATTTAGTTGTGTTTGTCATTTTCATAAGTTTTTAAAAAAATATATCTATATAAAATAATAAAGTACTTTTAAGTTTTAAAATTTGTTATTTTTTATTATACGTTTTATTTAAGTTAATGTTTAATTTATTTAAAGCAACAAAAACATTTTTATGGTTTTAGCTTAAGTTAACTATAATAACCGTGATATATACAGTATATAGGGATGGCAAAACAAAATTGTAAAAATGTATTTGAATGAATGAATATATTTGCATTTAAGCATTTCTTAATATTACTTTCATAAACATTCCGTTTTAACTTACTACTTTTCACTTGATATTGTTTGCTATCATGATTTAATCTCACATTATATGTTGTATTATCTTTACAACTTGGAGATAAGAACTTGATTCAAAATCTTTAAGGTCACAAGAGACTGTTGAAAATCATATTTTTAGGGGCCAAGCTCAGAATGTGTGTAGGCACCTACTGAAATCGTTGGCGTTCTTCTTCTTATTCTTCCGCTTTGGAAGTCTATGGCAGCCCATAGAACCGCTTGCGGGAAAGTTAGGGAATTTGGCACACTGATAGAGGACAGTCTGAACAGTCAACATAGCAAATTTGGAGTCTCTAACTTAATCCCTCTAGTGCCACCAACTGTCCAAAATTGTACTCATGTTTATGCTACTAACTTTTAAAAGAATTTTTTTCCCCACCATTTAGAATTTTCCAAAAAAACTACTTTTTCGAAGTAGTAACCTAGACGGTTGCTCCGATTTTCACCAAAATTTAACCAGATCATCTTCAGACCATGCTGGCAAAAAGTTATGGAATGCATGTCGATTTGCCAAACCGTTCTTGAATACCACACAAACTAATTTTACGTAGTGCTTGCGAAAACAGTAGTAAGGCTGTATCTCCGCAACACTTTATCGGATTCAGACCAAATTTGGTGCATGCCATCAAAAGCATGACCTGAGGCAACATGCTGCATTTCGGCGCAGCGCCACCTACTGGTATATTTGCTTATAACTTCTGAACAATTTATCCAAAAATCATAAAAGTGGTCTCGTTAAATTCAGGGCGTCATGCCGAGTCGACTGATATCCAATTTTTCCATATTGACCATTTTAGGCATCGGCCATTTTGAATTTTGTACCAAAATGCGGTATTTTATGAACGGATGATCATATTGTTACGAAACTCGGTATGGGTCATCAATACGATGCCCTGAATGAGCCTGAGAAGTTTTCAACCAGCACCACCTAGTGGTAAAATAAAATTTTCAAATGCTTATTACTCTGGGTGTGATTGACTGATTTTCATGGGAGTCATCTCTTAAGGTTCCTGAATCATTGCCGAGTCCAACGATACCAAACATGCTAGGTTTCGCCTTACAGTTTGTGTAGCGTTGTGATTTAGCGCTTAAAAAAACATTTGCCAATATCTTCGAAGCCATTAGACCGATCGAGACGAAACCCCCATCAGAAGTTTGGAAACATAGGTCGCTGGCTTTAGGTTAATGCTCAAATGCGAAAATATTGATAGTAAGTGGCAATAAAATGCAAACAAAGTCAGGTGTGGGTCATTTTTTATGTGTTTATACATATAAATGTCTATAACTCTGAAACGAAATGAGATATTTTCACCAAATTTGAAACACACACTCTGAGGCTCACTCTGAGGACACATAAAAAAATGGTGGGATTGTGCCTCTTGTTGGCGCTATAATAGAACAAAACATGAAATTGCCTTCAATGCAGTATTGTGATGTAAAATGCTATACTTAACGAACGCATTGGTGTAAGTTTGCTTAAATTGTTAATTACTTCTTGCTTATTATATTATTTCTGGCCAGACAAAGTTAGACAGAGCATTGAAAAGTAATGTTTATTGCTTTCCTGCATTTGCCTCAAGGTTGTTAAAAGAGTTAACCTAACAAAGTGTTGAATGACCAAAAGAGAGATCGATTAAGAAATAAATTGTATCTAACAGACAGTATCAATCCTGAACATCCTGTCTATTCCACACAACCTTTTCATTTGAATCAAATTAAATATTTATTCAAAGGCACATCTCAATGTTAGAAAATCAAAGTATTTAATAAAATAAAGAATTGAGTTGCTTTATGAAAGTAAAACTTATTCCCATGTGCATCCTGGCATAATTCAGCTCTCTAAAAAAATCCTAGTCTCAACTTTCTGTAACGTCCCACTCACCCAGAGTTTAACAGGCAGCGTGACCAGCAGCAGCAGCAGAGCGGCCCCAGTGCAGAACAAATCAATGAGTAGCACTAAGACTAGCGAAGTGACCATTACTCGGAGTGGGACTGACTCTTACCTTCAGACTGTTGTAAGCCAGGTCTGCATTTATATCCTCCTCTGACGTGGAGCTCCTGGGCTCATTACCCTGTTAGATAAAAAAAAAAAATGTAAACACAAGCTGACTGATAAAGCAGAGGACCATGCTGTTGCAAGTACAGATGAGGGACCATCAGAAAAGATAACTGGAGTTAATATGACCGGTCGGCTATGTTGCAACCTACATCCAAAATGTGGGAAGTGTGAACCTGAATGCCTGCTTAACAACACAAAGATCTGTTGCTACAAACATCCTGAGAGCAGGAAGAGAAAAGTATAAACACAATAACAATCAGCAAATATTGATTACTTAAGATTATTTTGATTAATGCATACATTCACTACCTTTAAGACCCAATCAAATGATTAGACGGTCAGTTTTCTTTCCTGTGTTGACATATTTCCAGTTAAGGCCAATGGACTTTTGATAAATGTCTTAAAATGTATAGCTAAAAAAAGAGAGTAATTATTATTATTTTATTTTGTACAGTATTTTATTTTACAATGTTTTTTATTTCCTTTTTTTTGGTTTTGTTTGGTTTTCTTTTTTCTTTTTTGTTTATTTGTTTATCGGTTTCATTGGCAACTGTGAGATGAGAATGAAAGCGAAGCAGACATGACAAATACACATGCCTTGCGTTGGCTCAGTTCCTCTACTTTTTCTAGATTGGTCTGCAGCCTCTTTCTTTCCTGCTCCAGCTCTCGCACACGCTTCTGTAATTTCATGAAAACACTGAGGTCCATGGCGGCCTTCTCTATGCCCATCTCCTGCAGGAAGACAAATCATATTAATGCTCATCCTGAAGAACCTTTACACCCTTTACAAAACTTGGTCGGCAGATTCAGCCAAATAGCTTTACCTCCACCTGCTGGATGGTGTCATCAGTGTCTCCTGCCTCTGACATACTGATGGAGGGGTAGTTGGAGTCTGAGCCCAGGCTGCTCTGGTTAGAGGGGATCCTTCGGTGTCCGGGATGGAACTAAAGTGTGTAAAACCCATGTTAAAAACAACAACAAAAACAAAGTTCCAGAAGTTTAGACTCAGTCAGACTATTACCTTCATGGAGGACATATCCTCCTGCAGGTTTTCGTATCTCTGCTCCAGTCTGGAATATTCTTTCACCAGGTTCTGATATCGTTGCCTCTCGTCGTCCAGTTCCACCTGCAGGCGGCTCTCTTTCTGAGATGCATCAACTGCCTGACCTGAGAGACACAACACAGGCATTCATACACAGGAAATAAACAATGAGCCAGACGACATATGCTGCTCCCATTCATTCGTATTTTGCTTGTATCCACTTTCACAAGCTTGAGTATTTTTGTATTATGTGTGAACAACATATCTTTCTCATAATCTAGGTCTCTAAAGTATCTCAGGGTATGAAAAACTGAAACCCCTTTGGGTCCATTTTAGATGTGAAGTCTCTATTTTACATTCACACTACAGGTTTTTTTGTAACCCATTTGACTTGAATATTATGTAATATAATATATTGATGATGATAATACACCGTTTGTTGATCTTGATTGATTAATAAAAGATCTTTATTACTCTGATGGAAGACCTTTGAGCGTCAATGTGTAGGTTACAATACGTTCTTCAATCTGTAATCTCAATAGAAATAAAACAAGCACCTTCTCTCATACTCTTCATTCACGATGCATATTATAACCGAAACAGCACTGTAGACTTGCATCAGATACTTCTCAACTGTAGTCCAAGTTGTATACAGTATGAAAGCCTCTAATCACATCTTTTGAACAGATTCTGAGAGAGCTATCAGGCGTATGGCCTGATAGTGATTTGATGAAGCAGCCATCTATTAAACAGGCAATATCAATTTAAAGAGATAAGTGGTATAATAAATTTGTGACGTCTCCTTTGACCCTTTAGTTCGAAGGTCCATATCAGACATACTAGATAAAGAAGGTCCGAAATGTAAAACTTCTGTATTTCCCAAAAATGTTTGAATGTTCCCCCAATTTCCATTGGTTTTATTTAACTGTTATAGACTGTTGGTTATCTAATTTGTAGGGATGCACGATATAGGATTTTGGCCGATATTCGATATGCCGATATTTTCAAACTAATTTTGCCCGATGCCGATACCGATATATTTGTATTTTTTTTAAAGTGCAAAAAAAGCTTATTAAAGCTTCTATTAAAGTTCTCAGTCAAGAGCAGTGAGTGATTTCCTCTGTGTTTTGTTGTTTTATTAACATTAACGGGATAGTTCTCCCAAAAATTTTAATTGTCATCATTTACTCTGTCAAGTTTCTTTCTTCTGTTGAAATTATAAAAGTTATTTGGAAGAATGTGGCTAACCAAACAGTTGCTGTACTCCAGTGACTTCCATAGTATATTTAAGCACAAGAAAGAAATGAATTCAGGTTTGGAACAACATTAGAGTGAGAAAATAATGACAGAATCTTTATTTCTGGGTGCAGTATCTCTTTAAGGACAAGCGGCAGCATATTATTACTGTCTCTTTAAGAACTGCACGCGACGCGTCTAATATACACGCATTTGACAGGCAGATTTTCTCTGTTTGCTTTCACTTTAGACATTACCAACTTTGTTTATGTAAACCTTGTGTGTATTTGACAGTATCAGCGCAATAAGACTCGAAAGATTAGTCCAGTATGCAGGCGCTGTGACAGGCTTTTAGTTCCTGTGAGCGTCGGGTGTAACGCGGTCAGAAAAGCGGATGTTAGAACAGCGCATCAGCACGTGAATGATATGTTTACCTAGCAAGACTTTGACGCACATGCAAATAATGAACTTTTGTGAATTGCGGTGTCCCGTGAGTGTAACTCTACCTCTGCGTTTACATGTGATGTGATGTGAATTTACGTCGCGTTGTACAGTATGTTGAGATGAAGGCGCCAGAATTGAACTGATAGAATGCACGATACTATGATTTTTCTTCAAAAGCAGATCGTGGAGACATTTTAATCGTCCACGATCAAAAACCGTGAGACGCACACCTCTAGTTGGAAGTTTAAGTTGCTGGCGCTCATGCTTCGTTCGCGGTCGTCACGTGCGCATAGGAAACACGCCACCCTATCGGCAAGGCTCATCGGCAGAAATATTCATATCGGCCGATGCCGATGATGGTCATTTTAAGCTTTTATCGGCCGATACCGATGTTGTCCCGATATCATCGTGCATCCCTACTAATTTGATCTTATTTACCACATAAAAGCTTGATTGTGCCTCCAGCTTTAACTGACCTATTCACTTGAACTCCAAAGACTTATCTTTAAAAGGATAGTTCTCACACACACAAAAACAAAATAATTTACTCACTGTTCTGTCGTTCCAAACCCGTGACTTACTTTCTTCTGCGGAACACAAAATAAATTATTTTGAAGAATGTTTAAATTGTTTTTGTCAATACAACGAATGTTAATGGGGTCCAAAACAACACTGAATGGACTTCATTGACATTGTATGGACAATATGTTGGAAATATTCCTCAAAACATTTTTTTTTTGTTCGGCAGAAGAAACAAAGTCATTTTGAATGACATAAGGGTGAGTAAATGGCAGTCACTTTTAACCTCAATGGAATATAGCCTCTTTAGATACAGTAGGGTAGGCCGAAGAGTAGGGCTGTAACGATACGCGATATAAAATCGAAATCGTGATACTCAGGTCCACGATCCTGTATCGCGATGTGAGAAGGCAGAATCGTGATCACACCCCTTCCAACTCCCAGAGTTATCCTTCCTGTCCAGAACCAGGGCTCGAATTTCGGCGCGGGATTGCGGGTATTGCGCATAATTCTAATCATTCCCGCAGGTCTCCCATTTATAATGCGGGAAATTCCCGCAATCGTAATCCACACAGATAATAAAATCAAATCATTCTTTTAACAACTATCTTCCAGACGCAATTTCACAAACAGCGTGAGTGTTCAGCGGTGCCGCGCGCGTCTTCTATCTCTTCTCTCATAATGTGTTGTGCAAGGCAGGCGCTGCATGCGGCGATAATACACACTCGCGTTTTGGAGTCGGGACCATAGACTGTAAAAGTCTTTTTAAGTCTTACCAGTTTAAACATTCAAGCAATTTTAAACTAATCAGTGCTCGCGCGCTCTCTGAGAGATTATTTTCTATGCGCACATTCATAGAAAATCCACCTCAAAAACAGCTGGCCAGTAACTATTTTTCGCGGATTATATTGCTTTAACACGCAAAATTGTCAATTTCGGTCTTTGTGAGTAGGCTATACTCTAAACATAGTCGGTTTTGTCTTTAATAGGCATAAAACGCATGCCAGTATAATGAACACAGGATCCGTGCACTAGCTCTTAAAGTGACGGAAGCCATATGTGTCTGTCATTAATTTTGTTGTCAAAAAAAAAAAAAGACGGCTTTAAGTTAAAGGAATCAGGATTAATAGCCTATGTATTTAATTTATTCAGGACTAAAATACTACCCAGTGTTATTTTCCATTTGATTACTTTATTCAGTTTCTGTATGTGAATACTAGTGTTAGACCTATCCAAAAACGTTTCTCTTTAATTGTCTTTATTTGTATCTTTATTCTATTGTATTTATTTGTGCTACTTTTTTCAATTTAATTAAACAATTTAAATCAAGCTTCCTTGTGATGTGTAAACTCTTAACAACAATATTACCCCATTGTAAAAATGCAATGAGCGTAAACATTTAGGCAAGATAAATGTAATAATTTTGTTTGGAAAAAATGCAAAAATCGTGATACGAATCGAATCGTGGGTTTGGTGTATCGTTACAGCCCTACCGAAGAGACAGAAAAAGACAAACCAGAAGTGAAAGTTCTGAGATTAAAAAATTCTGCTTCCTACTTAAAAAGCTCTAACAAAATAAACTTAAAAGTCTGCAAAAACAATCACTACATTCATAACAGCCCTTTGAACAACGTAAACAGCATGGATAGCAGAACAGCACTAAGGAACAAGCGACATTTAACAAATAAAAAGTGTATTGAGACCAAACCTCGGGTTTCAAATAGCATTCTCGCATGTGAACAGGCTTGCTACAATGGTCAGCTTTTAGTTGCGCAGGTAAAGAAGCAGTGTCACATTCCTCCTCTGAAATCCAATGCATTTTCTGTCTCTCGTCCCACTTCTGCACACAGACCCTCTTGTGCGTCAAACAAAACCAGCCCAGCCCTCCAGGCAAGTCACACATCCTCTCACTCCTCAAACCCCTTCCTCCAGATGCTTTGAGTGTGTGTGACTCTGTGAAGCATGAAACTTACCCTGAGTGGAGGACTGGATTTTGCGGTTCATCTCTTCTTTCTCCTTCTTCAAATGTGTGTTCTCTTTCTCCAACTCCTCTACCCTCTACACACAAAAAAGAAAGAAAAGTCACACGACCTTTTCAGCTCAAATCATCAGATAAACAAGCAAGTTTAACTGTAAGAAAGCAAATTTGAATGAAATATAGTGGGTTCAAAAAGTTTGAGACTTTTTTTTCCCGATTTAATATTAAAAAAATGTTTGTACAAATATAAATTATATGATCAGCACATCAATTTCAGAGAAAATTAAAATAATGAATTTTTTTTTTAATGTTACAAGAGAATTTTGTTTGAAATAAATTCTGATCTTTTGAACTTTAAATTCATCAAAAAATCCAGATTTTTTTTTAAGCAGAACTGTTTTCAACATTGATAAGAGTAAGATGTTTCTTGAGCAGTAAAATGATTTCTTTAGGATCATGTGACACTGAGGACTGAAGTAATGTTGCTGAAAATTCAGCTTTGCCATCACAGGAATAAATTACATTGTAAAATATATTAGATTCAAATTTCACCAAATTTTTCACATTTTTACTTTTTCACAGTTATGGCGATCACATCAGACATTAAGAGACATTGAGAAAAACACATGCATAAATATATATATATATATATATATATATATATATATATATATATATATATATACACACATATGTATGCTTTTGCATTACAAGAAATAAAAAAAATGATGAATATAAACGTAATGAATTGAGTGCATCACTAATCTTTAAATCTAGTTATTATACTTTAGATTATTTCTAATTACTGTAATTTATATTTATAATTTACTTTATCTTACTTTAACTCTGTCTTTATTTTATCTTACTATCAAAACAAGAGGGAGATGATCACATTAAGTCACATTAAACACACACTAACTGATTATGTCATTTCAAAAGATCTTTTGTGAGCTAGTCAAAGCTCTTAAACAATTTCCATGCATTATAGAATTTTCTTGTGGGTGACAGACATTAATTATGTAACAGCTGCCCTGTTGTGAAAGCCAGAGTAATTTGTTTTGTGTGGAAACTGAAATGCTAAATGCATCAATCTATTTTTGTAACATTCAACCATTAACCCCCAGACAATTTAAATGAAACCTACAGAAATAAGAAAAATTACATGAGACAAAAATATACCAAATACTAAAAATGGCGGCAAACATCAATTAGGCATCCTTTCTCACCTGTTGGAGCCCTTGCTTCTCGTTGCTGAACTCCTCCTCTATCTGCTTCCTTTGGGCGTTGGCTTCCTGAAGCTCCGCCCTCAATTTCTCAAGCTCTTCCTGCAGTGATGCCACCGGAGTGCAAGCAGCCTGCCGACTGCGAAGGATCTCCAGCTCCTTCTGGAGCTTATTGACCTCTGATCCCAGAGCAGTGTTAGCGACAGCCAGCTGCTCTTTCTGACTTTTATAATCTTGCGACTGTAAAGAAAAGGAGATAGCTGCTTAACATAATGCCAGTTTGTTTTGGTGACTGTAATCATGTTTGCATCCTATTATCTTCCTGTACCTGGTTATCCATCTTCTTCTGAAGCTGCACGATCTTGTTCTCCATTCCGACATTGAGGTTTTTAAAGTGTTCGGCCGAACGGGCCTCTATCTTGAGCTGTTTGAGCTGACGAATGGCACGTACGCGACGGTAAAAACACTGGATGACAATGGCAGAATATCGGGCATGGAGATACTTCTTCCTCACAAGCCAACCACGGACGGTCTTCTGTATGATAATGGCTTTGTGATGAAGCAGGAACTGTAAAAGACAGAAAATGCAACTTAAAACTGTGCTTTAAAGAAACAACATGGAGAGAGTGAAACACAAGATTAAGCGCAGTGCAGTACCTCCTGATATAACCTGCGTATGAACATGCCCCGGGCGAACGCTTGAATGGTGATCACAGCCCGACGGATCCTCAGATAGTCCTTTCTAACTTGTACCATCCGGTACTGCTTCTGACAAATAAGTGTTGCTCGGGTCAGGCGAAGCATCTCTGCATGTCTGAGAGACAGTGAAAGAACACAAGTTGTTAGGAAAGTGAAAAATGTGCCAGTGAAGCTCAAGCTAAGAGCTGTTTACTTAAACACTCACCTGCGTGCCAAGTAACCCCGGCCGTATCTCTGCAGAGTGACGGCAGATTTGCGGATCTTGCGGTACCGAATTCTCTGCAGCCATCCTCGCACGGTCTTCTGGATCTTAATGCAGGCATAGCGGAACTTATCGGCTCTGAGCTTCTCCAGATAGGCCACCTGCCCTGCCCTGAAGAAAATCTTTGTCTTTCCAAATTGAAACTTATCTGGATCCTGAAGGAGAAATTAAATAAAGAGTCACAATTAAAAGGTTTATTAATGATAAATATACTTAATAAAGCGTAATAAAATATTTGTCATGTTGAAGATGCTATTTTGTTCAAGCAAAAGCAGTGGGTGTTAAAATGTCAAGATGTTATCAAAACTAAATTTTTGCAAAAGCTGCATTCATTGATATAACAAATACATGACAGTTCAAAATTGTAAGGGTTGGTGAGTTTTTTTCATGTTTTTGAAAGTCTGCTCACAGAGGCTGCATTTATTTGATAAAATAAAAACTGTTATATTGTGAAATATTATTACAACTTAAAATAGCATCGTTACTGATCATTACAGTCTTTAGAATCATATGAACCTTCAGAAATTATTCAAATACTGATTTGGTGCTCAAGAAACATTTCTTATTATTGATGTCGAAAACAGTTTTTCCAGAATTCTTTGATGACTAGAAAGTTCAAAAGAACATAAGTTTTTAGCTTATCTGCTTTCTTAACCACTAATAAGGCAATACCATGATATAGAGATGGTATTAGAAGCCAATACAATGGTATTAATGAGCTTTAAAAAAAAACTGTGGTAATTGTTCAGACAAACATGGTATTACCACAATACCAGAATGAGAGCGGACATTATGCGTACAACTTACATTTGAGCTTCTAGCAATGTTAATCTTACCTTGACCAAGGTCTCCAGCAGGTTCTTACAGACCTGCTTCTTATCCCCAATAGTCAGGTCCTTTTTTGTCATGAGCACCCGATATCTGCTGAAGAAATCTGGATAGGTCCACCTAAGAAACGACATCGGATGTGATGAGGAAATTACACTAAATACACTTGCATTCAGTTTGATTTCCATAATCATTATTAAAATCGCTTCAGAATGATTATGGAATTTCATCTTCAACTATTTTAAGGAGAACATGAGGTTCATAAATAGAGGACAGACTGATGGAGAAAAGGAAGCCGAAGACAGGGGCCCTGACACACTATAAAATAATCTGTAGATCTGTTACCTGGATGGATAGCCAGCGGCACTGATGCGGATGGTCTCGAGAACTCCACATGCTCGCAGTTGCTGAACGGCTCTTCTAGAATCAAATCTAGAGAAAGCAAGAAATCAGCCAAAGGAGTGAGGGATCTTTACAAAAACCAACACAAGATGATCTAGACATTTCTTTCTGGGTACAAAACTTGTCACACCACAGGAGATTTGGGGCGTTATCTAGACCTACCGGATCTTTCTCTTGAGCATAGAGCACATCTCCCGTGAGAGAGGCATTGGGAGGCTGCAGTCCACTCTGGGACTGAAGGCAGTCTGACTCACAACGCTGTGACTGTGTTCACAACCTTAAGGGCATGTGACTGACAAAACCCTCTCAATTTAGCATCCTTGAGGGGCATCCTTTGTGCTCAGGAATTCGCAGAGCGCACAAACAGAGCCAAACAAGACCGTACCCTTTCTCAGATTTGTGAATTTTACAAGAAAAATAAGTAAATAAATACATTGATTATGATAGATTGTAGATGTATATAGTAAAACACATTTTATTATCGTATTATCTTATTTTCCAAGATCTAAATTTGGGCAAACATTAGTTTTTATCATAGTATTTGGAACAGACAGGCCAATGTTGTCAGGTTTTCATTCACACAAACACTTCAAGGAAAAATAATTAACAGAAGTGTTAAATCAGCGAGAATTTTGCAAATGGGAAGCACTTCTACTGATTTTGACCTGAGAAAACTAGGTCTAATTACATTTTATATAACCCGATCGGCTAATTCTCAGAGGAGCTTTTTTGATGCCTTATTGTTGGAAGAAATTTACAGAGCAATTGGGGTCGATCAAATGTCACTGTACCAGCATGACTCCAATGTTCTCTGGGAGCTTAAATGAATTTGCTATACATCACTATTTTTAGCCAAGATAAACTAGATAAGTTCTAATAGAAGAATAAAACTGAGGCAAAGAGACCAAACTTACACAAAGGGTTCCTTGTAATCATTGGGCTTAATGCAGCGCACATAATGAGGGGTGGTAGCATTCAGCGTTTCCATCAGAAGATGTAGAGAGTTCCTGAACTGTGAGGGAGAGAATTTTTTTCATCTCGTCATCATTATGTGAATCACCTCATCTTCATAATAAACACAGCTTCAGTGGATCCACCATCAAAAATTGGCCTTTGACACCAAGCCTCACCTGGGTGCCCACGCTTTTCCTGTGCTCACGGTTGTGGCCTTTTAGAGCAGGTTTGGCGGCCCGGACGTTGATCCTGGAGGTCTTGCTGGCGGCTGAGGGAGGGAGAACATCTTTACCATCATGGAAGAGATCTGCAACCAGCTGGAACTGCACAATACAAAACAATTTGAGGTAAACAATGAAAATATATTTTTGTAGAGACACAAGAAAAGAAGACAAGAATATTAATAAAAATAGTTATATTTGATTATATAAGTGTCACATGAAGAAATTTTGACTGCTTAAACTGTCAAATGAATTTTCAGTGACATTACTGATGCATCACATCTTACATAAGAGCCATAAGAACCCCTTTTTATTCTAGCTAGACTAGTGTAAATTTGTATTCAACTCCAGCAGCGCTTCAAAGCACTTTTAGAAGCCCTTTAAAAAACACTCCCTGAGCATCCACCGCAAGGCAGGTACACAGTGCGTTTCAATGCATTGCTAATGCCATGATCCTGCCAAGTTTCAGCACTCTAAGACAGAATAGAGATGATATCATTAAACTCCCGTCACTATAAGTCTGACACTGTAGATGACAATGATAAACAGAGATGCTAAACCAGAAAGTAAATACAAATTAAAGGTGTGCGTAGCAATGGTTTCCCGAGTTGCATCCCGATTACTTATATAAGTAGGCCCCTTTTGAACAGGGTTGTATAAAGTAATGGGAAATGACATTTAAACATTTGTTATAAATTGAAGGTACAATATGTAGGATTTTTGCAGTAAAATATCCAAAAGCCAATAGGCCAATGTTATATATTTTGTTTAGTTGATTACTTACAACATCCCAAATGTTTCCAACTATTTGTAAATCGTGAGAAAATTGCGATTTTAACCAAGGAAACGGGGCATGTGAGCAGGGGTGAGGGAGTCGCCAGTCAATGGCGTCATATCCGCTTTACCCTCGGTTTCCGCTCGTACTGCCATAGTAACCATGGCGACAGACGTGGACAACTGGGTTATGCCTAGCAGGACGATCACGCTGTTGTTGTTTTGTTCAAACTATTATGGACCATGGCAAGCAGACTTTGAGACAAAAAGAGGACTAGAACGAAGATCAACATCTTTCGAGATGCCGAGAGCTCCAAATGAAGTTATAGACATCACATAGACTATTTATTAAAACAGTAAAATATCATGTTTAATTATTTGTGTACAACCTAATTACTATGCATAAGCTAAGCCTTCACTATTAACAAAACAGTATTTCAACACTGTCCTGCAGGGAAGATCTTTATCTTGTAGATGCTGATGTTCTGGTGTCTGTAAATTAACTTAACTCCAGCAAATTCTGTTGCCAAGAAACCTCAGGACAAAACATTACGAAAGAGAGAGAGAGATCCGTATCGACAAAGACAATGGATATCCTATTAAATCTCAGTTAAGATGGATCTGGCTGTTCGAGTGATATACAGTGCTAGGTGTGGACAAGGTCAGGCCTCTGTTTGCCTGAAAACTTTAAGTCAATTAACTGCTTAAACAGGTCAGAGAGCAAAACTGAGGAAGAATGAAGTATAAACAGAAGCTCGGCTGCACAGGGAAGAGTAACATAACTGAGCTAAGCTAAATATACTAAGGGTATTGGCTTGAATTAATAATAAAGTCAAATCCAAAAGGTTTGATTTTATGATAAAAAAAACTGTTAATTATATTCATATTAATTTTATTTAGTTCATGAAAATTTAATTATATTTAATATAATAGTTCATAGTATTGTTATTATTAATGAACTGGTTAAGTAAATGGCTCTATGAGTTGGAAAAAAATATTTATTATTATTATTTTTATCATTATTGTTTCCCTTTTCTATTATTTTGCCATTTTAAGATCAAATCTTACCAAAAATACCCTTTGCTCACCTTACTGGCCTTGAGGATGTTTATCTGCTCCTCATAAACAGTGTCTCTGTTCTTCTCCAGGAAGCCGTCACACTGATATTCAACCTGCCAGGGATGACATAATGTCACAAGTTTAACTCATACATCAGTACCACACTGAAAATAACTTGCTACCTAATTTTTGTGACCCACAACTGGCATTGAGAAGAATCAGCCATTTTTGTTGCATTCATCATGCATTATTAACACAATCATTTATGTTGGGTAACAAAGTTCCTCACAAGTTGGGTTTCAGTGAGCAGATTTGCCTTAAAAACCCAGCTGTGCAACACACAAATTGATCATTTCCACAAAAAGTATGCATGTCACTCAATTTCGGATCAGTCACATTGGCAATTTAAAGGTTAGGGGCTGGTTGCATAAACACAGCCATTATGTTAAGACAGTGTATTAAGCTCTAGTATGACCCACTAGCAGTTGATCTGGGGCAGTCCGTCTTATTTTTCAGTATCAAATTAGGCCAATCTACAATTTTATGTAACTGATTTAAAAAAGTTATGAATAGTCTTAAAGAAAAAAAATTGATGTCTAACTTGTAAGACTAGTCTTAGAGGTTTATGCAACCGGCCCCTGGTTTCACAGACAGGGCTTAGATTAAGCCAGGATTAGGCCTTAGTTAAATTAGGACATTTGAGAGACTTTTTTAAACATGCCTTAGAAAAAAAAACATTACTGGTGTGCATCTTAAAACAAAACAATGGCACTGACTCTTAAGATATGTCAGTGCAAATTGCTTTCAGTTAAAACAGCTCAAACATGCATTTTAGTCTGGGACTAGGCATAAGCCTCGTCTTTAAAACCAGGGGAAATGTCCTGTTAAAGGGTTAAAATCAATTGGGTTTACAATTTATAGCATGAAAGCCTGGTTTATTTCAAAGAGTTTCAAGTTGTTAATGTTTGGAGACGTCATTATAGCACTTAACTCATTAATATAAGCTGAACCCACCTTATCTGCAAAGTGGACCACAATAAAAGACCTGTTGGACATCCTAGGCTTTTCGAAATGCCCGCTGCTTGAATGCTTGCTGTACAGCTTCTGCGCCCAGTTTTGATCTGTTCCTTTGGGAACCTGTCAGATGCAGAAAAGAAAAATACTTTGCAGTGAACTGAAAACATTATTTGGGTTACCTGTAGCAGAAATAGCATGTTCACTCTTTTGAAGCTGCTCCAGTTCCTACTCAACAACTTCAAAGAGCTGGGGTGTTTAAAACTAAATGAGATGCTCTGTTCTAGAGGTCTGCGTGGGATGGAGTTTTATATGGAGTTTTCCATCCCACTCTCGCAAGATTATCTAACACTCCCGCCCGCTTCCGCCAGGATGTGTTAGATTTTATCCCGCTCGAAACTTTCACATTTTGTCCCGTTCCTGCCTGCAAAAGCCTGTAGGAAGAGGTCTACGCTGATTTTTCCCGTTAGATTCTGTCTTGTTCTGGTGTCTATAGGCTAGTTTTTCCAATTTTCACACACACACTTTCAGATCTCCAGTTGTTTAGGCAACATGCCTCTCAAAATCTTTTGATTCAACTTTTTTCCTCTGCTCGGGCTCACCTTACACTCTTCATCAAGAAGGTCCAGGATACCAAGCTTGGCTTCAATGAGGTCAATGCATGGCTGGTTATCATAGAAATCGATAAGTGTCCAGGGGATCTGCTCCTTCATATACTCTTCTTGCTCCAGTTTAAACACATGCTGAGTGACAGATTATGTATGTATTAGGTAAATGCATCAAACACATAAAACTTGCAACTAAATACCGCCAAGAGTCACAAACACACAGATCATTCCTGTTATGCATTACATTTTGAACTTGAAAGGAATATGCTTTTGTTGTTATTGAATGAAATATTTATATACTGTATAAACTATATAATTCAAAATGCAATTCTAAAATGATGTCACTTCGTGGAAGATGTCCTCATTAAGGAACTGGCTTTTGTTAGTAAACTACCATTATAATGTTATTATATATTTATTATTATAAAATGTTGTCTAATATATAAAAAATTATAAGATAGATGTCTAAATAATACAAAGCAGCTACAGAAGAGTTTAAAACTAATATGCTTTGTTCAGCAATTTGTTGTGAAAACTCTTTAATTTATTGTTTAATATTTAAAAAATATTTTAATATTATTTGACAAATAATATATCATTTAAAATTACATTTATTATTAAAATAAAACTAATGTGATTTTTTTACCTTTAAAAACTGAGAATATAATTTATTATAATTATATTTATCCAACATATATAATAACATTATAATATAACATTATTATATATAAGATAACATATATCTAAATATGTATAGAATAGCAGAAGCACTAAACATGGATCTAGAGATCCTCTATTACTGACCGAGTTGAACTGTTGCTGTAGTTTCTCATTGGCATAGTTAATACAGAACTGCTCAAAGCTGTTGATCTCGAATGTTTCAAATCTGTTGAGAGATGAAGACATGTTAACACTGACTGAAAACAAACTGAACACCTTCTGCACTTCTCTCTGCATCCTATAGCTTGGCACTTCTCTGCTTATTTACTCTAGTGCTGATCAATAAGTTCCCTTATTTGAGGAAGCTATTAGTCCCATGGCCAAAAAGGCTTATAAGCAAATGCTGACTCTAAAAACTCAATGAGTTTTCTGCTAAGGGAAGGTAAAAACATGAAAGATAGTTTCCTGTGGCCCACAGAGACATATTACCCTACCGTATTGTATATAAGAACCCAGGGAGCTAAGTTTCCAAATCTTTACAAGTATGGCCTCTCATAATCACAAGCATTACCCGTAGATATCCAGAACCCCGATGAAGGAGTGCTGTTTAGTGGATGTATGCAAGGCCTTATTGACGTGCTCCACAATCCAGTCAAAGAGATGGGCGTAAATGTGTTTGGCCAGGGCATCTCGGGCGTTGACCGCCTGGGCGTGCGGCATGTTCTTCACGTAGGTCTCGGCAGTGGTCACCAGCTTCCTGCGGCACAGCCAGTGCTCCATCTGCTCCTGTTCTATACCGAGCAGCTGACAGAAATGATGCAGATGAGTTTCGTCTCTCTGCAGGTGAAAAAAGAGATAGTGATTGCTAAGGCAAGTGAAGAATAGTCATCGGTTTAATGCTTATATGCTAAAACAAACCACATGCAGCAAGACACACTGTTTGTCATTTACTTACGTTGATATGGCAGGATTCTCCATCTCTCTCTGACACAATTTCCACGTTCCCCAGGTGCAAGATGGAGGCGATTACCTTAAAGACGCTCATTTGATGGACTTCTTTCACACCTGCACAACACACAATGCCACCATGATAAATATTTACGATCGACGCTCAGTATGGCTTAGGTATAATGTTGCAACTCCTTGGTTATAGCAATTTGTATTGCTGTAGTCCTCACCAAGCATTGTAAGTGCTTCTCTTGTCTTCACAAGGTCCTCAGCATCATTCACACCCTCAATGAAAATGTTCTCACCGAGAGACGTGAAGGTAAAGTCTTCTGCGCTGGCTAAAACATGAGGGTGAATGGACAATTTGAATGAGCAAAACTTAAAGATTGTCAGTGGTAGCATTTGGCTTTAGGATCCAAACATGCTGATTTTTAGGATCCAAAATTTTTTTTTGGGGTAGGAGTAATTTCATTTTATAGCAATGGTATTAAAATATAGGTATTATTTTCAACCTAATCATATTTTATATTATCTTAAATATTTTAAATGTAATTACATTTTTTATTTCATTTGAATTAAATTAAATTTGCATGTGAATATTTCATGAGAAAACCCCCAAATGAAGACCATTTAAGTCATTACAATAATTTCTCTCAGAAAAATTATCATCTCGTGCCAAGAGGACCACATTTTTAACACATATTTGTGACATTTCTGCCATCAAACTGTACATGCCATCATACGGGAAGTAACCAAACCATCATTGTGTTCACTGGGTCACTTACACAAGGCAAGATCTTTAAACTCTGGCAGAGATGATGAAGCACAGAGCTGGTAGAAAATGTGGTAGTTCCTCTCTTCCTCAGCCTGCAAAAACATTGATGTTCAGCACTAAGGGGGGTACGATTAAATCTTAAAGCCTCCTTCCTGTGTGAGACGCACCTGAAATACTACTCTGGACTTCTCAAGCAGATACGTTCGCATGTTGGCACCGATGATGTGATATCTCCTATCAAAGCCAATCTCAATGTATTTCCCAAAGCGGCTGCTGTTGTCATTGCGGGTGGTTTTTGCATTTCCAATGGCCTGCAGAGAAGAGGGAAAAAAAGAGTGTTAATTATGGTTGACTCACTTTTTGGTTGGTATAAGCTGAAACAGGAGGTTATCAAATGACTGATCCATATTAGAACATAACGGTGGAGAGAGTTTCATAACAGAGGGTGTAACATGTTTGAGGAGGCGTAAACCTAAAATCCGGTTTGCAGCATCATTTAGAATGAGTAATTACTGTGATTTCAGATGAATTGTTTGTCTGAGCCGAAATGTTATGAGTCACCTTAGCATTAGTACCTCTAGGTTTGCATCCTATGATATCCTTCTATCACCAGTGCTCATTTCCACTGTAATGATAACTCTAAATTGACTGAGATTTGGCCACTCTCATTGGCACACAGATTATCTTCCTGAAGGGCACAAAATACAGCTCTGCTCTTATCTGTTCAAACAGGCCTGCCGATTCTTGGGTTTCATTTCGCAGCTTAAGTGTGCCAGTGCCACAACGAGATGGAGTGATGAGAGAAGCGAGGGAACCTTTACAGCCGCTGCACACTTTGGAAGTACTTGCTGGCACAAGTTTATTAAATTGAACACTGATTATTCTGGTAATGTGTCTGAAAGTGGTTCTCAGCTCATTGACATTATGTGGTGACCTGGGTCATTTTTCCTCTCAATAATTATTCAAATATGGGAGTGTCAAGACATACCTCCATGATGGGGCTGGAGGCCAGTACTTTCTCTTCAATGCTGGTGTCATTTGCTGAACCTCCCACTGTGGCAAAAAAGCGCATGGCATACTTTGCCGAAACGGTTTTACCAGCTCCAGACTCGCCACTCACGATTATCGACTGGTTCTTCTCATCTCTGCAGGAGAAAGTTCAGGTTTACATACAGAATCAGTGTCTATATGAATACCTGAGATGATATACATGATAAATAAAGTGCATTCAACTAATCAAAAATGGTGCTTACAGAAAAGGGAGGTTTATGAAACATGCTATGATGCATGATGCAATTTGATGCAGTTATAAAAGAAAATCTAAATAAAGAGCACAACAGGCCTTGGAAAATTGTGATTTTATGAGAGGATCAGAATAATATACATCACATTTATTTTTGCAGTGTGACAATTTTTTGTAAAAATGAATGAAATGTTGATTTAAAATTGTGTAGCTGAATTTGTTATCATATGTAAATACTTTTGAATTACAAAATATAATATATAAATGTAAAATATATGTTTTGAGTAAATGTAAATATTATATAATATATAAATAATTATTTAATAATTAATTAATAATCTCATTTAATATATTTTAAATGATTACATTTTATATAGTTACCTCAAACTGCAAGGATCAGGGACATTTTACAGTGCATAGCAAAAAAAAAAAAAAAAAAAAAAAAAAAAAAAAAAAAGGGGGGGGGGGGTGAGTAGTAGGAACCTCACTAGGTTCCAGGGTGGCCTTTGTACACAATGACTAAAACAAGAGGATGCTGGCTGTGAGATTTTATTATGTTTTTAACAAAGGAAAGTGTATGATTTAGTCACATTTTGTCAGCTGCAGACATTTTGTCATGACTGCAGTTAACATTCTTTAACATAGACTTTAACAGAGTCTATATGCACTAGACCTGGATTTCCTCCTTCGCCTGACTTTATTTTGGGACTTCAGCATTACACCACCAGTCATTAAGAAGTCACGATGTCTCGGCGTGGGATGTTTAGCTCAAGCTTAAACCTGATGTGCAAATGGTTTTGTCTTTTGTTTCAAGCAACAAAAAAAAACATGCAAATACAAAGGTGCAAAGAATGATGCTGCGCGCACTGTGATTATCTGCCCACTCTATCCATTATTAAATCGAGTGGAACTTTCAGATTACTCACAGCTTTCAAATCGCATGCTGTCATTTCCTGTTTATGGCCAGTGAAAATCACTGCTCTGAAACCTGAGCTCTTTATTACAAAACAACAGAGCTGAACCAACAGCTTATTCATTTATTTGATGCAAATAACTTATTTAACTCTTCTTGAGAAATTCTTAATAATCACAGATAGTCACATAAAAATCATAAAATGAGATGACAATAATCCAGGGTGGCTTTTACTAAAAAAAGTTCTCTAAGATAAGAGAAGTATTACAAATAAAATAATACCTACTAAAATAACAGGTGCAGTATTATCATATTTAATATAATACTATTTTGAATGTAATAGTACACTAGTGTTCTAAAGTTGGGAATCTGTATGGCTTTTTCAATGTTTTTTAAAGAAATCTTGCCAAGACTGCATTTATTTGAAGAAAACAGTAATATTGTAAAATATTATTACAATTTAAATTAATTGTAATAATATTTCAATATATTTCAAATTGTAATTTATTATTATTTACTGTGATGGCAAAGCTGAATTGTCAGCATCATCAGTCCATTCTCCAGTGTCACATGATCTTTCAGAAATCATTCTAATATGTTGATATGGTGCTCAAGAATTTTTTTTTATTCTTTTCAAGGTTGAAAACAGTTGCTGCTGCCTAATATTATTGCAGAACCCATGATACATTTTTCAGGATTCTTTGATGAACAGCATTTATTTGAAACAAAAACCTTTTGTAACATTATGAATGTCTTTACTATAGCTTTTGGTCAATTTAATGTCCTTGCTGAATAAAAGTTTTAATTTCTTTAATAAAAAAACATTAACTGGCCCCAAACTTTTCAACCATATTGTATATTATAGTGAAATTAATAAAAACATTTATTTCTTTTAAAATTAGTCAATTAGAAACTATGTGTTTTTGAGTTTGTTGATGTTTTATGAGGGTGGGTTTTTGGAGAGAGGGGGTGGGGTTAGCAAAACGACTGAAACCACTTAATAGCACCTTGAACAAATAAACTTAACTAGCTTGTCAAGACTATGAAAAATAAGCACAAACCTGGCCATCTGTTTGTACGCTTCCTCTGCCACAGCAAATATATGAGGGTCCATGTCCCCCATATTCTGGCCGCTGTACGCATTGATGACTTCTTCTCCATAGATCTGCAGTTGCTCGTACGGGTTGATGGCCACCAGAACAATCCCTGAGGAGAGATTTACACCAGGTTTACACCTACAACTGTGCAGCACAGTTAATACACAGAATCACATTATTTAAATCAGACAAAATCATGATGATACCGATAAATGTTTAAATATTTATGACGATAAATATCATGTGACATCAATAATTGAATGACGTCGCAGCAAGAAAAATTACGTTAATGCGTGATGTGTCAGTCTAAAAGAGAGAACATAAAACAGACACGTCTGTGAAAGTGAAAAGGAAGATAAAAGACATAAAACATAAAAGAGCAGCTATGAGTAAATGGGCATTGTTGTGGTAATGGAAATCATTCAGTCATTACACAGAAGACCAGGAACCAACAATAAAACAAGACAAACAAGAGCTGGACGGTCTTTTGACAAGACCACAAATATCTGTAAGACCCTATGAACATGTCGTACTGTAGGTGTATATAGAACAGCAGATCCGCTCTTCTTGATTGTCAGACAGGACACGTCATCCAGCTTTTGGGTTCAAACATACATTGCATAATGTGTCTAATTCTCCAAAACAACTTTTCAGTGGAAATAAACACACACCCACAAATAAAAAGCAATCCCAAAATTCCACAACCTATTAACATGGGTATGTTGTCATAGGGACAGAGTAACAGAAACACTAAACGTGATGAGTGTAGACTGGACAGAGACACCATCTTTGTTACTCTCTAGTAAAACCTTTTGACCTTGGAAACCTAATTACAACATTTACAGCTTTCCTACAATCAAAATTGGGGTAAACCATAGAGGGTAATACTGTACGGTCATACATTCAACATTCAAAATCTGTGGGAGGTTAGAAACAACAACTGAAGGAGTTTGGTATTTAAACATGTAATTTGAAGTCACTTAAGTAGGGATGGGTACCAAAACCCGGTATTAAACGGGCCCCGGGGCTGAATTTTGAAAGACCGCAGTATCGATAAGCTCGTACGTTATCGGTTCTGCTGTCGGTACTGAAGAAATTAAGAAAATACACGTACTAGGCCTACTTATTATTGCCATAAAGACGTAATCTTGAAAATATCATCTCGCCAGCCAGTTCTATAATAATATTAAACCATTTGTCTGTGATGCAATTTTGCTATTCGCAGTCCAGAAGAAAGAGAGCGATCTCTCACGCGGAGCCACAGCGTGCACAACACGACAGCCCTGGTTAATGAGTGACAATGAGGACAGAACTAAACATTCAAACGTGGTTACACTTTAGATCTGGAATATTATTCTAATTTTATTTTAGATTTCGCCTTTCAAAGATTATAAAAAGAAGATATTTGAGATTAAACTATTACAAACTAGACGCATTCTGTCTAGAGAGCAACTTCCTTCCCTTCACAGCAATGCGCTGTCATTTCTACCTAAAACCCAAACGTACCGTCAGAATCAGCGCAATCTGTGATTGTTGTAAAATGCAGTCTCTACTGTTGCTAAATTGCCGTAAAAAATAATACCGTTAAAACCTTAACGATACCCATCCCTACTTAAAAGTTATAATCTTAAAGGGACCCTTTTATGCTTTTTCAATTTTCAACTTTAGTTAGTGTGTAATGTTGCTGTTTGAGCATAAAAAAGATATGCAAGGTTACAAAGCTCAAAGTCCACTCCAAAGGGAGATTTATCCTTCCTAAGACTGATGAACTAAGAGAGGTTAAAACTTATTTTAAACACTGTACCTGAACATTATAACACCAACGTTTATCTGTGTGCTGCACATTTTACTGAGAACAGCTTCCAGACAATGCAGGCTATACGCACATAAGCTTCTCCTAAAACAGAGCAGTTCCCACTTTGTCAGGACAATCTGTTGATTGTGGATCACAAATTGTAAGTATGTCTTCTTATTTTTTGTTGCGTTTTCTATTAACAGTTCCAATTATAAGTTGTATGTTGTTGCTACGACGTAAACAAAGAGCAAAGCTTTGCCTCCGCTCGCCTGGTAGCCAACATAGTGTTGATAAAGTGTTTACTGTAGCTTTTGTAAGCTCTCACTTGGCGTGTTCGAGAGAGAGGAGCTGTAATATTCTAAAATATGTGAAAAAGAATGTGTTTTTTGAACAATGAAGCATGAAAGCCTATTCTAGTACACCCCATAAACCAAATCAAGACTTCATAAAAGGGCAAAATAGGACCCCTTTAATAATCTAATTACCTTAATAATTTAAAAATGAGGGAAGTCAATATTAGAGACAAAGATGGCTTATGACATTTATAAAAACTATATGATTAAATGATGCATTGTAATGTATCGTTTTATTCATTTCAATACATTTTTAATCTATTCAAAACATTCTATCGACTATCTATCTATCGACTATCTATCGACTATCTATCTATCGACTATCTATCTATCGATCTATCTATCTATCTATCTATCGATCTAATCTGCTCATCACTAAGTTAAATCAGAAACATTCTCTTCAAAACACATAAAAACACGACTTACCACAGTAAGTGTAAATGTGATTGGACTCGAGGAAGCGGACTTTGAGGTTGTGGAGCACAGCTGGCTCGTGGAGGTAGCTGAGAGCAGTGAGGTCATTCTCTCCGACCAGAATATCAGGATTCCGAAGAAATGGAAGAGGATTGTCTTTGGGACCAATTGAATATTCTAATGTCTAGAAATAGAGACCGCAATGCCATTAAGCAGAAACAGTAGATTAGAAATTGATTTGATTCAAACCGCAATGTGAAATAACTTCGAAGGCTTCAATAGTCAAAAAGTATCTTTTGGCAGACTGAGAGTGTTTGTAATGCATTACTGGCACAAGAGCTTCAATAAGTCATGCTGATCTTTATTTCATCTACTGGTTTATTCAGGTTTCCCCAACATTGTTTTTTTGATAATACACATGGGAATATGGCGTACAACCTTCCCTCTAAGGGCCTGCACTTCTTACACACCAAAACATGATCAATGATTCATACGCCACACTTTCCTCAGTGCTGTGAAACCCAAAACTAATGCAGGAAACATTAAGATCTAGTTAAGACCTGGTTTAGTTCACAACTGCTGTGTCACGACTGAGATTTTAAACCCAGCATGGTTCAGTCTGCTTAAAATCACTAATTAATCCAATTTTAACTGAATTAAACTCTTAGGCTTTGTCCAGATAGGCAGCATAAATAGTTTTTTTTTCTTCCAAATTACCACCAATTTCATAAACTATGGGTGCATTTTTCTATTTGTTATATGAAGGTCAAATTCCTTTAACGTGTGTGTGTGTGTGTGTGTATATATATATATATATATGTGTATATATATATGTGTATGTGTATGTGTAATATATATATATATATATATATATATATATATATATATATATATAAAATTTATATTTGAATATTTTGGTAACAATATATATCTGTATTTGTTACCCCACTAGGATCAATAAAGAAGTCTGAGTCTAATAGCAGATCTGTTAATTAAGTCACGAAGATTGGGTTTGGAAAGCAAATCTGATTTAACTGCAGTGTGAACCATAAGACTCTCTAATAAAAATCACATTACAGTATAAATGTATGATTAGGTGAAAGAAGGGGAGGGTTTATGCTCACCGATTCATCTTCTAATTTGAGGTGAAGCACTGAGTCTCCCTCCTTATAATCCTTGACGATTTCAGCCGACCTCCAGACCTCATCTGGGTCAGGGATCCAAACCCGGGTGTACTGAAAAATACAGATAAAAACAATGTTTAAATAAAATCAAGACAAATATCAAACAAGACATAACACATTAAACAATCTAAACATACACCACAATCATGGTTTCACTAATCCATGAGGACAACGACCCAAGCGGTCATTCATCTTCTCATAATAAAGAATAAAGCTGAATACAGAAGAGCTACAGTGCTTTTATCAGCAGAATCTGTATATAATTGGAAGATCAGCAGTACAGGCAGAGAGTTCAGAGATAAATTGAACCGCAGTGGGATGTACGCAGACTGTCTTTGTAGAGAAGAACCACATTAAACTAGGCAACTATATATTTTTCTAACAGGGTAGCTGCTAGTAAAAGTTTAGAAGGCTAAATATGAGCTGTTACTGTGGCTGAGCTGGTTAAAGCGTAAAGCCTTGTTTATACTCGACGCGTCCGCATGAGCCCAAAGGTGCGCGCGGCAAAAATTACATGATTATAACAGCGCGCGCGCCTCCGCATCCCCTAGACACCATTTACTACACACAATAGGCTTTTTTTCTCTGATTTCGCTCTTCGCGATCGACTTAAAATGCTTCCAAGATCGACGGGTTGGTGATTCCTGTAACGTTACTGTTCCCTATCAAGGCTACGGAACTTCGACATTACGAATGTCGTATATGGGAACTCCTCTCATCCTTCACATCCGCTGAAATCTTATAGGCTAACGCCAGCAGAGCTGGCCAATTGACGCGAATATGCAAATACTGACACATCGTAGAAGTATTAAAGCAGGTGCAGCGTCAATTCCCTTCAGAATCTCTCTCTTCACGCTCAAATCGTGTGCTAGAAAGCTGATACTACCAAACTACAAGTGGATCATTCGCTGTCGTTGAAGGTGCGCCGGAGATACCTGAACTGTCTCCAGCATCCGATGGCGACCGTTTGCAACCTGTGTTCGGGCCCCATAGTGCCCCCCGACATGCACCTGTTCTGTGTCGCGTGCATGGGGCTGGCCCATGCTGAGTCAGCCCTCAGGGATGGAGGGTCCTGCGACTTCTGTGCGGACATGTCCCTCCGAACCCTCAAGGCCTGGTGGGACGAAGCTCGTGCTGCTGCGGGGATTGGGCCTGCTGCCGCCACCGAGCCGCTGGCAGGCCCCCCCAACCGAGTCGAGGTCCGGCCCCCGGTGAGTTTCCCCAACCCCTCCTTTCAACCACCTCGCGAGGTCGCTGACTTCGTGTCCTTCGGGGCAAGTGAGGAGGAAGACTCCATGTCCTTGTCGGCCTCCGAGAACGACTGGGGTGCGGAGCAGGCCGCTCCGCTGGCAACCGCGGAGCAGAAGACCCCAGCGGACCTGCAGGAAGAGCTCTTCCGCATCCTCTCGATGGCCGTCGAGGAACTGGATCTATCGTGGAAAGCTCCCGATGAGCCATCCAAGAGCAAACTGGACACGTGGTTCCTCCAATCGAGCCGCCGTCAGGCCGCTTTGAGAAGGGGAACACCGTTCTTTCCAGACGTGCATTTGCCCCCGTGGACGAGGCGGGGGACCACGGCTACCTCCGCATCCCCCCGTCGAAGAAACCGTCGCCGCACATCTCTGCCCGTCGGCTCCCGCCCTGGGCTCGGACCGCAGCCTGCCGTCCTGAGCCTGCAGGTTTACGGCTCACCAGACTAACAAGTAACAAGGCCTACGGCGCCGCAGGGGAGGCGGTCTCTGCACTACACGCCATGGCCGTTCTTCAGGTGCTTCAGGCGAAGCAGTTGAAGTTTCTGGATGGCGCCGCCTCTGTCGACGCTAACGCCATCCGGGATCTCCGCTCGGCCACGGACCTCGCGCTCCTGGCCACGAAGCGCTCGGCCCAGTCGATTGGCCGTTCGATGGGGTATCTGGTGGTCCTCCACAGACACCTGTGGCTCAGCCTGTCGGACGTGCAAGAGGCGGACAGGAAGACGCTGTTGAATGCACCGATCTCCCCTGCAGGCCTGTTCGGAGACGCCGTGGAGAAGGTAACCGAGCGGTACTCCGAGACGCAGAAAAAGGCGAAGGCGATGAGCCATGTGATCCCTCGGAGGGCGCCGATGCCGCCGCAGCCCCGCTCTCGCTCGTCTTCCGCCTCCGGTCCCCAGCCTCTAGCTGCGGCCAGGCGTCAGTCAGCTCCCCGCCCGGGACCGGATGCCCGTAAGGGCCGGAGCAGACAGTGGCATGGAGCGGGAAACAAGAGGCCGGCTCAGAGGAGCCCGCGTAGGAAACTCACCGCGTCCCCAGCGAGGCCCAAGCAGTCGTCCTGACCGCTCGGGCAAGAGGAGAGGAGAGCGCCAGGATGGCCCCGCGCCCAAGCGATGCGCTCGAGAGCACGTGGTCCCTCAGCATTCTGCGAGCGACACGTGCAATTATGTGGTGAATGTTGTTTGTTGTTCAAAAATAAAGCAAATTACTTCTTCACAAACAGAGCTTTTTTCTCCTCTTGCAACACACACTGTGTTACCCGCCCTGCCCTAGAGCAGCGCAGAGTCACGGTCATTAACTATAAAGAGTCCATTCTGTCCATTCCCAGCCCTCACACAGCGGCGATGACCGCAGGTTTAGTTCGGCCCACACTCAGTCATTCCCTGGCAGCGTGGGAAGCTATTCCGGGCATTTCGCCGTGGATGTTGAATGTAATTCGGCACGGGTACACACTTCAGTTCAAACGCAGACCACCCCGCTTTCGCGGCGTAATTCAGTCATTAACTTTGCCCCAAAACACTCAGGAAGTGTTCAGCCTGCTCGAGAAAGAAGCGATAGAACCGGTCCCCCCGAGCGAGCGGGAGAGCGGGTTCTACAGCCGCTACTTCGTAGTGCCGACGAAAGGAGGGGGTCTCCGCCCTATACTGGATCTGAGACCCGTCAACAGAGCACTTCACAAGCGCGCCTTCAGGATGACTACTCTGAAGCAGATCCTGGCGCAAATTCACCCCGGGGATTGGTTCGCTTCGGTGGATTTAAAGGACGCTTACTTTCACATTCAGATAGTAAAGCGCCACAGGCGATTCCTGAGGTTTGCGTTCGAGAATTCGGTGCATCAATACACGGTGCTTCCGTTTGGGCTAGCCCTCGGTGTATCAATACACGGTGCTTCCGTTTGGGCTAGCCCTCGCTCCCCGAACGTTTTCAAAATGCATAGATGCGGCACTTTCACCCCTCAGATCGAGCGGGATGCGCATTTTGAATTATCTGGACGACTGGCTGGTTCTCGCGCAGTCGAAAGAAACGCTGGTCAGCCATGTGGAAGTTCTCCTTCGTCATTTGGAAATGCTCGGGTTGAGGGTGAACTTCCAAAAAAGTGTGCTCACACCGAGTCAGACTTCCTCTTTCCTGGGAGTATGCTTGGACTCGGTGAGAATGAGAGCGCGTCTCTCCCCTGAGCGAGCGGAGGCTCTGAGTTCTTCTCTCGGTATCTTCAGACCGGGCATGCTCGTCCCACTGAAAGAATTTCAGAGGCTATTGGGACGGATGGCAGCGGCGGCTTCAGTGTGTCATCTGGGGCTGCAGCATATGAGACCGCTTCAACACTGGCTGAAAACCCCCTGAGTGCGTGGTATTCAGGCCACAAGCGCATTATGGTCACCCGGGGATGCGCCCGCGCCCTGACCCCGTGGAAGAACCCAGATCTGTTCAGTTCAGGCGTCCCTGTGGGTTTAATGACGCGGCGCGTGGAGATCCTGACGGATGCTTCGTCCACCGGATGGGGAGTGGTCTGCTTGGGCAAGCCCGCCTCAGGTCGGTGGTCAGAGAGGCAGATGGAGTGGCACATAAACCGCTTGGAGCTGGAAGCGGTCTCTCTAGCTCTCAAAGCTTTTCGGTCTCGGCTGGAGCAGCAGCACGTGCTGATTCGGACCAACAACACTTCCGTGGTCTCGTACATAAATTGTCAAGGCGGTGTACATTCCAGAGCCCTATTCAAGCAGGCGGAATCCCTTCTGCTATGGGCGGACCGGTTCTTCCTCTCGGTGAGAGCGGCGCACATCCCCGGTGTTCTAAATCGCGGGGCGGATATGCTCTCGAGGAGCGGGATTTCTCAAGGGGAATGGAGGCTTCACCCCGGGACGGTTCAGCTGATATGGGATCGTTTCGGCAGGGCGGAGGTCGACCTCTTTGCGACGAGCGGGAACACGCATTGTCAGATGTTCTTTTCGCTGTCCCGCTCCCCTCGGTGGATGGACGCGCTAACTGCGCGGTGGCCGAGAGGCTGTCTCTATGCTTTTCCTCCGGTGAAAATCTTGCCCATGGTGTTGTGCAAAATCAGGGAGGAGAAGGCGTTGGTGACTCTGGTAGCCCCGAACTGGCCGAATCAGCCTTGGTTCGCGGATTTGGTGGAGTTGCTGGCAGGGAAGCCGTGGGAGATTCCGCTCAGGAAGGACCTGCTGTGAAGGGAGCCTTCCATCCACTCTGAAGGTTTATGTGGGCGCTATTGCAGCGTTTCACCCCCATGTTGACGGACAGTCTATCGGCAGGCATGCGTCGGTGACACGGTTCCTCAAGGGAGCTAGGAGATTACGTCCTGCACGGCCGCCTTCGGTGTCGCCGTGGGATTTAGCCGCGGTATTGGACGCATTGTCACAACCGGCTTTTGAGCCCTTAGCGTCTATTGCTATTAAGGAGCTTTCGGTTAAAACGGCGCTGCTTCTCGCTCTCGCGTCGGCGAAGCGGGTTGGGGATTTACAGGCTTTCTCTGTGAGTGAAGACTGTATTCGCTTTGGGCCGGGAAACTGTAATGTAGCTCTCAGACCAAGGCCGGGTTATGTCCCTAAGTCGCTCAATACCCCGTTCAGAGCGCAGATAGTTTCTCTGCCGGCACTGTCTGCTGAGCCATCAACCTCTCGGGATTCGGATGCTCAGAGTGCTATTTGCCCAGTCAGAGCACTTCAGGAATACATTTCTCGCTCGGCTGCGTTTCGAGTATCGGACCAGCTGTTTGTGTGCTTCGGCGGGTGCAACAAGGGACGGGGAGTCTCTAAACAGAGGCTTGCTCACTGGATTGTAGACGCTATCGTTTTGGCTTATGATTGCCGGGGGCAGGAATGTCCCCTTAACGTCAAGGCTCATTCGACTAGGGCGGTGACCTCCTCGTGGGCCTGGACTAAGGGGATGTCTATTCAGGATTTGTGTCTTGCGGCTGGCTGGTCTTCTCAGAACACGTTTGCCAGGTTTTATAAGTTGGATTTGCCCTCTGTAGCGTCGTGAGTGCTTTCGGTGAGTTAATGTGTACACAGCATTGAAGAGCTGCTCTGCGCTTTGCTCATGAGTTGTTCTGTGTTTGTGTGTTTTTACTGTTGCCACCGCTATGCGATGGCCTTCTCTCTGCTGTTGTTGTTGCCCTGCTACTGTCAGTGCAAACTTTCCCCGGTTATACTGCTCGGGATATGCAAATTCTGGCAATATTTTGTAAGCGTGTGATAGGTCCCTTTGAGCCTATCAGAGGTTAGAGGTTCGCTATTGGCCAATCTCAGCCTATCGGAGGCTTGCATACTGGGGGGGGGGGGGGGCGGTCTTGGGTTCTGGGTTCTGGATCAGTGTTCAGTGGTTTGTTTGGCTGCCACGGCGGGATTCTATACTGTTCCCATATACGACATTCGTAATGTCGAAGTTCCGTAGCCTTGATAGGGAACGTCTCCGGTTACTCACGTAACCTCGGTTCCCTGAAAGGCAAGGAACGAGGCATTACGCTAGCCGCCGTGTTCGCTATTAATTTTACCGTTTTGCTCGATTCTGAAGGGAATTGACGCTGCACCTGCTTTAATACTGCTACGATGTGTCAGTATTTGCATATTCGCGTCAATTGGCCAGATCTGCTGGCGTTAGCCTATAAGATTTCAGCGGATGTGAAGGATGAGAGGAGTTCCCATATACGACATTCGTAATGTCTCGTTCCTTGCCTTTCAGGGAACCGAGGTTACGTGAGTAACCGGAGACGTTTTATGGTCAATGACAAGAGTACTAATCAGCTGTCTCACGAACGTAACCAGCACATTTATCCCCACATAGCAAAGCCATAACACAGCGAGGGAGAACTAAGTTACATGAAACAATCCAACTACATATTTTACACCACTGACAAGTCACTACTCACGGTGTTTATGGCTAGCTTCTAGGTTTCTGCGGCTTCTCTTTCAAAGTATGAACGAAACGCGCTCTGTAGCGCTGTTTGTGCGCGTTCGGCTACGGTAGAAATATGACGTCACAATATGTCGACCTTCATAGAAGGGGATTCCCGCGCCTATGTAGATAGATATAAATGCCTCATTCTAAGGTAATAAAAACATTACGGTTTATTAAGTAAGTTCTTTATACACCACTGAAAACATAGTTATGGATGTCATTTTGCATTTCTGTTAATAGATACTCAAAATTTTTACTGATTGCACCTTTAAAGTTAATGGAAACTCATCTCCCCTCAGTCATTCTCCATTCAGCATTCAAACAGCACGTCGCGTTCAGTTAAGACAGTAACACGACGACACTCTCTTCAAGATCAATGTTCCCATTATTATTCTTTATTTGTAGATAAAGGTCTATGGTTTGCACTTTGCATAAAATGACTTTATCTTGCTGGAGTTTATAGCGCTTTCTAAATCATATTCCTTTCTCCCGGGTGTCTATTAGATTACAGCACTGGAGTAGAGAGCGCTATGAATTGTTCTTCATGCACACTGTAACTGACATTTAAAACTGTTAAAAGAAAAGGCTAAATAAACTGTTGCATAGATATAATTACATTAAGCATAGATAGATATAATCTCTTCGCTTTGTGCTTTTCAATGCGAAGCGCTGCGCGCTGTGACTTCGCATTGCTTCAACTGCATCATTCTGCGCACGCAATGCGCATAATCGCTTTGCCGCTCTTATTGGAGACTTTCATATTATAATACTTAGGGGAGGTTTAAACACCTGGGGCAAGGGGGCGTGGCCAATGGGAATATCACTCATGGGCCACGCCCCCTGGGGAAATGGGCCTGCCACCACGGCTGGAAAAAATCCTAGAGGAAACACTGCTTCTACAGGTCACACCTGCATCTTGATCAAATGCCAAATTATTATCTATACAAAACAAAAATAATAGAAGATCTATTGATCTATCAATCTATGATCTAAGATCTATGGAAAAAAAATCTGAAATAATAAAAGTACTAAAAAAATATAAATAAATTCACAGCATATACCCAGCTTTAGAGTTTGGGCTCAACTGATCTGATCTGACACAATGGGGACGTACTTTAACCAAGCTGAGTGAAATGACGGGACGTACTGAACTCAGACTGCTGTGTTGTGCCTCAGGTAGAAATAAAAAGACAAACTAAGAGCTAAGAATGAGATTCACCAGACACTGCGTAAACAATAGATTTCGATCGAACAGCAGGGGTCTTTTCTGGCTTTGCTGTCTGTTACATCACAGTCTTTTAATGTTTCAGTGTAGCACTCCGGCTGTTCACACAGATACAGCACAATGCAAGGCTCAAGAGACGCAAGAAGCTTGATGATAACAACAAGAGCTGATAGCACAGACTCATTTGAAACTTTTTAATGGAGCCTTCTGCATAATTTTCATGAAGTGGAAAACAAGCCGTCTTCTCAAAGGTCCAATGTGAGCAACCAACAAGTCACAATTTGCTACCTGGCATACAGTGGTATTTATAATTTAGAGAGCAATTAGGACAGAAATATGTAAATGCTGTGAGTGTAAGATGATTTTGTCAACCTCTTAAAAATGTATGAATTTCATACATTACATAATTTTAAAACAAGTAGCATTTATTTAGCAAAAGTGCAATTTTTTTCAAAACAAGAGACATTTATAACATGGAGCAGCATTAGCACAAGCACTTGACAAAGATACACTAATGTTCAAAAGTTTTTTTTTTGGTTTAGAGAAATAAAATACAGCAAGGATAAATTAAATTGATCAAAATACATTTCTAATGTTACAAAATATTTCCATTTCAAATAAATGCTGTTCTTTTGAACGCATTTAAAAAATGGACTACATTTTCTTCAAAAAATATTAGGTATGCTGCACAACTGTTTTGAACATTGGTAATAATACAAAATGTTTCTTGATCAACAAATCAGCAAATTAGAATGATTTCTGAGGGATCATGTGACACTGAAGACTGGAGGCTGAAAGGTTTTCCATCACAGTAATGCATTTTATTTTAAAATAGAAAACAGTTATGCTTTAATTGTAATAATATGTTGAATTTTTACTGTTTACTCTTTTGATAAAATAAATGCAGCATTGGCAACTATAAGAATAATTTTAAAAACATTTAAAATATCTTACTAACCCCAAACTTGAGCAGTAGTTTATAATAATAAAATACATTTCAAAGAATAAAAAGACAATAATAATGTCAAAAAAAATATTTGAAGGCCTGCTCTTTTAAAATCAAAACCAGGTTTGGTTTAGCCACTCTGGCTCGAAATAATGGTTTCATGTGTGCCCTCTTGCACAGATGAGTATGCACAAAAGTTGCATAAATACTTTTTTTAATCTTATCAAGTGCTAAAGTACAGTACGAGTCTAGCTGCCTTCATAAAAATCAAAACTCTACAAAACTGAACAGGATCTAAATATTGAAGAATGGTCTGTCGTTTATGATTGTGATTTGTAATTGGACTTAATCTAAAGCCTGGAAAACTACCCATAAACTTTTGTGCAAAGAAAAACATCTTAGCTAGGTTTGCTAAATGAGCCATCTACAATTGCATACGGATCAAAACAAACCTGTTTTAACTGTCATATGAACATATTCAATAGAAGAAGCCTAGAAACCTGTCCATTTAAAAATGCTCAAAAGCACACACGTTGCACATCACTGACATTTCAGGAACTCTGTGCAAGTTTGAGGAATCTGGGGCAGGTGCGATAAGCAAATGCACCTCATTCCATGAAGTCTTGCATCACCTCTGTCGATTATTGAAGCTATAAGCTGAAGGAAACTTGTTTGGGAATCAATCCTGATTTAACAGACTTAACAGACACATATTTAAAGTCACAGTTCACCTGAAAAATTCTCCCTTATGTCATTCCAAACTCATATAGCGTTTTTATCCGTGAAACAGAAACAATGATGTTTTGAAGACTTTTTATGCCGTTTCTTTAATACAATTAAAGTGAATAGCGACCATGGGCTCCAAAAAGTACAAAAAAGTTGTCCATGTGTCTTGTGTGCTATATACCAAATTGTACGAAGCCACTCCTATGAAAAGAAGTCGCTTGGACATTCTGACATTCATGACTGCTTGTGTTCCACAGACAAAAGAGACACACAGGTCTGTAATAAAATGAGGACTAAATAAAAGATGCATTTCTGGGCGAACTAGCCTTTTAAAAGCTTTAGGTACACGGTAGAGGAACTTCATAGATGGGCGTATGTACAGAAAGCGAAATGATGCTTTGACCTCAAATAGGTCCATAGTTGCCCTAATATAGAAGTGTTTCAGTAGAGTAGGCCACATGCAAATTGTGCTGTGTGAGATCAATCTACTTATTTGGTTTGTAAATAATTTTCTGACGACAAAACCAGGAAGTCTACCTTGACAGAGGAGTATCGTCACAGGCGGCCTGGGTGTTTTTCTATGTTGTCAAGCAATAACAACAGTTAAAGAGTTGCACTTAGTGTACAGTGAAAACTTGTAAACAAAATAATAAAAGAGTGGTCAAACCCCCAGGTGTTAAAGCCTTCAATTTGTACATACAACATTGGGCAGAATGTGGAATTACATTTTTAGAATAATATATACACAGTAGGCTCTCTCACAAAAGTGAGTTCACCCCTCACATTTCAGAAAACATTTTAGTATATCTTCTCAAGTGACAATACTATAGAAATGAAACTTGGATGTATTTTAGAGTAGTCAATGTGCTGCTTATATAGCACTATATATTTACTGTCCTCTGAAAATAACTCAACATACAGCCATTATTGTCAAAATAGCTGGCAACAAAAGTGAGTACACCCTAAGGCAGTGTGTCCACCAAAACGTTTTTAGGCAGCTGAAAACGCTAGGCGCTCTGCTGAAAACGCCTAGCTGTGGGCGCTTGAGAGTGTTTTGGCAGCGCAACGTTTTTCAGTTGAGACGCTTCGTTGCTATGATACAGAATATCCACAGCACAGTTTACTTGTAACTGATTTCGCAGATAATTTGTTTCATTCTACAAATTTATTTTTCATCCATTTTGTTCGGTTAGCTCTGCTGGTTTTTGTCGTTGTACAGAAAGAATGTTGTGGCAGTTGGTCAGTGTGGTATTTTGTCCCACCCCTCCTCCACTGTGATTGGACGGCTGGGTAAAAAATGCCGGGCGCTCAGCGCTTCAGCGTGAAAAAAACGCTCAGTGCCTTGTTAAGCCCCGTTCACACCGCCAGCAATTTTGTCGCTACATGTCGTTTTTTTTCACGCTGAAGCGCTGATGGCGTTTAAAAAACGTGGCGCTCCCATTGAAAACAATTGAAAAAATTCGCCAGGTGCGTGAAAAAAAAAACGTTTTGGTGGACACACGGCCTAAGTGATAATAGCTGAGGAAGCTGAAGGTGATGGAGTGGCCAAGTATGTCTCCAGACCTGAACCCTATTGAGCACCTGTGGGGCGTCCTCAAGCGGAAGGTGGAGAGGCGCCATGTGTCTAACATCCAGCAGCTCCGTGATGTCATTATGGAGGAGTGGAAGAGGGCAGCAACAACCTGTGCAGCTCTGGTGAATTCAATGCCTAGGAGGATTAAGGCAGTGCTAGAAAACAATGGTGCTCTCACAAAACATTGACACTTTGGACACAGTTTTGACATGTTCACTTAGGGTGTACTCACTTTTGTTGCCAGCTATTTTGACAATAATGGCTGTGTCTGTTGAGTTATTTTCAGAGGACAGTAAATATATACTGCTATATAAGCAGCACATAGACTAAAACATATCCAAGTTTAATGTCTATAGTATTGTCCCTTGAGAAGATATACTAAAATGTTTGCTGAAATGTGAGGGGTGAACTCACTTTTGTGAGATACATAGTCCTATATAGTTGCATACCTAATCTAAACCTGTGAAAAAATATTGACTCTCACTACTTTATGGTTTCAGATGATATATTGCTGTTAGTGATGCTAGAAAAACAAAAGCACATGGTATGTGGTACAATAAACTGAGGCCTAATTCTACATTTATGAATTCAATGAATGATCAAATGCCTCGTCCACAAATGACAACATAAACAACCGCACTATAGGATCAGTAGAGGTCCAGTCCATCTAAACAAGAGAGTCTTTGGTCCTACCTCTATATTTGGGTAGGGAGAAACACTGTCCCCTTTCATACTTGATTAATTAATTTACACTAATTAATGTCACTTAGTGCCACAGCTCTGACCATGTCCCGTTTTTAAAAAGCACTCAGACACAAAAGAACCCCCCCCCCCCCTATCAAAACATGTCCCCGAATATGTCCATGTGTACAATCCGTGTGGAAGGATTCTTTTGAAGGAGAGAATGAATGCATGATTGGCAGGTTAAGAATGAGGTTAACCAAGTTCTGACAGCTTGTAGAGGATACATCATCCCATAATAATCTATTATAGATGCCTGAGTATGACCCCATATTATGACATCATAAAAATACTGTTTTTCTCTTCCATTACAGATCTCCTACGCTATTCACATAGTAAACACAGTACAGCGCTTCCAGGTTGTTGAAAAGTTGTTATTTTTGTTCACAAAAAGTATTCTCGTCATTTCATAACATTAAGGTTGAACCACTGTAGTCACATGGACTATTTTAACAATGTCTTTAATACCTTTCTGAGCCTTGCAGTCTATGGAGGGGTCAAAAAGCTCTCGGATTTCATAAAAAATATCTTAATTTGTGTTCCGAAGATGAACGGAGGTCTTATGGGTTTGGAACTACATGAGGGTGAGTAATTAAGGACATAATTTTAATTTTTGCGTGAACTAACCCTTAAATACAAGGCTCTGGTGCGCCTCTTGCATGCTTCTTAATGATGTCATTAGTGATATTACTTATGAGGTTACATTTCTGTTAGGATGCCCTTAATTAGTTAGCTATTGTGCATGGGTGATGCTGATCAGACCAAATTTTAATTAAAATGTAAAATTATTATACGAATAAGCACCTATGAAGGGCTCAGTTATCCTCTGCTTTTTTACAGGGATTAATCAACGCCAGTTGACTGAGCATCTTGCTTATCAACTATTTCCTGTGAGTCCAGAAAAATTGGCTTGGAAAATTAATGCACTGACAGGATTTCTACAGAATGTATGAGAAGTATCGGGAACAAGGTTCTGAAAATTTCAACTCAGAGAGGAGATTTATGGGCTTCCAAACTAAATTGGATACCATTTACTTTCACTGTCTGGACTGAGAAACAAAAAAAAAAGACACGTTTTTTTCTTTCTTCAAAATATATACTAAATCAGGGGTTCCCAAACTTAGAACCACTTAGGGGTACAATAGTTACTTGAGGTACCCGCTAAGAGTTTAAGTCAATATTTCAATAATTTAATGACCCATTCGCATGTTCACGGTTCTCTGATGTTGATTATAATAAAAAAAAACATTTAATAACATTTAAAGGGATAGTTCACCCAAAAGTTAAAATTACCCAATGATTTACTCACCCTAAAGCCATCCTAGTAAATGTAACCGCAAGCGATTTGGCAAAGGCTGCGATTATTTTATGCACAGCTTGTCAGTGCAGCACAGCTCTGTGCTCCATCTTAAAGCCAGAGGGCGCTCTCGCTCAGACACTCCAAATATTCCTGCAGAAGTAGACAACCCACGTCATTTCAGGAAATCCCTATGGGTATCATACTATCGCTGTGTAGCTGAATAAACAGAAGATTGAAACTTTGATTTATTAAATGTTGTCTTTTGTTGGACAAGAGGTTCATAAATGCTTCTGAAGTTTGGAAATATGTTTGACGCGTGTTGCTTTCAAATGCACGTTATAAGCGACTCAAATTTGCAGTGCTTTCAGATGGAGCAGCATTTACTACTGATCGCAAAGCCGTATGTCACTGACAAGCTGCGCATAAAAAAAAAAAAATTAAAAAAACCGCAGCCTTTGAGATTTCATAATCGCAATAAGCCAAATCGGTTTAAGCGCGATTTCATGTTAATTGCGATTAATCGTGCAGTCTTAATGCCCAAAGAATAACCCATGACACGATGTATGACGTCGGACGTAGGAGTAGCGTTACCTTTGACGCCTCTCGCGGTTCAAACAAATAGACCTGGGCAACAAACTCAAGCTCCTCCGACATTTCTCTTTAAAAATTCTCGTTTTAGACTTCTAATTGGGAATACGTGACCAGTGTTTTTTTTGGCACTATCCTCTGTGCTTCCGCGTTCATCAATACATCCTGCGTCAGGGGTTACTCTTTCGGCGTAAATCGATGCGTACTGCCGTCTGTCAGAAGCTAGTTATTTTAGTTTATAAAGTTTTAAATATGGATATTTTTCTTACACAAACGCATCACGTCGCTTCAGAAGGCCTTTATTAACCTACCGGAGCCGTGGGGAGCACTTTTATGATGGATGGATATTGGATATACTTTTTTGGGCTTCAAAATATCAACACCCATTTATAAAGCTTTTTGAATCGACATGAAAATGCACATTTTTAACTTAAATGGTTGTTTTATTAAGATTGGTCTTGTTTTAAAGAAGACATTTGGCAGACTTTTGTAGAAGTGAAATAAATTAAGAAAGTGAAACAGAAAAAAAGTTATAGAAGTTTGAGTTTATGGAAATGTACAACGTACAAAAATTAATTATTCATATTTTATATAAAATATATATTTTCAAAACCTGGGCTACTCTAAAACTGCAGAAAAATCAAAGCCAAAAATCTGAACAAGTTGTGTTTAAAATTTTAGGTTGATATCTCAAAAAAAGAGCTTTCAGTAAGATTTTGTTTGGGCGCAGTACCAAACTTTTTCACTAGGTCACAACCAGACTCCATTACTGCCCATAAGGGCGCCTCCATTTCCATAAGATTTTGAGTGATCTGAACCATTATTTCCACCATTTTGATACAATTTATGAAGTAGACATCCTATTCAGAAGTAGTATGGGAAGTTTGGCAGATTTTGATATGAATTCAACCTCTAAAAAACATACAAAGAACACGTATGTGCGTTATAGCTCGCTGCCACATCACTAAATGGTGAATTTATTATTTTTTTCTTTATTTTTAAAACATTCAGACCTTTTTTAATATAAGAAACAAGACTAGACCTTTTTTTCTAAAATAATTGAATGAATGCTATCTTTTGAACTTTTTGCATGAAAACAAACTGAGGTTTCTACAATTTTTTCATGATTTTTCATGCCATTTCAAAATAAAGGTCTGAACACGCCTTAGGAGTATGGAAATATTCTTGTTGCAAATTGATAAATTACGGCTCCTCTGTAATTTATTTTGAAAATCAGCAAATATGGAAACTAGAGATTGTATTGTTTTAAAAATATAATGGCAAACATCCCACCTGTGGGACGGTGACATAACTCCGATTGTATTTATCTGAAAGAAGAAATTACACCTAGGATGGCTTGAGGGTGAGTAAATCATGGGGTAATTTTAATTTTTGAGTGAACTATGACTTTAATGTTATTAAATATTATTTTTATTCTTATTTTATTAGTAGTATGTTTGAACTAATTATACAAATAAAGGTAGAAATATATTACTGTTGTAAATTACAAATTTGACTCTAAAATAAAAAACGAATAATTGAGAATTATATTGAAATATGCTGCATGCGTGCTTTATTCTGAAATCAGACTATACAATTATTTAATCAAATTGCAGCCTTTGATTTGTTAATCACATTAGATAGAGATTCTCGTGCAGCCCTAATTATTTATTTTAATTTAACATTCAATATAATTATTATTTTTTCATCAACTCACAAACCCGTTTGGGAAGCCCTGTTCTAAATGATCATTTTTGGGTGAACTATCCCTTTAAAAATCATCAATGGCTTGTCTGATGAAAGACAGCCTTAGATTCCACATCTCAAAGCCTTAACAACCATAAAACACGAGCAGTGACATTTTTGTACATCTAATAGAGAGACCATTCTTTTAAACTCCATGTTGTTGACTCTCATTTTGGATTTCTCACGAACATTCAGAACACAAATTCAAAGCATGCATGACGAAGCTTAAACGGAAAACTCTATCAGTTAAAACAGGTATGATCTTTGAACCATGAAAGCTGATACTGCATGAAGCAGCAGTGACGGAATCTCTAACAAAGCCCAAGAAGGGAAACGATTAACCAGACTAGAAAGTCCCAGCATTTAGCATGCATGCCATTCCACACCTGAGCAATGTCCTCCTGTCATCGTGTGAGACTGACTGTTCTGCTAATTGTTCCAATGCATTTCCAGCAACCGTAATGAGATGGAACTTCTAAGTAGACAGTCGGGACACAAGAGTCGATACAATCAGCTACAAGTTTGTCCAGGTTATTTACAAGACGGGAGCCTGGCTACCAAGATACAGGAATGACTGTCACACAGTTTAGGGCCTCAGCAGAAGCAGCCAAACTGCATCATGTATGAGTGTGTATGTTCTATATTGACACCAATAATAAAACAGAAATAAGCGATCGAACATTTCAGCTGTCTATGAAGAAGTGTGAGACTTGTTTTATTATCCGAGTCAGCTCCTAGAGTCCTGTGCCCGGTTGCATAAAGCACCTTAAGTTTTTCCCTTAAGTATGATACTTAAGGGTCGATTTACCCTTACCTAAGAGAATAACTTAAGGGTGTTGCATATAATCTCTTAAGCGGTTCTCTTAGGTAAGGGAAACATTTAAGTGTTTCACGACAGCGATCCTGGATTCACGTTATAAAAGTCTGTTGTTGCCATAGATACGCAAGACACTAACATGTTGGAATATCACGTGTCAGTCCAGTGACGCTATCACGCAACACAGCGTTATTGCCGAAAGTGGCGGCAGTTTGTGTTGTTCACCGTCTCATGGTTTGGCATTTGTTTAGGTTTTGTGAATGCATTTCTGGCTCTGTGTCTCGAAATACAGCTGAGTATATTTCCATAGCATACCTGTTTTCTTCTGTCATGATTCCTTTTAAAACACAGAATCAGCTCGTTCTCCTGTGAATCTTTTTCTGCACGGGTCGGCCACACACTCTCCGTGCGCGCACTGACTTAACGTTGTGATAGTTTACATGCGAGTCGCGTGTAATGACAGATAGACAGCCGTCTAGTTTGATAGCTATGTCAAATATTGCGCGTCGATCAAATCGGTATTCTTGCAACAATTTTTCATCGCTAAATTGGTCCAAAGGGTTCTCCCTATTCCCTATGATCTTCAGCTGGTTCCATAAATTCAGCCATGTCATCTTATTTTTGTCCGCGTTACTCTTAAGGTTACGATTTCCAAACCTTAAGTTATACTTAGGGAAATTACCCTTAAGGGGTTTTATGCAACACTTAACGCTTGCTTAAGTGAAAAAACAGCATTTAAGGGAAATTGTAAGTGTTTATGACGTTTCACTTAAAAAACCGTTAAGTAACACTTAAGGGTATTTTTATGCAACACCCTTAGGTTTAAGGGAAACATAAGGGCGACCTTAAGGGAAAATTACACTTAAGGTGCTTTATGCAACCGGGCACTGATCTGTTGGGCTTGAAGAACACAGTAATGAAGGGCCCAGATAAAGGCTGGAAAAGCTGTTGTGTTTGGAGGGAGCTGGTGAGAAACAAGGGTGAGACCTGCACAACTGGTTTTTCATGGCTTCTCTGAGCTGCAAGACAAAAAGTCCTGCATCCACGTCAGCTGTTTAACTGAGCTATGAGTGCTCGCGGCAGCTCTATGCACCATAAAAATGGGTCTGACAATGAAACATAATTCACAAACTACTTCATAATGTGGTGTTTTTCAGAGTAAAACAGGATTTTTACTTTATTATGTTACAGTATTTACACTACTGTTCAATATTTGGGGTCAGTACGATTTTTTTTGTAAAGAAATGAATACGTTGATTCAGCAAGGATGCATGCAAATTGATCAAACGAGACAGTAACGACATTTATGTTACAAAAGATTTCTATTTCAAATAAAAAAGAAAAACGAATGTATCACAATAAAAAAAAATGATTAAGCAGCACAACGGTTCTAAACATTGATAATAATGAGAAATGTTAATTGAGCAGCAGATCAGCATATTAGAATGATTTCTGAAGGATCATATGACATTAAAGACTGGAGAAATTATGCTGACAATTCAATAAATAAAATGCATTTGAAAATATATTCAAATGAAAGTTATTTTAAATTGTTTCTAATGTATTTTTGATCAAATAAATGCAGCCTCAGTGAGCATAAGAGACTTCTTTAAAAACATTCATTCTTACAGACCCCAAACTGTTGTCATCTTAAAAGGAAATTCAATGCAAAATGATCGCAAATTATTATATTTTACTGAAAAAAATAAGAAAAACATTTTGTTTTTTGGAATAGAGTGCACCAATGAATTGTTCACAATTAGAACAGAATTGTGCATTAAAAATGGTCAATTTGTGATTTCACTCATGTTGACTTGTAGACATGCAGAATACTTGAAGGGAAGCTACCATATTCTAATAACACTTATTCACATTTATGAATAACAGCTGTAACTATTATACATTAATAAACTATTCCTACAGTATATTTCTGCAGGGCAAAGCTCAATGTCAGGAAGTCTCGGGTTTCACTAGATTCAGCACACTTTCCCCATGGCTACAGGGTAAACGGTTAGAACAAAGTGTCTCTGCTAGCCACACCCTGATCACTGTCACAAAACGTCCTAGAGGGAGAGATTAGGTGTTTCCTGGGGGACACCTCACACTTTTTTCCCTTTCCACCTGTGATCTTTGTCCTGACCACTGTCCAGGAATGACTGGCCGGTTGCCTGAATCCCTGTGAAATCTGACACCACTACCTGAGTGTGACGTCCAAAGAGTGAGGCTTGCTGCAGTGGTTAAAGTCCCCGTGAACCGGAAGTTGCAAAGGACTGTTCTCCAGTGTTGTGACGTATTTCCGAGAGAAACGGAATACAAAATGAGGCAAACTAGTGGGCGTGGCTTTTCTTCCAACTAGCACCTGATTGGATCTAGAAAAGTAGGTGTTTTCATTCAGCCTGTCTACTGTCAGTTGGAGGGGAGTGGTTACGGATGTTAAGCAGACACCTAAACCGTCAAACCTACATCATCAGGGAAGGTCCTCCAATGCAGAGGGGAGGGGACATTTCAAATTTTGATTAAAGATTATGAAGCCAAAAAATTTTTTTGTGTGGATTCACTTGCATGGATGAATTGTTCACCACAAAACGACCAATTTAGGCAAACAAAGTAAGTATGGTCAATTTTGAATTCATGGGGACTTTAACACAGGCGAGCGCGAGACTTCCTGCTAAATCAATGAAAAGTGACCGGAGCAGAGCAGGTGCACTGAAAAAAAGTTTTGCTGTCCCCATTTTCCCAATTCTGTATAAAATTCCCATTTCATTATAAAAACACATGCAATTTGGGAGGCTGTATTGTATTGTGAGATATACTGCATTATATTTTGAGAGATAATGTTGCATTTTAACAACACATTTAATATCATAAATGAGCATTTCAATAAAATGATTTTATGTGTTCATTTAGAGAATTTTCTAACTTGGATTTTTATTTTACTATTTGATTGAACATTTTTTAATCTAATTTGCAACAATGTCTTATTTTTTTAAATGGCTTATTTAAAAATAATTGATCCTATAAAATTATTGCAAACTGTCAAAAGCCCCAAAGAAAAACTAAATACAATATTATATTTTATTTTAGCAATATTTAAAGGGTTAGTTCACCCAAAAATCTTCGGAACACAAGATAGAAAGACATGATCGCTTTGTATTATGAACAGATTGAATTTAGGCTTTTATTGATCAATGCACACATGAGATATGGTAAAGCGAAGGTCAAGAATGCTTGCTTGATGTGCGAGAAGAACCAATGAGGTTCATTCTCGTGTGTTACGCAGCACGTTTGGGCTTCCCCAAGAACCAATGAGATTTGTTCTCACGGTTCAAGAAAGTTCAGTTATAACTTCTGTTTATGTTCGCCTGTCAATGTCTATACTCTTAAAAAAATGCTGGGTTGTTTCAACCCATGTTTGGGTCAAATACGGATCAAATATGGGGCAACCTTTGGTTTAAAAAAAGGATTTATTTAAATTTTTTAACCCAGTGGTTGGGTTTGTCCATATTTGACCCAAAAATGGGTTGAAACAACCCAGCATTTTTTAGAGTATATGAATAAAAGCCTAATTTTAATCTGTTCATCATATAAAGCAATCCCGCCTCTTCAGAAAATTTGGACTAAACAGCTCGATTCATATGGATTCGTTTTACGATCTCTTTATTCAATTTTTGAAGTGTCAAAGTGGTAAATGTGGACTCTCAATGGAGGCACAGAAATCTCTCAGATTTTATTACAAATATATTTTTTGGTCCAAAGATGACCGAAAGTCTTACGGGTTTGGAACGACATGACTGGGTGAGTAACTAATGACATAATTTTCACTTTTGGGTGAACTAACCCTTTAAGCAATATCACCCAGCCTTGTTTGTAGCCTACTACACCCATAATCCCTGGGTTAATCATATTACTTTGAGCTGTGCTGATGGAGCCATTAAAGGGATGTTAAATAAGAATTAGTTATAATCCACATCTTTAAAACCTGCCATAATTTAGATTACAAGTGAAGTTATACAGGGACTCACAGAAGTATACCATTTTCTTACATAAAAAAAGAGCATGAACATTACAATAAAACACCTTAAGTGCTTCTCTCTCAGATTTCTCGCCCCAGTCATACTCTCGTTTCTGCATCAGTTACCTTAGCAGTGGCATTTGCCGAGCCATGAGTGCAGGGTGTGTGATCGTACATCAAGCCCAATGGTACATTCCCCCTGGACCTGCACATGACTTGTTTATCTGCCCAGAGGCACTGAAAGACCTCAACAGTGACGTACTATAGCCCATGGTTTAATCAAGGAGATAGAGATGACCATGTATTACACCCAAACAAAAAATAGAAAGGAGGTGTTTTTGTTGAAACAGCAAGGCAGAAGAAAGACTCAGAGAATCTATTTGGAATTGGAATGGACAAAAAGAGACATTAACCCTCTAGGAGTCTAGGTTGTGCTGGGGTCAATTCAACAAAACCTCCCATTTAGGAGGGGGGTCGAAACATCGGCTGGGGTGCATTGTGTCCCAAACTAATCCTCTTTCTGAGAACAATAACCAAACAAAGACACAAAGCTCCAACAAAAGGCTACATAGTAGTAACTTACATACTTAAAGCAGGGAGCATCAAACAATAACGTAATTTAAAATTATTTATAATATTAGTTTTCATTCAAAAAATAAGATTTTGTAAGGTATTTTTACTGGGAAACATCAGGGATCATCCTTTTTTAATAGCCAGTACAGGATGAGTCATCAATTTATTTGGTGCATTTTCCCAGCAGAGAAAGACATTTTAAAGCCGCCATGATATCAAAACTCACTTGGATATACGTCACAATAGGGAGGAAAATACCATTTCGGTTTCAAGCAGACTTTAAATGTGTATATCTGCAAAAAAGTTAATTTTCTAGACACTAGCATTTAGACATTTGCCAAAAACTTCTTATTTAATTAGATGTTATGTTCTTAGATGTATGAGAAGCTCTTTAAAACTAGCAAGTTGGTCTAAGAAGAAAAACAGATGGTAGATTGTCTTCCTGGTCTTACATACAGATTATCAAAAAGTAGATTATGAAATTTAATTAAGTGATGGTGGGGGTGACTTTAAAATGAGGTCTGTCAAAAAAATTAAAAACTGCTTAAAATGTCTGTCCATTCAATACTGGTTAGTGTAACCAGTGATACACGTGGGAAGAGTGGTTATGATGACATCACTGGTTTGGTCTTTTGCATGAGATCGTTAAGATAACAGCTCAAAAGATAATAATAAAACCTGGAAACTGTGGAATACTCTTAGGTTAAATATCTGATAATAACACAAAGGCAAAAATAAGGGAGTGAACTGGTGTAATATGTATCCACCCTTATGGTGACACTATAAGAATTGGGATGAACTTTACAGTTCACCAAAGGCTGAGGACAGGAGGAAAAGAAACAATATTAAATTTGCATACAGGCCCAAACAACTTAGAAAGACTGAGTCACCTGCAGCATTAATATGTGACGATAAACATGAGGATACACCAAGGTCTTTCCTAATTTGTTATATCATATTTACAGCTAGCATTCCTTCTCTGAAATATTTCTACCAGAGGTAGATAAAATAATAAAAATAAACAACTATCAATTGTTTACATTTGTGAAATGACAAGACATAACTTTCTGCTGAATTCCCATGACTTTTCCAGTCATTTGTGATGAGAGTTGGATAAAGAATTATTAATAATAATAACAGAAATTCCTATTTCTATCTAATTAAATATTTAAGAGCTAAGGCATAGCTTAGAAAAATTGATTTACCGGTAGCCTACTACTAAAATTATACATTTCCATGACAAAAAAAATCACAAATATTTCCAGTTTTTCCATAACTAGTATGGTAATCCTGAAAATCAATAGTCATTTTAACAATTCAAACAAGCACAATAAACTACAGATTTAAATTCTACAAATGAGGAACTCAATGGGACAACAAACAAATGTCACATACTAATGATACTATTCCCAAGCAGCACATTACGTAATCTACAAATGAATGAAGTTCATTATAACTGGACAAAGATCCTGTCTTCAAGACAAGAGCAATATCCAAAAACAGCAGTTACTGAATATCTTCAGTAGCCTATTGATTATGCTGGTTTTGACAGATACATGTAATGTCTAATATGAACCACTAAAGAATATGAGGAAGAACTCGTCATGAACACATGGTTGTGGCTCAATGCCCAGTGAGCTGCCTTTGCAGACAGTATTGTTTGACATCAAAGCCGCATTAGAACGCGCACAAACGTGCTGTCTAGATAGGCAGCTCAGTATGTTTCGAGACACCGCGAAAGCCGAAACTACTTACAGACCGAAACCAACAGGAACACACCTGTCCGCGATACTTCCCTGTGTTTTATAGGAAGTTAAAGGCAGTTATGCAGAACTACAGGGCGTCAAATAGTTGAAGATTACCTTTTGTGAGGTTTTATGATGTTTTTAAGATTAATTAAAAGATTTCAAGCTAACGTTAAACGAAGATTTAAGTCCCTATCCAAAGACCGACGAAGGCGTCGTTTACCATCTCACACAGTAAATTACATTATATTACTGTCCATCTGTGGAATATTACATTTTTATACTGCTTATTCATCTATTTAATGGTGGAATAAAACTTAAACTATTACAACTCACCTTAGAGTAGAGTTCGGTCACAGACATGATCCCAAATACAGCAGATCCCACCTAAACTAGTCACATCAGCTCACGTAAGGTTAAATATTTCCGTTTGAATATGATGATATTCCCAACAAGCTTTATAATCCAGCTTTCTTGTGTCCTGTCACCACTCCATGTTGTGCTGGTTTGTACTTTTGAACTCCCTGACGGCTAATGTTAGCGCGTTAGCCGCGCCTGATCACGGCAGGTGTCTGTCCCCATAATTGAAGTTCAGTTAGAAAAGAGTCCTTCATCCTCCGCATAAACAAATTACAAGTTAAAATAAGCAATGACTGCGACTGATCACAGATTTCTAATAATGGCTTAAATGTATCGGTAAAATAAGAGATAAATATGTAATTGTCAAAAATGCAGGAGTGAAGTTGCTGCCCTGCCTTCTTTCCGTCTCCATGGACTCTCGATCATGACTGACATGACCGCACCGCAGCGGCAGAGGATCATGGATCAATGGCACAACTCAGTGTGTCTACAGCGACACTCTCTGGCCAATTACAGCACTGCATTAAAATCACGTTGACGGAAATAAAAAATGATAGATTGTAAAACGTCAGGATTGTAGGCTACGTGTATAGACTCAAGTATGAGTTCAAGTATCAAGTTCAGTTAGAAAATATTACGAGAACAGTTTGTTCAGATAAAAGCGTTTATCTTTGTATAAGTGCCGTTTGCATTTAACTTAGTTCTGAACACCAAGGGGGGATTAGAAAACGTTTAAAAATCTTAAAACTTACTGACACATTGTGGTGAAGGTATAGTGGGTACTTTTCTTGTCACACGACAACAAAATAGCTTTCTTATTGATGGCTTTTTTAAATTAATATAAAAAACAAAGCCATAAACAGGCATTTCCAATAATAAATCCTATACAAAAAATATGCTTGTTTTTACCTGCTTTTCTGCATTGCACTCCTCTAACTTGTCTATCACAAGCTTACACTTAAAACTTGGCTTTATTTACAGGGAAGTTTGTTTGCTGAACTAGGGTCTTCTTCAGATAACTTGTGTTGGTTCTCATTTGTAAGTCACTTTGGATAAAAGCATCTACTAATTTACTACATGTAAATTTAAATGTAAAATAGCATCGCTGCTTATTTGTGTTTTTTTTTAAAAGAAATAATAATAAAAATAATAAAGATTATGCCAACAACTTTTCTCGGAGAGTTACACCACCTATAAAATCACAATGAGTCAAAAATCTAAATTCATTTGAATTAAAAAAAATGTTCATTCTAGAAAATGTGTATTCAAGCCATTTATTTATTTATTTTTGTTTAATTACTTACTAGATCCAGACACACAAAAAAAAACACATCATTGACCTGCATACATCACTAAATTCCGTGTTTTTGATCTGAGACCAACTCCCTGAAACTATTCTTACTTGTCACTTATCGTTACATCTTTGACTCCAGCTAAACTTTGAAACACATAGCGCAAAAATAAGCTACTAGTTCATATACAGTTTAACTTCAGAATACACATCATTGCTCCAAGATAACACTGCTCTGATTAAACTGATTGGATCCATTTCACTGTTATTACACAATTTGAAGTTTAACTCTATATACTTATATGTACTTTTTCTTATGTTTTATGAAATATTTGAGAGCAGAACCTGCCTAGAATAATCGAATACTGTGCCTTGTTTGCTCAGTGTCTGCATCATTAATCAAAGACACAAAGCTGAGCAACACAGCAGCTTCTCTATACTCTTATCTGCAAGGTGGAATAGAAATTCAGCCTAAGTAGTGTTCACATCCTGAATAAGGACATAAAAAAATCCATAAACAGAGGTGTGATTTTTGTTTTGTTTTGAGAAAAAGTGTTTAGCTGGTTTCTAAAGTTTTAATTTATTTATAAAGCTGTAACCTGTAAATCTCGGTGAACCACATGCTGTATTATTTATGTGATAAGAAAATCTAGAATTAAAGAGTAGCTGTGTCTGACTTACCTTGACATAAAGCTCATGTTCACGCATCTTCTTGTCTTAAAAATTGTGCGAATATCCACAGACACAATGATCATCAGAGCTCTGAATTATTCAGATATAGTATATTCCTCAGGTCATGCTTTAAAAGATTGTATAGCGTACTTTGCAGAGCCTGAGAATTTTGTAAAGTTAAACCTGTCTGAACAGCTGAGTGAGAAAGAAAAAAGGAGACAGAAATGAAATCATATCAATTGCTCCCACACCCATAGCACTCCTAGGTAAGGTATTGGGCGTTGACTAACTTCTTAACCATACACTAGCCGTCGTGGAATCTGCAGTGTCTAAAGTTAACCGCCCACTCCCTCACCTACTAATCAGCCCAGCAGCATATTGGTCTAAAACCTTGTTGCCAAATCATTATGGAAATACACTACAGTGTTAACTGTGTCATTTTTAAACCTCAACCTTTTGACCTCTCCTGGTATTGTGTACTGTACATGCTTCATAGCAACTATGGACAGTGTCTCAAGTTTTGACTTAGATGGTTGGTGTTAAAAGGCGGTGCATAAGCAAGTCTTCTATGTGAAATCTATGTGAAGACACTCTTCATATTCTATTCATTGAAATTATTTGCTTTCTTGAAATCTTGAAATAATCTTTTAAACATGCAAATATCTACCTCAAAACAAGCTAATCCAGTCAGACTTGTATTTACTGTACGCCTGAATACAAACTTTGACACAGGATAATGAATCTGATCACAGATCACACAAATGTGTAAAACAAACCGCATACAGTTATTTAGAACTGAGCATGTAAGTTAGGAACTTCTCTGAAAGTTCCTTTTTTTTTTAAAAAAATCTGTTTTCTTTTTAAACTGTTTTAAGAATATCGTATACTAATGTTAAAAATGTTACTAATGTTGTGAGTAGAATTGGTTTGGATTTATGCCAACTGTCCACCAGAGCTGGAGCAGCGACGCTCTCGTCTCCTGAAGGGATGAACTGCTGTGGTGCCGGATATGGGCCTTGAAAGGATGTCCTGAATCTTCTTATTGTACTGCTCCTGGTACATTAGACCCTCCTGGAACTCGTGTTCTTTCTCAGCTTGTTCTGCTTCACAAATGCGCTGGCGGTGCAGCATCTGTGCCAGTAAATCAGCCTGATACTCCTGAGAGGCCTCCCTTAAACTGGACATATGTGAAACAAAATATTATACATTTTTGTATGTTTTGGTATGGGTATGATTAAGTTGAACAACTTTGAGAGACAGGAACCTACCGAGTCTTTTCTTCGTCATCCAGCAATTTGTTCTCTTGAATGATTCGGTCAAGCTCCTCTTTCTCTTTGAAAGTCTCAGCCTGTTTCTGCAGGTTATCGTTCACTAAAGGGAATAAAAAACAACAAGATTTAATTAAAATTTAATAAAACTTTATTATTACATTTATGTATAATAATAAATTACATGTAGATTTTTTTAACGATTTTTTTTTAAAGTCTTATGTTCACCAAGGCTGCATTTATGTGATCAAAAATACAGTAAAAACAGTAATATTGTAAAATAGTATTACAATTCATTATAACTTTTTTTTTTACTTTTGTATTTTAAATATGCTAATTTGGTGCTCAACTTGTTTTATTTTTATGTGATTGTGCTACTTCATATTTTTGTGGAAACCATGACTCCATATTATCTATCTAAAATGTTTTATTTTAATTTTTTTTTAAATGCTGATTTTTTTTTACATTTTTATTATTTATATCAATGTTGGAAACAGTTGTGCTGCTTAATATTTTTGTGGAAACCATGATACATCTTTTTCATTTTTTATTTGATGGATATAAAGTTCAAAAACCTAATTTATTCGAAATGTGTTGTAATGCCTTTATTGTCATTTTAATCTTATTGTCAATTTAATTTGTCCTTACTGACTCCAAACTTTTGACTGGTATTGATATATATATATATATATATATATATATATATATATATCATCATTTATATTTTCATTGTTGGGTGAACTATCCCTTTAACGCTCACTTAGTTTCTTTAAATTTATGAAAAATTTAAATTTATAATAATTGTAATAATTGGTTTAGTTTTGTAAAGTGTTATTAAATACAAAAATATATATAAAATATAAAGAATACATTAAATAAGTATTAATTATACACAATATATATTTTAAATAAATTTTTAAAAACTGAATACTGTTGAATCTAATCTTAAGCAATGTCAAAACAAATATACATTTTTCATCCTGCACATTATAATCTTGTGATTCCTAAATTGACTTTCAGCATTAAAAACAAATGATTTTAGTGATTTATTTTTCATTTATTTAGACAAAAGTTTATTGAATATATATATATATATATATATATATATGTATGTATGTATATACTGTATATAAATGCCTTAAAGCATTTTCCTTACACTTCTCCTGGATCTGCAACCGGCGAGTGTCCATGACATCCTTCATGAGTCTGTCTCTCGCTGCCTTTTCCAGACGCCACTGTGCCTCCCTGCGGGCCCAGGCCTGCTGGAGCTCTGATTCAAACAGTTGCTCCGTCTCAGCTTCTTGTCGTTTCTGCTCTTTCAGCTGCTCTGCTAGATACTCGCAGTACCTGTGCTGCTCCTCTTTACGCTCCAGCTATTCATGAAGAACATTTCATAGATTTAGATTTTTGGATAAACTACTCCTTCAAGTGAAGACCAAATCCTCTGTTAACAACACTTTACTCTGCTAAAGTCAGACCTTTTTGAGGAACTCGTCCTGCTTTTCATCTCTCTCTTCACTCAGAAGCTTCTCCAGGATGCTCATATCCAGAGCCAGCTCATCCTGCCGATCTCGTGCCAGGCGCTTCATCTTCAGCCGAAGAGAAAAGTCCAGCTGCTTACGTCGTTTTTCTTGGTCTTGAAGCTTCTGTCTGTGTTCTCGCTCTGCCTCCAGACGGAGCATCTCCCTCTTGTCTCTCTGAGGAACACAGCGTTCAGAAGAAGCAATGGCGCAGCTTTTTTTGTACAAATGTTATGCTGGATTTTAAAATCCAATAAACTTTTGTCTAAATAAATGAAATAAATGAAAAACAAAACACTAAAAACTAAAATCACCTGCAAGTCAATTTAGGAATCCCAAAATTACAATGTGCAGTATGAGAAATGGATATTCGTTTTGAGATTTGCTAAAAATTAGATTACATTTAACAGTAATTTAGTTTTTAAAGATTCATTTAAAAAATAAATATAGTGTATAATTAATTAATACCCATTTAATATATTATTTATATTGTATATTATTTTTTATTTAATAACACATTACAAAACTAAACCAACAAACTAAAAAATTATAGAGGAAACATTAATTTTAAGAAACTTTAAGTGAGGGTTAAAGGGATAGTTCACCAAACAATTGCTTGGTTACCCACAGTCTTCAAAATATTTTCTTTTATGTTCAACAGAAGAAAGAAATTAATACAAGTGTGGAACAACCTGAGGGTAAGTAAATGAATTTTCATTTTTGTGAACTATCCCTTAAAGGTCATCTGAATGAAAAAATGTAAATGAGCATACACTATTAAATATTTAATATCGACAGATACGGATCAATTAAAAAACTCTAATATTGGCCCATAACTAATAACCTACAGACATATTGTGCATCCCTAATAATAATCCGAACTTGATTTTGATTGATTCATTGAATTGAATGATCAGTACCAGTAAATGGGCCTCCTCTTGCTTCAGCTGCTTGGCCCGGATTCTCTGCTCCTCAGCCATTTCCATCTGTGCTTGCAGGAATGCCTTCTGCTGGAGGTTGTTCTCTTTCTGACGTTGAGCCTCCTGGTTATGACGTTCCTCTTTAGCCAGCCTGTCGCTCTCCCACATCTGAGTGAACTGTCTGTCTTCTTCTTGTTGCATCCGTCGCACTTCCTCCTTAGTACGGATCTGAGATTCACGCTCGGTGCAGACCTCATCCTGTCTGCGCTTCATCTGCACGGTACGCAGCTCCTCGCACTGCTCTCTAAAACACAGGAAGAGGGAAAATCTTGTCTAATCCAAAGTTCAAGATGGTCCAACTACTAATGATATGGCCTTCTACCTGAAGAGTTGATCGAATTTATCAGCAACAAGCCTCTGTCTCTCGCTCTCCCTTCTCTCTCGTAGAGTCGTGGCTCTTTCATGCATCTTAGCCTGCCTCTCCAACACTGTCTCTTTTTTTGCCTCCAACTCCCTGAAGAGTTCCTGCTCTTCTGACTCCAGCAGCTCACGAAGCCTGTCGAAAAGAGCCAGACAAATGTCATTACATTACAGTGAAAGACTATTTCTTAATAATTTATTAGGTTATTCCATTCAAACCTTTCCCTCTTTTCGTCAATGCCTATGTGGTACTGCTCTCTTGCTTCCTGTAGATGTCTACTAATAGTGGCCGAAACCATCCGGCGCTGTGTGTTTCTTTCCCATTGCATTCTCACATCACAGGAGCTATGATCCTTGGTAAACTCCAGAACCTCATTCTGTGTCGCCTCCTGTTTCCTTCTCCTCAGAAAAAGGTTGTCTATGTCTTTGGATAAAGGATGTTTTGCTCTCTGAAATGTACATATTTGAGTTGAATATTAACACACTAACCAAAATTTTAATAATAGGCTGCTATGTAATCTCATCAAATCTGCTGTCTTCCCAAAGAGAAAGATACATTTAACAAAACATACATTATAACTGAGGGTGTATTCACACCTGCCTTGTTTGGTTCGATTGAATCGAACTCTAGTTCGTTTCCCCCCTTGGTGCGGACCTTTTGGGCAGGTGTGAATACAGCAATCGAACTCGGGTGCGGACCAAACAACCGAACCGAGACCCAGCTGAAGAGGTGGTCTCGGTACGGTTCCAAGCGAACTCTGGTACGGTTCGAATTTCTGTCCAATGAATGAATTCCTTAAGCACACGTGTGGTTTTGCTTACAAATTTTGGTTCACTTGCAAAAAGAGCAGTGTGAAAGGGAACCGTACCAAAAAAAAAAAAAAAATGTATTTGGTCCGGATCAAAGCAAGTGAACTATCGGACTTTCCTGGTATGAATACACCCTTAATCTGTACATTAACACATTAGAAAATGTTCGGCTTCCATCTTTCATTAATGTTTTTTATCACCCGTGATCAGGCCCCAATCATATTTGAAAATGTGGTCTCATAATCATCATCATCATCATCAGTGTGTGTGTGGGTGTGGATGTGTGTGTTGATTTTGTCAAGCAAACATAACTAATAACTCACCACTGCCACGGAATGTGCAGGTCCAGTAATCTCCCGTGTCCTTCTTCGGTGGGCTGTCAACATGGTAATTTTTTAACTCTACTTTCTTTCTCAGAGCTCTAGCTAGCTTGAGAAATGACTCTCAACTTGTGTTTACGGAACTGAACTGATGTTGCCATAACAACGGCAAGCCACATCAGCCGCCTTTCAAAATCCACTTATGTGATGATGATGATGATGATGATGATGATACGATGATGATTGTCAACTTGCAATTATCCTAAAATACAGTTAAATGCCAAAGTTAAATGCCATATTGCAAAAATTCCAATAATCTTGTCACTGTGAAATTATTTTTCTTAATCCACCGGGACAGACGAGCTTTTATTTTGTGAAGTTTTCAAGCGTTGAAACGATACCCACCTTCCCCCCTACAATCTTATGACGTTTTATTGAAAATAACAATTTCAATATTATTTAGGAGAAATCAATCAATCAACATTTATTCCTATAGCGCTTTACAACAACCGTCAGGTATCTGTAAAGAAATATTCTTTACAATTCTATATAAAAGTGTAGGGTCAGAAACACATAAAATAACATTACTCACATGCATATTTAGTTTGTATAACTGCGGTTTTTGTATATCTGATGGTGATAGTTACATAACAGAACAGAATCACTTTTGCAATTTAATTCCAATGAAACAAACACGAAAGGATACCATCAAATACTCCAGTTAATATGAAAAGTTCCGCACTAATTTTTAAAGTTGCCACTTGCTATTGGATTTAGACGCCCTAAGCTTTTAATTTGAAATGTCTCCTCTCCGCGCGCTTCCGGTGATGTCAAGAATCCAGAACGCGCCAAAGTTTAGACGGACGCGCAGTGTTGGCAAGGCACTTGTCTGTGTAAATATAGCAGCTACCACCAGAACAGATAAACAACCTGCTTCACATGGGACAGCTTTAACACTGATGTAGGTGACTCGCAAGGTATGTTTATTTGACAAAATAACATACAATTGACATCGTACAGCATCTGAATGTCGGAGTTGACATTTTACTTTTGCTTACAGTTGCTAACCTAACGTTAGTCATATTTTGCATGTAGCTATGTCATCATGTTTATTTACTCAAAACGAATATTTTAGGTGTACTTTTAGCTTTTTTTAAGAGTAAAACTTTACTGGTTTGCTTTCTCTAACGTTAGTTCTCAAGGATGTCCTGACTTGTGTCCACAGATCAGATCATGTCTGTGCCTTTTGTTAAAGACTGGGATGTGGTACAAACCCTCGGAGAGGGGGCGTATGGAGAGTAAGTGACCACTAGTGTACTTTCTTATTAGTGCCATCCTGATCAGTTGAAGTTTTAAAATATATGAATCTACTTCAAATTATTGTAGGGTGCGACTGCTGGTCAACAAGAAGACAGAAGAGGCTGTGGCTGTGAAAGTTGTGGACATGGCAAAAGCCAAGGATTGTATCGAAAATGTGAAGAAGGAGGTTTGCATATGCAAGATGCTCTCACACCCCAACATTGTACGTTTCTTTGGGCACAGGAGTGAGGGGACGACACAGTACATCTTCTTAGAGTACTGTAGCGGAGGAGAGCTCTTTGACCGAATCGGTGAGATTTGGACATTTGTTTTTTTGTTAGATCAGTTTCTTTGTCCTGTTGTAATGTACATCTGGTGGGGTCTGAATGTTTGTGACGAGCGAGAAGATTCTACTCAAAATTCTATTTGACTCTCATTCTGACAGAACCGGATGTTGGGATGCCAGAAAAGGATGCACACAGGTTTTTTCAGCAGTTACTAGCTGGTGTGGTAAGTTTTTGATGATTTTAAAACTTTATATTTACTCTGGTTTGTTTTGTGAACAGTTTTCACCCCATAGCTGCCTTTGTAGTGAAACTAGATAATCTCTCTCACAGGAATATCTTCACGGCATTGGGATTACACACCGTGACATAAAGCCTGAGAATATTCTTCTTGATGATAAAGGTACATCTAAATGGTTTTGTGTTTCTTCATTATAAAACAGATTCTAGCAATACAATACCTAGATATTGGCATGGTTTTATTTCAGTTAGCCTAATAGCTGGTTTGTTTTGCATTGAGAGATGATCTTATGGAAAGTACCCCATGCCAATCTCTAGGTATGATGAAGGGTATGTGATGGTGTGGGGTTATTTTAATTCCAAAGGCCAAGGGAACTTTATCAGGATGCATAGCATCCTGGATCCATGAAATTTTAAGGAAGAACATTTATTTATTTACAATACATTATTCATTCACAAAGAAAATTGGTGTCCTTAAAGGTTTGGATTTTTCCAAATTTTTTCAATTAAGGCATTAAGATCAATTTCTAAAAGATGAATTTTTTATTCCTCTTTTAGTCAACTTTAGCATGGGTGTATTCATTTATGCTAAGCACTGTACATATACAGTACCGGTCAAAAGTTTGGAAACATTACCATTTTTAATGTTTTTGAAAGAAGTCTATTTTGCTGATCAAGCTTGGATATCTTTTGATAAAAATACAGAAAAAAACAGTAATACTGTGAAATTTTATTAAAATTTAAAAGAATGGTTTTCTATTTAAATATACTATAAAATATTATTTATTTATGTGATGCAAAACTGAATTTTCAGCATCATTACTCCAGTCTTCAGTGTCACATGATCCTTCAGAAATCATTCGAATATGCTGATTTGATACTCAGTTATTATCAATGTTGGAAACAGGTGTGCTGCTTAATATTTTTTTATAATCTGTGATACTTTTTTTCAGGATTCTTTGATGAATAAAAAGTACATAAAAGTACAAAATTGTATAAAAAGAAAATTTGTTTACAATAAAAATCTTTTGTAACAATATACACTTCCGTTCAAAAGTGTGGGGTCGGTATTTTTCTTTTTCTTGTTTTGAAACGAATTAATACTTTTATTCAGCAAGGATGTAAAGTTTTTGTTATAAAGTGATAGCAAAATCTTTGTTAGAAAAGATCCCTATTTTGAGATTTTATTTATGTTATAAATATAAAATATATATACATGTGTTTGTACACACGCACACAATTTATAATATTCAACGTTTTATTAAAATGCATATTTTTCGCTTAGATAATCTCAAGATCTCTGATTTCGGACTGGCTACCATGTTCCGCCACCGTGGCCGAGAGCGGCCGCTGTCCCGTTTGTGTGGCACTCTACCCTATGTTGCCCCCGAGCTGATGTCACGAGCGGCGTTCCACGCTCAACCTGCGGACACTTGGGCTTGTGGCATTGTGCTCACTGCAATGTTAGCTGGAGGTAGGACAACAGTTTTCTGAGTGTCATTCAAAGACAGCATCTCATTGTAAAGATTTTAGCATGAACTGCATTTTTCCTTAGAGTTACCATGGGACCAGCCGAGCGAAAACTGTCAGGAATATTTAGATTGGCTGGAGAAGAAGATCTATCTCACACCATGGAAGAAAATAGATGCTGTGGCCCTGAGTAAGTAGCTTAGCTTTATTTAATCCAGTTTATTTTTTGTATTTACTGTATTTAGACCAGAATATCATTGAATTGTGGGCTCTTTTGACTTGGGCCAGAAAGCAACTCCTCAGAACACCCTAGCAACTGCATAAAAACATCTTAAAAAAACACTCAGAATATATGTGATGCTTAAGTTTGGGTTTTATTTTCTTTGTCAGGTCTGCTATCCAAGATATTACTGCATAATCCAGAGGAAAGGTTTACCATTCCTGAAATGAAGAAACATCGTTGGTTTTGCAGAAGTTTCAAATCAGGTACTGCTTTCAAGCATGAGCTCAGTAACTCTAAGTCTTTCAAGAATTTTTGTGATTCTGTTGGATCTGTATTTTTGACCACAGCACTAAAACGACAGAGTGACATGCCAGTAACAAAGATGCAACGGGCTGACTCAGAACTCTCACAGCTGAGACGAAAAAACAGGTCAGTACGACAAATGAATGCAAATGGCCGCTGAATGATAGGTTAGTATGAAGAGAAACTGTGTTCACTAGTAAATGCTATATTACGTTCTAAGGGCCACATCCATCACTACCTATGTGTTTCCTCAGTGATGACAGAGCACAGATCTCCAGCTCTCAGCCTGAACCGCAGGGATTGTGGGAGGAGAAGGAGGTTACAGTGCACACTGATGTCAGTGTCAGCTTTTCACAGCCTACCTGTCCTGACCACATGTTGCTGGGCAGCCAACTACTTGGCACTCCGGGTGCCAGCCAGGTAACCCATTCTATAAAATTAATAAAAATGATAGTATGCTGCTGACTTACTGTTTTGTTTTTCACTTCTTTGTTTATATATGCTTTATGATTTAGGTCTCAGTTATTTCTGTCAAAAATGTTTGTTCTTATTCCATAATAGTGCTTCAATTTTATGTCACTCATGTTGTTGAAATATATTGCCTGATGTATTATTCATTTTGGGTTATTTTACATTTGTTTTTTTACCCAGTTATTTATTTAATAAAACGAATTAAATTAAATACAAAAAAATGTTTTATTCGTTTATATTATTTGTATTTTTTTACAGAACCCATGGCAGCGGTTGGTGAGAAGGATGACCAGGTTCTTTACTACGGAGAAGGCAGAGGCGTCTTGTATTGCTCTCCGTGATGCTTGCATTGCTATGGGTCACACATGGAAACAGAGCTGCACCAATCAGGTCACTAGATAAAACAATCAGTTGTTACATTAAAGTATTTTAAATACTTTGCACTAAATCCTGAACCATATAATGCACTGATCTTCTTGTTTTTGTCCCTTTTTCTCTCTTTCTATTCATAGGCGACAGTTTCCACAATGGATCGCCGCAATAATAAGCTGATCTTCATAGTACACTTCCTGGAAATGGAGGAACGCATTTTAGTAGATTTCCGACTGTCAAAGGTAAGCAAATTACTTTTACGCTATAATTTATGGTTTATTAATTACATTTACCTCACTATGATGATTCTAAATTAACTGGTTTGTCAAGAATCTTTGAATAAAGAATAATTATTTTTATAATTCGTATTTATTTGTATAATATAATTGTTTTGAATAGTAAAGCTCTGTCTTCTAAAAAGTGTTATTTTGTATTCTAGGGGGACGGTTTGGAATTCAAGAGAATATTCCTGAAACTGAAACTGAAACTGTCTGACATTATTAGTATCCAAAAGGTTTTGCCTTTGAATTGATGCATGTCCACATTTTAACATGCAAAGTCTACATTCATAAATGCGTACACACACACACACACACACACACACACTAAGTTGTTTTATGATTGTAGAATGTGTTTGGATTTGTGTTTGTAGTTGTATATGTCTGTTTTTCTGATCAGTGAGTGAAGGAGTGAGGAGAAACTGTCAAGTTTAGTTTATCTGTTCATTTGTGTTCTGTTACTGAAGTGAAGAAGAGGGTTTGAGTTCTGCTGCCCCTTGAAAAGATGCAAGTGAAAGCAAAATTTAAAATAAATCTGTCATTAATAATGCTGTTTGGCTTAGACAGCTTTGTTCAAATTAGAAAAGGGAAGAAAAATGTATCATGTTCAGCCTTAATTTTATTCAACGCTGAGTTCAGAAATGAGTGTATTTTGCTTACAAAGACAATTCGTTCAAAAATATCAAGTTGTCATTTACCTACATAATTGGTTTACCTCAACCCATGTGATTCAGAAGCAGTTAAAATCAGTTTAGTTTATTGTAAATAGACACATGAAAGGTGAATGGAAAAGTACTCAAGTCATTTTCAATCTGTGTACTGGTGTAACAATCCTGCTGTTAATTAACTAAATTTGCTTGTGTTTTAGTCATACCAAAACCATGTTAGCTTGCTAATATCTGTTATAGATGTTATCTAAATGGGAGAGACTTGCAAGTTGATCTTATAAAATTACATTCAACACAAAATAATTTTTCCCCCTTTCTTAGTTTACTTCTATTGATGATGAGAATGTGTTCCTGATCCCCAGTAGTAAATGGTAACAAACATGGTTATGATCAGCCTTGTCTTTAGCTTGAGGCCATGACAGTAATAGTTACGTTGACTGGCTCCTCGCCAGGGGGAAGGTTTGTAGGTGTTGCGGTTGGCCTTGGCAGTGCCATCGATGCTGCTGTAAGAGAAAGCGTTTTTTTTGTTGTTTTCTTAGGTTTTTTTCGTTCGTTGCTGAAGTGAACAAAAATGTTTCTAATTATTTTGGTATGAGTTGGACAAATAAGTTTCAATAGTTTTGAGGTACCTGGACTAGCTGGTGGGCTTGGCTGTCCTGTACCTCTCTCCCCCTCTGCTATTCCAGGAACCTCATCCTCAGGGAAGTTAATGTTCTCTCTAGACTGGCTATTCTGCCTGAAAAACACAAATAGTAGTAAAGTAGTCAAGAAATAGTAGAGAGCAATCTAATAACTGTCGAATATCAATTCTCAAAGCATACCTTCCAAATATCAAGTCATGAAGCCCTGTAAAGTGTGAAAGTGGTATTAGCATACAGCATTGCTAGTGTTAACTATGAAATAAATACATTTCTTTCAACATTAAGGATGCGTAACTCACGTGGGTTATTGTTGCGGTTCCGTACCACATACAAGAAGAGCAGTACAGTGATTATTGTGGCTATGATCATGCCCCCGATGGCTGCCCCGATCACAGCTGGGTAGGCATTGAAGGGAGGTTCGGCTGGAAGACAGCACACCTATATCAGCTTCACAATATCAGTGTCACAATAGTGTGCCATGTACCATGGCAATCGGACATTTATTCAGAGGCTTATAAGAGCTCTTACTCCATAATATAAATTGTAATGTGTTACTGTTTTTTGGGAATAAGCTTAAACATTTACTTGGGTTAACTAGTTTATTTAGCATCATTAGCATATATGATCATATGCTCTTTTTTTAGAGGCAATTTGTTAACAGACAGAATGAGATGAGTAGACAAAAGTAATGCAAGGAAAGGTCAAAGGGCAAGTTAACAGGCAGGTAATGTAAGAGGAAAGGGATAGAAGGATGGAGATGTGTGGGTATGGAAGTGGTCAAGTGTGCATTTCACCTGAATGGACAACAAAACAAAAAACAACAGCATTAGATTTTCAGTAAGTGATAACTATAAAAAAAATCCTAAAAACAAAAACACCCCAATCTTAAACATTTGCCAACAGCATCAAATTATATTCTGCTTTTCTATTTTCATGCAATTCATGTTTATATGTGCATTGATGCTCAGATTTTCAATGTACCTTGTAAGTGTTCTCACCTGGGCTTTTTATCTCTGAAGGGTTTCCAATGGTGCGATGGTTGAAGGCAGTAATGCGAAATCCATAGGTTCCTGTGGGATCCAGATTGTTGATTTGGTAGCTTCTGGAATCAGGCTCCAGATCTACCAATTTCTGCCAGGGAAGATCACTGTTTCTTTTCTTCACAGGTTCAGGGAGCCTCTGGCGCTCTATAAAGAACCCGGTGAGCTCACCATCAGTCTGGAGCTGCCACTCCAGGTCAACATCAATCCGTTGACGACTGTTGTAAATGATCCTATTGATGCTTATATTTGGGGGCATTGGATACCCTGAAAAAGGAAGATTTAGAAAGTTTCATTTATTCATTTATATATAACAACCAATTAAAGAGCTACAGGAGTTGAGATAGATACAGTAGTACCCATCCATGTGCATTATGTACCATTGTATTGTAAGTACTGTATATGAAGTATAATGTCAGTATGATACTTAGGCTTGCTTACTCTTCACCATCAGCATAATGGGAATCTCTGCCCCTCCGACAGCATTGGTAGCCGAACACCAGTACTGTCCGCTGTCCGTATCACTGTCCGTTTCCCGCACGGTCAAGTTGGTCCAGGCAGCAGCACGCTCCAGGACGTACTTCTTAGGAATCTCATTCACATGCTGTTTCAGGTTGTTGTACCAGGTGATCTCTGTGACAGGGTAGTTTCTACTCAAGATACATGTGAGCTGGACATCACTACCCTCATAGACGGTCATCACACTGCGCTGGGTCACTAGGACTGGTGCCTCTGAAGACCAAAAGGACACAGTTTTAAATGGATTCTTTTATTGTTTTAAAAGAGTGCTGAAAAATAATGACTGACCCTTTCTTACCCAGCTTTAAAGTACACTGTTTGGTCCCCTTAGCCAATGGATGTTTTGCATGGCATATAAAGGCCTTGCCACTGTAGATAGCGCTTGACCGCAGAACCAGGATGTTGGCATTCTCCTCAGACGTGCCTTGCATGTCCCCTGAGCTGGTGGCCCACCATACCAGGGCTCGAGGGAACCCACCTTCCCAAGAGCAGGACAGCATTAGGTACTCATTGTTTCGAGTTGCATATGCAGAACACTTTGGCTCCCCATAGGGCATCCCTGGGATCAAGAGTATGTACAAATTATTTACTGACCTTTCGTTCATCTCAACGTGAACTAGGTGCTCTTGGTTTTACACTTACAAGTTCTGGCACTGCAGCTCTTGATTTCATTTGATGTGATGTGTGAGCCTTGACAGATGAACACAGTGTTGTTTCCAGTCTCTTCACCTTTCTGAATCTTGGTGATGTTTGTGAGTCCCTCGTTCTCTTCTCCAAACATATACGGGGTCCATCTCAAAGTGGCTGCGGGGATACCACCCTCCCAGGTACAGTGGAGGGCCAGGTCAGTGTAATCGTTTACTGGTGAGATCGAGCATGTTGGAGCGCCATCTGGAGGATCTGTGGGAACAAAACCATTGTGTAACACAGGGCAGTGAAATGGATCCAGGGTAATTTGGGCCAATTTTGGAAACTGATAGAGGCAGAGAAGTGCTCCTGAATTTGAGCCGTATGAAGAGGTCGGATTAGGTGTCTATTTATCTAGATAGAAGAGGTAGTCATCTTCTAGAAAGTTCAAGAGTAGTGAAATATTGGATTGGCATCTGCTTAAAAAAAACATCACCTATTAGGATTTACCTTTATCATTCCCGTTTCAACTGAGCCAAACTTTAAGACATATCATGAGAAGGTGTTGCTGTGTTAGTATACAGTATCATGGGTTTGTTCGCACCCTGGTCATTCAAGAATAGATGTACATTCAAGGCACGAAGGGGGGATTGAGGTGTTATGACAAACCAAAACAAGGCCTTTTGGCCTTTCTCGACTTGTCATAGCACAGAAACAATCACACCTGCTGTATACCTTCAGCTCTCAGAACTGTCCTTCATCTCCTCCAGATGCACGTCCACAATCGGCCACTGTGGAATCCTGACACCTTTGTTTACGTAACTGTCTTTATGTTCGTGTGAGCATGTTTGTGTAAAGGAAAAGATGTAAGAGGAAGCTAAGGCAAGAAATTTGAGAAGCAAACTTGAAGAAGTTGTAGAACTCTATCAGGACAGGTTGAAGAAACAGCAAAGATGGCCACCAGAATCCAGGCAGGGGTTTGTGGGAGCACTCACAGTAGACGGTGAGGGTGATGGTTTTCCTGGAGCGGGTGTTGAGGTAAGTGTTCTGAGCCAGGCATGCATAGTGGCCCGTGTGCATGCGTAGGACCTTGGTGATGGTGAACTGTGGACCAGTGTACACCTGAGAGTTGTTGTAGAACCAGACATACTGACTGGGGGGATTAGAAGAAGCTTGACACAAGAGAGAAACCGTCTCTTTTTCCAGGGCGGAATAACCCCGCTCTGTCACTGAGTAAGGGGTGACATCGATCTGAGGCTGGTCTGGACCAACTAGAAAAGAGACATAGATGTTTACATGGCAGATTCTCTTTAAATTGCTTTTCATATCACAGAGTAAAATTATATGATGCACCAAACTGTGTTGTTTATTTCAAAGAGTACTTGGGAGTCTCTTACAAATGATGTCTAGCCAGATTCGGTCACTTCGCTGCTGGTTGACTTGGTTGCTGGCAAGACACCTGTACCATCCAGTGTGATTGCGGTTGACCTCAGTGACATTGAATCGGTTGTCATCATAGATCTCAGCCATGGTGGTGAGCTGGCTTTCCCGACTCTCCTGTTCCCATATGTAATTAATAGGCCCAGTTCCATTCTCCAGGCCACAGCGCATGGTCATTGACGTGCCCTCCACTGGCGAAGAGTCGCTCATCAAAATGTAAGGTTTGGTAACTGGCACTGTTAAAGTCATTACAAAATGGAACCTCATTATTGATAGATCATGAAAGAGTGGCTGTAAAATATAACATTTCTAGCACAACCTAAACAACAAACAAGTTGATGTTATTTCAGTTTAACCTTTTCTTTGTTTCCTTTTTTTTATTTATTGGAAATTACCTTTACATGTATTTATTTATTAATTTAGTAGATGGTAAAAAACAATTCATGCTAATATCATAAAAGTTATACTTAACTAGATCAATCACTAGTTAATCACAAGACTTCTTTAGTCAAAGTTCCTTGGTGTAAACAATATAACAGCAATAGTTTTGATGTATAAAGACCTTGGGGCATGCCAGTAACACATGGTAATTTAGGGTTTCTGCACCACTTTAAATCCCAGGGGCAATATAAATTAACCTTGAACTTGGTCAGCCATTGTTCAGATCAATACTTAGACAACCTCTGATTACCACTAACCTAGAACATGCAGAAATACATAGTAGTAATACAGCTTGGCTCCTTCCGGGGTATCATACAGTGCCTGGCAGGTGTACACTCCTTCTGCAGCCAGAAGAAGCTTCTCAATGGACAGAGAGGCGCTGTTGCTGATTACTGTCAGATCACCTAAGTCGTTGGCTAATTTCTGTATTTTGGGACCCTTCCCAAAGTTGTACACCACAGCACGGATGATGTCTGTGCCCGGTTGTGTGAAGCCCCAGATGTAGACATCGGGTAAGGTGGGGCCACACTCCAAGATCACTCCACGTCCCACCACGCCATTGGTCTTGGTCTCACTGTATACCACCTGTCCCGGGTCCAAGATATCTACGCCTGGGAGAGCACACAAATAATTTTAAAGGTGGCTGTGATCCAATTTTATTAGCATTGATTAAGTTGCTAAGGGTATGTCACAAGTATTCTCTTCACTTGTATTTTGGCAATATGAGAAATAATATTTAATTTTCCTCATTCCACACACACACACATACACACAGTCTGAACAAGAAAACAAATACTTCTAATTAAACTGAACAGCTAACAAATCTATGATTGAAAGTATTAGTTGACACTGGCACTGAACAGAATATTAAAAAATATTGAAAATGTTTGTTGATTTTCTTACCTTGAAGGAGGAGGGGTAGAAATAAAACAGTCAGACAGATATAAGTTACCCCTAAAACTCTTTGAACCATGGTGCCATGATCTCATGTCCAATGACTTGACCAATATGTAAAAAGGAACAACAGTTATCTTCAAAAAAGAAGAAAAAACAAAGAGAAATATCCAATAAATATGATGTGACCTCTCTGAGCTTATGATTACAGTCGAAGTCTACAGGCTCAATGAGAGAAAGAAGCAACTGAGTCTCTCTAAACTGATTTGGCTTGAATAATTGACAGACCTTCCCTTCCATGTACAAGAATACAGAGGACTGGAGTAGAAAGGTTTAGGATGACACAATGATAGCTGTGTCTCATCTATTATTGAGGGTGGCGGGATGGATGGCCGTTCTTGCATTCCATCACACGCAGTGAGAAAGAAAAAACATCTGATGCTATGAGTTATTCTCTTATATAAATAATAATAAAAAATGCTATTTATTTATTTATTTATTAACATTTATTAGAGGATGATCAGCCCCATGAGATGAAACATCTCGTTTTCATGGGGGTCCTCAAGATCATGTCCAAACAACTTTAAACCACAACACAACAGAGTAGATACAAAATACAAAATATTTAAAAAACAAAACAAAAAAAAAACCTTAACCATACACTCACACTCAGTCACACACACCACGCGGACACCACGCGCACTCACGCCTGCCCGCACACGCGTTTGTCCCCATTTGTCAAGCTCTCACAATCCCCCCCATCACAAATAAAGTAAAGTAAATCATAGTGGTTCCCAAGCTGTGGTATGTATACCACTACACACAATTTATTTTATACCACTTTAAATAAAAACCTTTTTAAATAATGACTCAGCATGAAGTTGCTTTGGAAGTCAAACGTTTTACGAGGGGTTTGTCTAAGAAGTAGGAGAACAACTGGTGTAAATTAGCATAAAGTACAATGATCCCCAATATAATTGTCAAAGTTGACATCACTAAATATATACATGAATATACATAAACACAATCATATATACACACATACATAACATGACACATATCAATGCTAAATCTGAAATGCTAGAAACATAGACAAGTGTCCTGAAGATGTGTTAACAGAGCAGTTCGAAACAGAGGAAAATACGTAAGCGAGCGAATAGATGCAGGAAGACGAATCCAGTCACGAAGGGCTCTAACACTGAAAGCATATTTCCCAATTTCTCTCTTAACTCTAGGGACAGTAAAGAAGATCTGTTCGTTATGACGAAGGTTATATTGTGAACTGTAAGGCACTAAATATTGCGATAAGTAATATGGATATTGGAAGTAAATACGTTTAAAAATAAGCTGAAACCAATGATATTGTCTTCTGGCTGAAGGTGCAAGCCAGGACAGCTGTTCATACATCACACAATGATGTGTCCTGTAGGGGCAGCGAAGGGCGAATCGGCATAGGCTATACCACATCAAGAGAATGTAAACAAGTAGCAGTAGTGTTAACATATAATATAATATCTGCATTAAACAACAGTCCTTTAATAGTGGCCTGACATCGTTAATTAATTCATACACAGATTATGAATTATTTACATTGTGAATTAAATTTTCACAAAAATACATATTTTTCATCAGTTTGGAATTGTTAACTTTCCCCATCCATGCAGTCTGTTTTGAAGGCTACATAAAGGTAGGCTGTGGCTAAAAAAAATCTATATTTAGATTCCAGGGTTAGTTGTGTTCACAGCCCCAGGAGATGCACTTTAATCACAGATATCTGCTCTTATGAGCTCATCCCCATCTCTGGGTTTGAGGTCAGAATTTGTGTGTGTGTGTGTGTGTGTGTTCCTACTTAACTATATTTTGGGGACAAATTTGTACCCAGAAGTTACCAACATTTTCAAAAACCTCCCTTTAGGGATGTCCTTGTAAATCTGGTATACAAATAAAGTATTTTTTTTTAAATGCAGAAAGTTTTGTGTGATGGGTAGTTTAGGGATAGGGTTAGGATAGAATATACAGTTTGTACAGTTTGTACAGTATAACAACCATTACGTCTATGGAATGTCCCCATTTAGATAGCTAAGTGTGTGTGTGTGTGTGTGTGTGTGTGTGTGTGTGTGTGTGTTTCCATCCATAACAGCTCAGGCAAGCAAAGGAAACAGAGTGTCTCGCTACATTCATTCATGAGTTTCTCATGTTACACTTCCATGTAAAGTGGACAAACACACCGGAACAGAGAGCATAACCCAAATATGCAGATGCCAATGAAAATTATGATATGATAGATATTACGTAACCATTGTGAATAATGATATTTTGTTGTGTAATACAATGACATTCAAAAGTGTCAAATACTTTTAGTGGCCACTGAGGTTCTAATACACATACTATTGGTCTGAACACAAGAGAGACAGTTGGTTTACAGCAGCTCCACTACTGATACACAAACACACTCGTGCAAATAGTTCATAATCGGAGATGTGATTAGCGCAAATCAGTTCTGTAACCAGACAAAACCAGCTGTGATCTGTCATGTTCACGCCAGATGGCATACAGTATGTCATGTATTTTAAATTCAATCTATAAGTAGGTTTAATCAGATTATTATTTTATTTTAAATAATTGTGTAACCATCACACAATTGCATCCTCATTGCACTTTGCATTGCATCGCATCATCACATTCTGGTAAAATTGAAGAAAATATACAATATTATCAGATATAATCAGCGATATTAAAACCAAACAAAATTTATATTGAATCCAATGTTTATTTATTAGTAGAAAAGAGAAGAAAAAAAATCACATTTGGTTAAAACATTCATTTACATCATTAACAGCTTATTCAGTACCAGCTGGTCACTATAACAACACAAATAAGTCAGATAGAATAAATGCGTATTTGGCGTGCTGTCCGAGGAGAGGGCTCCGAGTTAGGTATTCGGCCCGAACCCAGAGCACTCCCCCCGTATTCCTGGCTGTGAAATAAATAAATAAGATAAGCCAAGAGTGAGGAGTCGGGGTGGTGGAGGGATGCTGAAACTGTCAAGGAATGTTAGGTGAGTTGACAGAGTGAATATTTATATGCTCCTTCTCGTGCTGGTAGGGTAGACATGGTAATTGTTTGATGACCAGTTGATTGGAATGATTATTTGAACGTGCTCCTCCCGAACTTTGTTTATAAAACATCATTTCACGAGTTCACACTTACAAATAAGTCAGATAGAATAAATGCGTATGTGGCGTGCTGTCCGAGGAGAGGGCTCCGAGTTAGGTATTCGGCCCGAACCCAGAGCACTCCCCCAAAAGCTGCAAAATAACATGCCGGACAGCTGCCAAAATGATGTTGATGAACCCCCAAAACTTGCGGAGTGCAAAGCTTAAACATCAGCCGTGGGAAGGGGTTAGTCGCTGGAAGGCTTCTTCTACCATAGGACGGGAGTTGGTTGTCTTTGAGGTTGGATAGGTGTGCTTCTCAGGTAGTAGGCTGGGGAAGGTCTACTGCGGAAGCGGAGGAGATGACACTGCTGCGGCGAAGGAGCAAGTTCGAACGGAGTAATGGGGCTCCTGCGGGAGCTGAGTAGATGACACTGCTGCGGCAGTGGAGCAAGTTTGGACGGAGTAATGGAGCTCCTGCGGGAGCGGAGTAGATGACACTGCTGCGGCAGTGGAGCAAGTTTGGACGGAGTAATGGAGCTCCTGCGGGAGCGGAGTAGATGACACTGCTGCGGCAGTGGACCAGACTTGCTTTCAATCTTGCTTGAGAATCCAAAACTATTTTGGACGTAGATTTGAGCTCCTGCGGGAGCGGAGTGGGTGACGCTGCTGCGGCAATGGAGCAAGTTTGGACGGAGTAATGGAGCTCCTGCGGGAGCGGAGTAGATGACACTGCTGCGGCAGTGGACCAGACTTGCTTTCAATCTTGCTTGAGAATCCAAAACTATTTTGGACATAGACTTGAGCTCCTGCGGGAGCGGAGTGGATGACACTGCTGCGGCAATGGAGCAAGTTTGGACGGAGTAATGGAGCTCCTGCGGGAGCCGAGTAGAAGACACTGCTGCGACAGTGGACAAACTTGCTTTCGACTTGCTTTCCAGATATCCCATGGTGAGTTGAGGGGAGAGTTGGGTACTTGCTGAAGCGGAAGAGATAATGATTCCGTGGGAATGGAGCGAGTTGGAAGAAGAAAATGGAACTCCTGCGGGAGTGGAAGAGATGATACTGCTGCTGAGGTGGGCCGAACTTGCTTTCTGGACTTGACTGTCCAGTAGGAAAGTTGGATTAAAGACTGGGCTCCTGCGGGAGCGGAGAAGATTGTGTTGTAGTTCTTTCTAACCGGTGGGCCAGTTGGATTGAGAACGAGCTTCTGCTGGAAAGGAAGAGATGATGCTGCTGCTGTATTGGAACTGAACTTGCTTTGAAATTGCTTTCTGGCTATCCGAAAGGAAAGTTGGAAGGAGGGCTGAGCTCCTGGGGGAGCAGGATATGGTGACTCCTGCGGGAGCGGAGAAGGCACTGCTGTGGCCGTGGAGTGAGTTGGGATGGGGGACGGGGCTCCTGCGGGGGTGGTGGGCCTGTAAGGTTGGTTGTATGAGAAAGTTGATACTGGAGAATTTAACTGATGAGGGTTCGTTGAGCTTCTTTGATATGAAAGCGGTTTGAACGGATGTAACTCTTAAAGGCCTCCGATGACCAGCGGCCAAGCTCTTGAATCTGCTGCTGGGAGAGGCCTTTTTGGGCGGCTGTGGTTGCTGCGCCTATACGGAATGAATGGCTGGAAAAGTGGTCTGCTGGGATGCCTGATTGGAGCAAAATGGACTTGAGGTGTTTTTGGAACCAGAAACGTGTGACGGGGCGATTGGAATCATCAGTGAAGAGTGGGTCGGAAGGGGACTTGGCCTGCGAGTTCCTGAAATGCAAGTATGCTAAGAGAGATTGGTAAGGTTGGATTGGTGATGGGAGATTGAAGATGTATATGAAATGGCCTTTTTTCATTTGATCTGTCTTGCTTTGCTTTATGAAGTAAGAGATGGTTTCGTTGTCTAGAACTGATAGATCTGAGATTGTGGGGTGGACTTTTGGGTTAAAACTGGAAGTGATGGTGAGTTCTGAGCATCTGAGAAAACCGAAAAAAGCCAATATGAACATTGCATCCAGTGTACGGGCTGTGTTGGTGGAGTGATAGCCTCGGCGGAGGGTGAAGATGCATTTAGCGAGTATGTCTAAAGTTATTGGTTGTCTGGCATCAGGGCGGGTGGGTTGGGTTTTTTGGATGCCTTTGATGAGCATTGATGTCTGAGAATTTGTTATGTCTGAGGAAGGTGAACCAAAAAGGAGTTTGTGGAAGAATTGGATTCCGCAAAGTAAAATTTTTCTTGCCAGCGTATGCCGAACAAATGCCATGAATCTGGATGAATGGGCATCACTTTAAAAGCAGAAGTGATGTCGACTTTAGCGAGCCAAGCGCCGTAGCCTGCGTCTTTAATCAAGGTTATGGCTTGGTCAATGGTGTGGTAATGAAGAGAAAATTGTTCAAGCGAGATAAGGCTGTTTATGCTTGGAAACGAGAATTATGCGGGGCTGAGAGATCGATTATTAAACGTTTTTTGCCTGAAAATTGTCTAGTGGCCACTCCAATGGGGCTGACGCGGAAACATTCGAAAGGAGGAATGTTAAACGGACCAATCATGAAGCCTGATTCGATTTCTTTTTTAATCAGGATGTCGACTGTTTCAGGTTCAGCGAGAGCAGACTGGAGATTGTCACATATGATACTTTGAGTGGGAAGGCTTTCAACGCCGGGTTTGAAGCCGTGTTCGAGACCAGACAGTAACTAGTCAGTAAAGTTAGTGTTAGGGTGGTGAGCTAATTCAGAAGACAGACGAGAAAAATTCACAGGAGTCGACAAGTAATTTTTGGAATCTTTATTTACGGACCTTTTTACAGGGCATATGGTGCGAGCGTGCGCGCCACCGCAATAGCTGCAGATGTGTAAATAACGGCAGCGTTGCCGTGAGCAACGTCCTGAATTGAAGTTATTGCAGACTTGGTTGTTGGATGGGAAGGAGGTTTTTCTTCTTTTAGAATCAGTGGCTGAGTCGTTGAAATTAATGTTTGCTGGCCGCGGGACATAACTAGTTGATTTCCCAGCTGGTGAATCTGGGCGGGGAGGATTTGCAGGGTTAATCAAGGGACAAGCCGTGGTGGAGTGCGAAACGGATCTGCAAACAGCGCAGGAAATGTTACGGCAGCCTAGGAACACTCTATTGTGTAGCTCTGTGTCTAGGGCGCCCCAGTAAGAGCACTGGTTCCACTGAGCTACGCGGACGGCGCACTTTGCGGAGAACAATTTGTGGTAGGTATAAAAATGGGTTCCTCCGTATGATAACGTGAGCTCTGCGATTATTGCGAGATAGTCGTTTAGCTCTCGTCTCCTGTGGGGAAGTGCGGCACAAATTATTTCGCTATACCGGCTGAAAGCAATTGCAAATTCAGAAAACGACAGAATGCGGGATGAATTATTAACTGGGTTTTTGAGGGTTTTTGGGCCGCAGTCGATTTGGCGATTTGAGACAGAGGGGGGGAATAAAGAAAGAAGGGAAGATAAATCGATGTCCGCACCTGTGAGGATCTGTGCTCTGATGTTGCTGGCAACAGGGGGCGGTTCCATAGCTGTAGCGTTCGGCGGGATGGGCATCGGCGTTGCGGAGAACAGCGTGAAAGGAGACCGATTTTGGGGAAAGGTGTTAGGAAGAAAACCCCCTGGGGCCGAGGCCGTTTGTGGAGGCAACCTCACACTTGGGTCGGCCCCTAAAGCTTGAGGAAGAACTGGAAAAGTGGGGAAGGAGGGGAGCTGGGGAGGTAGAAAAGGTGCCTCGGCCTGCGCCTCTAGCTGAAGCAGCCTCGCGCTAGAGTCTGGTGGTGGGGCTGCAGGCCATGGACAGGGGAAAGGGTTGGAAAAAGTGACAGGGAAAGTATGTGGTAGTTGGGCCTGTGCCGTTGGCATACTCACGCTGAAAGAGCGGCCCGTTTCGCTTGAAACTAGCATTGTTACGTGAGGTGCGGTGCTGGAAAAGACTGCGGTCTGTAGCTCGGCGGAGCGGAGAGAAGAGAGCGGCCTGGCGGCGGCGGAATCTGGGGCGCAGCCCAGGCTAGCTGGAGGCCTGCTGCGGCCTGGCGCTCGCGTAGAACTGGGCCCTGCGGCGTCGGGAGAAGGAGTTTTCTGAAAACGTGAGTTTGATGATTTGTTACTTGCCTTTTTTGCTGTTTTTGAAGGTGGAGTGGATATCGGAGAAGGGAAAGCTTCCTGGAGAGAAACATACAAGTTGTACAGTTGTGATTTGTTCATCCTCCTAGAAAAATGAACGTCAGCGTTGATTAGCGCTTGTCTCAGCCCCAGCACTGTCCATTTCTCGATTGCCGGAATATTGGGTTGTGCTGAGGTGTAGGAGGAAGCTGGAGATGGTGGAGGTCTTGATGGTGGAGGTGAGGGCAAACCACGTCGCCTCGGGGTACGAGAGGCGGCTCGGCTAGGCCGGCGGCCGCGCCGTGAAGCTGGAGGTTCGGGAGCGGTATCCTGTTGAGCATGGGAGCTCGTAGCGGTGATAGGGAGCTGAGATGGAGCCTGGCTGATGAAGGAGTCGTCATCGGAAGGGTAGAGTTCGATCTCTGACATTGTGGCAAAAGGGCGGGACCAAATGCTGAAACTGTCAAGGAATGTTAGGTGAGTTGACAGAGTGAATATTTATATGCTCCTTCTCGTGTTGGTAGGGTAGACATGGTAATTGTTTGATGACCAGTTGATTGGAATGATTATTTGAACGTGATCCTCCCGAACTTTGTTTATAAAACATCATATAATGTAATGCATCACATTTCTGCACATTGTCTCATGCCCATACACTATATAAATACTCTATGCAGTTATTAAAATTGCAGTGCATGAAATAACTTTGTACCATTGTGCATAAATGTCACAAAGCATAATGTAAACAATAATAAAGCACAAATGATCAAAGAGATTCACAGTTCTACTTCCTGGAATATGCTGGTGCACAAAAAAGGTCTCATATATACAGTCAGTGTGTGTAACATATATACACTCATACATACACACAGCATACACAGTGTAAAGATGCAAAAAAATATGAATAATGACTTTTGTATAGGTCATACATAGATCATGCTGTCACAAGTTTCACCATTACTAAAGCTGAAAAAAATACCCATTTTAATATAAAATAAGTAAAAATGGTATTGAAAATAATAAATATAGTGTTTATTAAAAAAGTATACATTCACATTCACACACACACACACACACATATAATAAATAAAAAACATATTAATAAACATTATATTTAACATTTTTAAAGACAACGTAAAATTTAGCAAGATAAAATTAACCTGTAGGTAAACCCGTTCAGTTAAACAAATATAGTGAAAATCCCAAATGACATAAAACAATGGAGTGATGCATAACTGTACACAATACAATAAACAATACGGGCCTGTTGTAAATGGGGACCACCAACCTACTTTAAGACAATGATAATTTATTCAGTACATAGAATCAGAATCTACACTGATGGTTTAATCTGTAATTATTTGTAGATTAAATCTAAGCAATATTTTAAAAAATTGAAAATACGCATGCAAATCCAATTGTGCTTGGAGAATAAAAAAATCTATTACATTTTTTAAAGTTTCCAGAAAGAACACAATACAAAAAAAGTACACAATGGCCAGAGCAGCTGAATAAATACAGAAAGAGAGAGAGGTCACAAATGTATTCATACGTACTGCTCTTTGGGGAAGGTGTATGAGGAGATGGGGCCGGCGGGGGGTGTGGGGTAAGTGAATATGGCGGTCTGGTTGCAGTGCTGAGTGTAGGGGTTTTGGGGCAGGAAGGTCAGAGGAGGTTGAATGGGAGGAGAGTGCTGCTCCAGATAATCCTCTTTGTTACACGCCAAACGGTAACTCACGTAGTCGGCCGTGTTTGGGAGCTCATCGTAGAACCTCCCGGGGCTCTGTGGGAACAAAGATTCAAGGTCAGATAGAGAGAAAGAGAGAATGAACGCTGTGCATACTTAATGAGAGCGCACAGGCACGCGGCTGACACTGTCACCCTGATATTACGCATGCTGGTGCTGACACGTCAAACACATTCAGAACACATAACTATTTAAAAAGTAGAAAAGTTCAAGGAAGTTATACAGAGTTACTGCTAAAACATACATTGTGATAATAAATACACCTGATGGGGGTCTTTTGAGAGGTATTAGGACTCAACAGGGAGGCAGTAGCAGTATGTTTGTTCTCTTCTCCAGTAGGAGGCGCTCTCTACACACTAAGGCTGAGGCCAAAGGCAATTCTGGTTTATCATTAAAGCCTCAGTAGCTGTATTCAGGTCGGTAGCCAGACCGTGGTGCATTAGTGCTTCTTTTCATCTGATAAAATGGACAGAGGCCATATTGGTGTTTCTGTGGCTTTACTGAGTGCTCTCTTACCTGGAAGTCATCAGCTGCCTTCTTTTTAGACGAGGAAGGCTTTTTGTGGGCAGGGGAAGAACTATTCCTGCAATAATAGAGAGGAAGAGATGGAGGTTCTTAACCATAACAATTCCATAAAACAACTACATGCTGGTTTCATTTAGTCTTATGTCTTGGATGTCAGAAACTTTAGGAAAATCAAATCACACTGTAACAGTCAGAAAATGCTCTACTCTTTACCTATAAAATTAGTTATTATAAGTCAGTAATATAAAAACGTTTAGGCATAATTTATTTTTTAATAATGTGAAAGAGTACAACCAGCATCAATTTATAATATTCTGTCAAATCAATTAATTGTGATTAATCGCATTAAACATAAACGTTTGTGTTTATATATGTGTATATACATTATTAAATGTGTATATCTATATATATATATATATATATATATATATATATATATATATATATATATATGTCTGTGTGTGCATGTATATGTATATGTAAACACACACACACACACGTACAGTATATATATATATATACATATGAGGAACATTGTATTTATACAATACATGTATATAATGATATGAAACAAAAATAATATTCTTTATATAATATAAACATTAAAATAAAAAAATTTATATAAAAAATGTATAGAATATTTATATAATATTTACTATTATTTTACTAACAGACTATATAAAGATTTAGCCAGGTAAATATATTTTTACTGCTACCACAGAGTTAAAATATATATATATATATAACTGGGGAAAGAAAATAATTACACAGTTCAATGGTAAAGTTTCAGGATTTGGAAGAGATATCCTTCCAAATGTAGCATTTTAACTGAGTTGAGTACTTACGAATCTTTGTCTGACCCTGCGTGTTTGTGCCGCTTCTGTTTGTTGATCAAATATATTGTGCCAGCTATACAGAGGATGATGCCCAGTGCAATCACCCATCCAAGGACACCCATAACCCTCTCTGCAGCGCTCAGTGACTGGGGTTTCTCTGAAGGACAAATAAACATTGGCCATCTCCTTGCTAATTCAACCATATATACACTACATAACACATAATCACTGTCACTGACTTACTAATAATCGGATACTTTAGTATTTAAATGTGACATGCCTCTGAAACATGTTTCTGCTCTTACATTAACGGGAATAGCTCTATTGTTCGGCTCAAGTCCTATTATTTTGTGTTGATGAGAAAAAACCCCACACATCCGGCTCACATTAGCTTACATGCCCTTCTTTTGTGCAAACTCATACCAACAAACGGGGCTGCCATGGACGGTATTCATGGGAGCTTTCACTTAGGTCATTGTGTACATAAAACAACAATGATGTCAATGCAAAGTAGTAAAAAGGGGATTTGTCATGGGGTGCTCTAATGGCTGTAAAGGAAATGTTAATGGCATAATGTTTTCACTCAAAACAGACCCATACCCAACCTCAAATAAGAGACCTTCACCATAAAGAATGTCCAGACCAGATGACCCCAAACACACTTAAATTGCTCTGCTTGGAAAATGGAGTTTATCAATTTATTGATTCTGGTATATTATATCACAAGAAAAAATATTACTCATAATCAGACAAAGAAGACTTTAAAATGCAACTTTTTTTCTTGACTATTTTAACTGACTTGATATACATTTTTATTTATTTTTCATCCGAGAATTCACAAGACTTATTAACACTTGTGCTTTTACAATAAATACAAATAACAAGAACAGCAAAAACAAACACTTTATATCTGAATAGGTTTGTCTTGGCAGCATAATAAACTTCAACATATAAAGAAAATTATGAGTGTAAAAACACAAATTCTTCCAATTAGCACAAAGCACAATGTATTAAATATTGTACAGCACATCCTAGGAAAGTCCATTAGCTGAACAACACCAAAAGCCAAGCAGTTTGTTCCTCAGTGTCATAAAAAAGAAATAATTTTACATAAAGCGATTCAAAACACATACAGTTTAGTACAATGTATTTTTGTATCATCTCCAATAAATTCAAATAACAACATGAACATTACATCTTCAAACAGGCCTCATATTGTAGATTGCAGCCGGTGAGACATGCAATGAATCGCTGGGTCTTGAAAGCTACAGCCACAGTTTATTTGATTGTTTATCTACATGTTCATATTCTCAATAGGTGGTATTTGACTACTGCAGTGCAGAAAAGTCTTGTATTGTATTGTATAATGAAACCTGTGATTATAGCAGCCAGAAAGTCACTATTCTGTTTCAATAACAACAACAAAAACACAACATCTGAGTTTCCAAGAAGCATGCATGAAATTATATCCACAGTGTAAGAATTTCACAGTTTATAGGTTATAGTACAGTTCTACTTGCCCTTAAAGTGAACACTATACCGAGGCAAAACTGCTTTCTCAAAACAATGGCACTGTCGAGATGTTTTCTCATCCAAACTTGACATCCATTTTAAAGGGTTGTGCTGACAAATACCAAGCGCATGTTAGTGATATTAGCTCAGTTACAAAACCTAATGAGCCAGCATCCTAAACATCATTGAAAATAACTGATTTAGGACATCTACCTCGGTAGAAACTCCAACTTCATACTCTATTTAAATCAACTGTGAGTTAAGTTAGCATGTTGCTAAGCTAACAGCACTGTAACAAAACCTAATGATTTAACATCCTGAACGTCATAGAAAGTGACCGATTTCGGATGCCTGGCTGGGGCACGTAAGTGCTGCGCACAATAGAACGCAACTCACAATTGATTTCAATAGAGTATGAAATTATGTTGCTAAACTAACAGCACAATACTCTATAATCATTGTGGAGGAATTTAATTAATCATAACTAACATTCCTTTGTCTTGCTGGATTAACACGTATATGCTTTGAATACTAAATGTCCCCAACACTTGGGCCAAAGTTAGTGTGTCTGAATATAACAAAAGAGGAAACAAAACTAGACAGCTGTCTGAAAATATATTTAACCTCATGACTTGCGCAACAAGCTGGAGTATCAAGGAATCCAAATTAGCTTTTACCTAACAGAGAATTATACATAAGAACAAATCATATTAGAGAAAAATTATGTAATTAATCACGTCACCTTTGCCATGCACTTATTCTATAAACTGTTGTACTCTTTTTCTGGTGGGATTGTCTGGCATTGTCTGGAGTCTGTTACTGCTGTGCAGCAGGTCAGTGGAACACTAGAGATCTTATTCCCAAGTGATAGTGTTCACTGGGGGGCGAGACGTCTGGGGTTAACAATGTAGTCAGGTAGCTATAATTATTTGGCATTTGATGTAGTCAGTATAGCTATAGTCTTAGGCATTTTATGCAGTCGGTATAGCTATAGACTTTTTATAGTCTATTATTCTTAGTCATACTGAACTTAAGTCAGGTGCACTGGGGAAATTCTAACACAACATACACAAATATTTGGCAAAATAATTCATTTTTAATTACATTTAAATGTATTGAAAAAAAATATTTCAGTGAGTTTATCGCAATGTATTAAGGGATAGTCTTCTACGTGAATGATTGTGATGCTGATTTAGAATTGGCTATTTCAATAGGCAGCATAATTATACATTATGCAAAAATGGTCAAATAACTATGTATAATTATGATGGCTGCCATAAATAGCGTGCTAGGTTTTGAAACAGAGATTATGTCATGCAAAGTAATCGACATGTCCAATCTCCAAACATCCATCATCATTTTGGATTTTAATGCCAACAATGCCGTCAGTGAATCAAATCAAACGTCAGTTTGAATCCCAAAGCCTGCTTCAAAAGGAAGGAGATGGCAAAGAACGAGAAGATAGCAAAAAATGGACGTGCTGAGAAGTTCAACGTGTTGAATTCTACACATACCACTCTTCTTTAGAGATGACAGAGCCGTCCATCTGAGGAACCATGTCCACTGAGACCTCCACCTCAGATCCATACTCGTAAAAATAAGTCTGCTCATTACATTCGCATCTCTCATGGTCCTCGATCAGTCCCGCGCAGTAGGTCTTCATCCTGCTGTCATGGCAGTTGTGAAACTCCTGAGTGCGTCCTCCTAAAATACTTGAGCCTCTGTAAAGTTCCAGCTTCTTCTCTTCATCTGATTCTTCAGAGAAGGTCAGACTGTGAGGTAGCGAGGGGTGTGGCGGCACGCTGCCAGCCTTGCTGTAGCCATTTCCAAGGATTTGCTTCTTCGTACTGTAATTTCCTTTAAATGTGCATCTCCGGCGATAGAAAAACACTATCAGGAGCGTAATGGCAGCCAACAGCACTGTGCCACAAACAACAGCTCCACCAATGACGGCACCTGCTTGCTGTTGCTCCTGAGACACCTCGTGTCGGTAGCTAGGGATTTCTGGGTAAGGAAAGAGGTAGTCATATTGATCACTTTTAAATAGCATAACAATATGAGGTTGTTAAAGACCTTGTGCACATTGTTTTTTTCATGGGTTGATGTATTTCCTGTTGAAACAGGAAGTGGGGTCTAGGATCATATCAAAGGGCTTGTATCTTTACTTTGAACAGGCCATACAACTGTTCAAAAGTTTGAATACAATTTTTTTTAATGTTTTTGAAAAAAATATCTTGTGCTCACTAAGGCTGCATTTATTATCTATAAATTAGATCAAATATATTTTAGTCTATTAGAATGTTTTAAAATGTAAATTATTCCTGTGATGCAAAGCTGAATTTTCAGCATTATTACGCCTGTCGTCAGTGTCACATGATCCTTCAGAAATCATTCTAATATGCTGATTTGGCACTCAAGAAACATTTCTTATAATTATTAATGTTGAAAACAGTTGTGTTGATTAATGTTTTTGTAGACACCATAACCGGTTTAAATTTTTAATGTATATAATGCATTTGAATATAAAGCATTCATTTGAAATAGAAATCTTTTGTAACATTATAAATATCTTTGTCACTTTTGATCAATTTATTGTATCCTTGCTGAATAAAAGTATTCATTTATTTTAAAGAAAATCTTACTCACCCCAAACTTTTGAACAGTAGTGTAAATGTGCTAAAAGCTAAAAAAAAAAACTTAAATAACACTTTTAGGAGTAAATTTACATATTGGACGCTGACTAAAAGCCACAAAACTCAATTTCGATTTCACAAGGTCTTTTAAAAAGCAACATGAGTATGAGGAGGGAGTCAGGATGTGGATGACTTTTCTTTTCTTTGTACAATCCCAGGTGCCGTCACTACACCAAAGAGATCGAACCATGCAGCAGGCCGGAAGAACCACAGATACATGAACACACAAGTAAATGTTTCTATTCAACGTTTCTATAGACCACACCTTATGTTAACAGCATGCCAAAAGGAAAATGATTCAGGAGATCCTCAAAGACTATGGTTCATTCAGAAGCCACACACAGACAACTTGCAGCCACATGCAAAGTGCTGCACAAGCAAGCAAGTGAAATAACAAACAAAAAACAGCTTAGGGCCAAAGAACTAAATACAGTTTCAGGCAGTGAGAGTCCACATTGTTTATTGACAACAATGGCATGATAATGCTTAAGTGATGTTTCAGAGGCAGTCGAGAGTAAGCTTAGGGTAAAAGACTAAAAGATGTATATTCAAGTATGTATATTCAAGGTTCACATGTATATTCAAGGTTCACATGCACAAATGCAGTTAAGCATTCGGTCCATCAGAAAGTGTAAACAATGTACCTGTGACAATGACCTCTACGGATGCTGAGCCTGTCCCAATGCTGTTGGTGGCGTCACAGATGTATGTTCCCGAGATGTCATAGGTTACAGGACCTTTGAAGATCAGCACATCGTCACGAAGTTCTGCTGTACTCGGCATAGTTCCATTCAAGCTAGAGAGAGAAATGCTCATCAGGTTTTGCATGAGATGTCACTGATGCTAAGATGCCAAGAACAACATCAATTGTAAGTGCAATGCAAACCCGCGTTGAAATTATTTTCTGTGGTAATCGACAGAGTTCTTTTGATACTGAACCCAGAAAATTCCTTTAATTAAAAATTAGTCATTTTAGACTACGGTATATTTTGAGATCATCATCTATTTCAATATATTTTAAGTGAACGTTCTTTGAATGATGAATAAATCAGCACAGAATTCAAAGGCATGTTGTTTACTAAGACTAAAATGACATACTATCTCCACTGAAACAAAGAGATGGGTGGGTTGGCATCAGCCAAGCAGGTGAGCTGAACGTTTTCTCTGTTCAAATACCAGTTTCCATCGAAGCCATCTACTAACACCTCTGGATCATCTGTAGACAAGGAGCAAAATACAACATAAATGTATCTAAGTATTTTTTTTCTTTCCTTCAATGGACACGAAGTAAAATTGATGTAAACAGTAACACAAATTTTGAATAAAAATAGTTCTAATTGAGACTCCATGATGTATTTTTGAATAAATATTATTCATATATCTATAAAAATATTCAGTCTTCAGTATCACAAGAAACATATATTATTATAATCAATGTTGAAAATATGACCCTTCAGAAATCCTTGATTGGTGCTGAAGTAAAATTTCAACCATCAATGTGCTGTTTAATATTTTTGTGGAAACTGTGATACATTGTCATACAATGTATTTTGTGATACATTTTTTTAAGGAGTATTAAATTCGAAAGAACAGCATTTATTTGAAATAGATTTTTTTGTAACAATGTAAAAGTCTTCAGTGACTTTTAATCGATTAAATGAATTCTCGCTGAATAAGTATTCATTTTTTTCCAATACATTTTTTTCAACTTTTACTGACCCCAAACTTTTGAACAGTACTGTAAAGCATGGTTTCTTACACTGAATGTTGAGCGTGACACTGTCCGTGAATTGTTCGTCATTATATGTGGAGACGCAGGTGAGCAGCTGTTGGTGTATTTCTCGACTGGGAATCACCAAGTAATCACTGCGCACAGTGACAGTCCCATCAGGGTTGCGTATCTCCTGAGTGTTGGATTCTCCATCCAAATCGGTTTCCCATGTGATCACACTGGGTGGCTTCCCATTGGCAGAAACGCATGTGGCAACAGTCATCTTCAGATCTTTGGATCCCGCCACTATGGAGGGTGTGGACAGACTCATCTGGATCATAGGGCGAACTGCAGGACAAATACAGAGGCTTACAACACAGGCACACTGCAGGCGACTCCTGGATTACTGCAATAGTCTGTCCCACGTTATGTTTTGATAGCTTTTCAGCTTATTACTTTGTGTTTTTCATTAATAACTACAATGCTCTATATAATCAGTTTTCATGGAAAACGAACTTTGAACAGAAAAAAGCCTCATCAACTTGGAAAATTATGCAATACGCACAGAAATTCTTCTTCTGTGAAATCAAATGTTTACTAATCTCAAAACCAAAAAAATAAATCTCAGTTTATGCGATGTGAGCACTACAAAAAATCCAGCAAAATCCACTGCAGCACAACCTTGGCTCCAAAAGCATGTTTCACACACAGCGTCTAGCCGTAACTGCTACAACAGTAAGTGCTTTTACACTGCTCAGGTACTGAGAGTAATCTGATGATAGTGAGTTTTCAATTAATCACTAAAGCTTAATCACCAAAGGTTTAACTAGTTTTATGTAACTAAGATATCTCTTAAACTGTCTGAAACTGAATGGCCTTGGAACTTGCTCATTGTCAAAGGGATAGTTCACAAACATATTTGCTCTACTCGCCTAATGAAATTGTTTGCTGAAATTATTAGCTCTTAAATCTCATTTGGAGTCATTTGTAAAGGCATAATGCAGTCACAAAAAATAAATCAGCGTTTGTAGTATTTGTGGCCTGGAGAGATTGCTGTACAGTTGGTATTAGGAGGATAGCGGCATTACATACCATAAACAGTGAGATTAACCATGTTCTCCCTGTTGCCAGCTGGGAAGGTTGTGTACTCGCAGATGTAGGTTGATTCATCCGACAGTTTTAGTTTGTTGAAGACTATGGTGGTGTCCTCCAGCGAAGGCGTGCGCTGGCGGATGGCAGAGTTCTTGAAGCGCACACGATCTTTAAAGGGGGTCAGCACTGACACGCCTAGGGTTGGATTGGCGATTGCCACGTTCTGCTTAGTGCCGTTGACCAGCTTCTGCCAGGTGACCTGGGAGATTTTTACAGGTGGGTTGCTGTTGACAAACTGACAGCGCAGCTCTACCTGTGAGCCCACAAATCCTGACTTACTGCTATCCATCTGGACCATTTGACCACGAACATCTGGGAATGGAAAGATTAACAGTCAGTCAGGGTTCTGTTAGTCACCATATGTGGATGAACATGTAAAGATCAAATCAAGAACGAGAAAAAATATTTTATTTATTTATTTTAATGTGGTTTTCATAAACATATTTCTATCCTGACAAAAGTTTTACATGGTAACGGATATGACAATGTTAATGTATTTGGTCTTGATTGAATAGATCTGCTACGCTGCTACTGCTGCTGAAGAGCAAGTACAGAGACTTCCAACTGCCAATATAGACACGCTGTTGTGAGTATGTAAGACATGCTGCTGAACAACAACATATATGAAATTACCCGTAGCAGATCTATACAGGTGGAGCTGGGGAAGGTGGAGGGTTTAAGAGGAACTCTGAAAGCGCAGTACAAACTGCTAAACAACAGGAACCAATCAGCTTGTTCCATGTAGTTAACAATGTGATTGTCAGCAGGTTGCGTTAAGGACCCATCAGCCTGCGCCATCTGAGTTTCATGACAGAACTTGGCAGGCACGTGCACAGGTAGGTCTCAACCGGTGCAGAGCACATGCCCTTTTTGCCCTTACACTCCGAAGTGCCCTTTTTTTTGGTGGTGTTTTTATTTTTTATAAATCAATGCTATTGGTCACCCTTTACGTCTGTCTGTCTGTTTTACAAATATTTAGCCAATGAAAGTTCTTAAAAAGAGCTTGTGTAAATCTTGTTCGATCCTCAAACTGTCAGTAAACCTGGTAACTCTGACCCCTCTATCGTGAGTGAACTGAAGTTCAGTTCATTCACGCACAGCAGCAGACAGCTGAACGAAGTTTTGCAAAGGTAAACAAAGAATATTGTTGTTTGAATAAGTACTAAACACTATGTCTATACAGGCTCTTATTTTATTTATTTGATGTCTGACTGAGACATGTGGGACCTGAGAGAGAGGTCTAGCATTTGCCATCTAGTCATAGCCAATACAAAGCCTACACTTAAATAGCCCGTGCATACAGTAGCCTATCATTTCATCATTTATAAAATTAGATTTTGGCCAAATGTATTTTGCTACAAGTTCAAGTTCATATTATTTATATTGGTTTTATAACAGCCACCGACTGACCAAAGTGCTTTACAGAACTACAAAATTAAAAGACAATAATACCATGCATAACAGCACAGCACAGATAAGTACAGCAAAGCTAAGAACAGCCTTAAACAGGAGTCGCAAAAACTGAGCGCCCAATAAACTAGTTTGTAACCTGTTGATGAAAATGTAATGTGGTGTTTAATTGACAGACAAAATGCACATTCACACCCTTTCGCTGGTCAAAAACCCCGTAACTGCATTTGAGTTTGACTTTTGTAAAATGTTAATTAATTTCACAGATCCTCCTTATCAAAATAGAAAATACTAAATCCACTAATAATTTATCTTAAAAGGTCCTAATCTGTTTTGTGATATTCTCTTTCCCATCAAACTAAACCTACTGTGACTTCTGAGGAATTGGTTCCCAAAAAAATAGACAAACAGGAAACATGAACTACGGTCAGGGGAACGTTTGCTGTGAATCAGTACAGTTTACTCACCAAAAAGACACAGGCCGTGATGATACTGTACCTCTATTCTCTGACTTTTTGAAAAGCCACACGACATCACTTAACTGGGCTGAATCCTAGTTGTAATATATGTGTATTTGATAGTAAGTTTATGACAAATCATGAGCTGAAATTGGTAAGTACTTCACAGTGAATTAATTATGATGTCCCCCCTCAAGTAAAGTCATGACACAGTCATGCATTAACAAGCCATTAATGATTACTTTATGTTAGTGTCAGGTTAGTTAATCATGAGTTAGTAATGATGTGCCCCGTCAAGTAAAGTCATGACATAATGATACATTAACAAGCCATTAGTTCATGTTAGTGTATGGTTAGTTAATAATGAATTAATTATGATGTGCCTCCTCAAGTAAATTCATGACACAATGATGCACTTACAAATCATTAACTAAAATATGAATAAACATATACAATAAGAGTGCCATCCTTATTCCTTTACACCCATGGTACAAAAAAACAAAGATAAAAAATGTGTAGTTCTATTATTTTCTATTTATACAGTTAAACACATATGGACTTAAAATAAAGCCCAAACATACCTGTAAAGACACACATAAGGCACATTTACATGTAAAATAGGGCATAATCTATAAGCTAATACTTATCGAAGCATATACATTTAAACAACAAAAAATACAGTTAATTACTGTACTTAACCTCCCGAAAACTCCCAAATACAACATACATGCAAACATGTCTTTAATTCATTTTACCAAAGCAGTCAACATTTATGAGATTAAAATGCCAGCATTACCATAGGAACAAAACTAACGTGCTGAGCAAGGGGGTAATCTACCAGCCGGAAACTGAAGCTTCCTCTGGGGGCCGCCATTGTAGCAGAACTTCACCTGCTGTTAGCATTCCATTGACTCCCATTCATTTTGGCGTCACTTTGACAGCGAATAACTTTACATCTGAGGCGTCCAACGACTCCATTTGTCCATTATTTATTTCTAAAGAAACACGACAATGTATAAAAGGCTCCATTACTTTGTATCTTACGTTATGGCCCCATAGAAGCCGTTTTTGAAAAAATAGGCTAACGATTGTGTCATAACCACGCGACTCTCTGTCGCACAGAAGAGAAATTACCGTATAGACAGGAGGAGAAGCTGGCAGGCAATCTTGTACTGTCTATGAGGCAATCGGGGGGACATGGAGGCATAAAGTCAAGGGAGAATCCATAAACGGGACAAAATATTTCAACAACGGATTTGTTTCAGATTTCAATTCAGATTTGTCGTGGCACAGCTACTAGAAGACTTACAACTGTCAGACAGGTTGCTCACGTCACATCTACGTCGTCAAGCTCAGTTTGAGCCTGCACAGTACGCTCAGCCATAAGGAAGTGAGTGCTTCTAATTGGCTTTACTTTTCTCCGTTGAAATCTATGGGGTCGCTGTGTCCATTTCTTTTACTGTCTATGGTGTTGAGCGAGCACCGAGTGCACCACTAATGAGTGTCCCACCAGAAACAAACCCTACATACTAGTTCCAGTTATTAGTCTATTTTTTCATGTTTGATTAGACAGTGTGTAATCTGTGTAATTAATGGCTGAATAATCATGTGCCATTCCAATTATTTGTCACAAAGCTGCAGATGGCAGATTACAGTTTATGGCAGTATTAAATCATATGTTTAATTAAAATTTAGATTACTTCTAATTAATACATTAACTATCAAACATTTACTAACATCTTTAAGGCTGCTGTTATTCATGCATGAATCATTATGACTCCTCTCGTAGTTAAGGATCGCTCTTCATTGGTTCATGATTAGTTCTTATCTTCACTAATCATGAGTTCAAGTTGAAGTAACTATAAATTCAGGTATTAGTACATGATTATTTATGCCCTGTTATTGTAAAGTGTTACCATTTCCTTTCATTCACTAATTCAAGCTTTCAAGTCATTAAAACCTTGGTTGTTAAAACGACAATGAAAAAAATATATAAACCACCAGTAGGGCAGACAACAGAACTTGTTTACTCAGTCCTGAGATATCCTGTAAATACAGGTCCTGTGCTTTCAAAGCTGGGGCAATTAGCTCATAACTTCTCTAATGGGTACATTCAGCTTATTGACTTAAAAAGACTTCTCTATCCACCAATACTATAGAATGTGGAGGACAAAGACCAATGAAAGGTGGAGAGAACTGAAAGATGGAGGATGGAGTCTCTTTACAGTGTCCCTGTAGAGCGTAAATAAGGTGCAGCAGCTCCTAGCGACTGGGCTTAAATCTAGTTGTCTAAAAATAGGAGGGTTTAAGAACCACGGTTACTTCACCCGCCCTGGCTAAAGGGTGTCTGTAAACACAGATTGTGTTAACCTGCGGAACATGTGCGTGATACTCCAATCCCAGGCTTCCATAGAGGATTCCTGGTGTTAAACCACTTAAAAACAGGAGACAATCCCTCTCCAATATAAGGCTGCACAGTATTGAGGTAAAGTCCCTTACATAACCATAAACACCCCCCCCCCCCCCCCCCCCCCCCTCTTTTTTTTGGAAAATTCTAGTCCTTTCTGTGGAAGGGAGGTTCAGATTTGTCAATTGTGGTATTTGTGTGTTTTAAGTGATGACAAAAAGAGTTTATGGGATTTAAAATGTTTTATGTTTTCTGGTTAATTTTAAAGTTCATTATAATTAAGGTCAAAATAGATGATATGTTTTTCTAAAACTGTTCTTATAGAAAGAGAATGGCACCTATTAAAAATACACACTAAAACAAAGGATAAAAATAACTGAAATAAAAATAATAATAAAAAATTTTTTGGTATAAAAATCAAAATAGACAAAAAAAATTTATTAAAAAAATGAAAAATAAGTATGTAGGAACTTAGGAAGCACATAGCCTGTTAATTTGAATCCAGCTAAACTGTGATGATCATGTACAATGCAAAATGCATATATGAAAAAAAATTTAAGTCAAATGGGACATTAATGAAATGATTTTCCAAAATCAGATATGTCTTTCAAAAAATCTTTCCAGGACACAAATTTAATAATGTTAAATGCCGCCCTTAAGTCACTATAGATAGGGTAAGCTTTAAAAACAACAACAACGACGATGAAAAAATAAATGCGAGTCAGTGGCAGGCAGAAAGTCAGTCCTGGATTAGAGTGGACAGTGGGGGAGTAGACTGGCGTTCCCAGGCTTTAGGGCTGCTCATGAGAGCCTACACAAACACAGCAAAGCCCTGCTGAATAGGAGGCTTCTAGACAACAGGTTAGAGGAGGTTAGCGACAGCAGCAGATTAAAGCACTCAGGATATTGAAGTTCAGGATCGCTTCCAACCACATGAGAGACATCAGTCCAATGCCCAATGCACGATGCTGCATTAACCTGCATTATGGATACCTAAAGAGAGATGCCACAGAATATCCAGTACAAGCCATCCAAACACCCTTTGTCATTAACAGATAACCATTTACCCTGAAAATCATTTACTATTTGTGATATCCATTAGTCATTTTTGGGGAAGTAAGGCCACATTTGCAGATTATATTCGGGAACAGATGAGAAGAGAACTGGTGTGTGGTGCATGTGCAAGTCAGGCTATTACATTTTTATCACCTTGTATGAAAAGATTCAGCACTCGAAGCAGTGTGCAAGTAATCATTATTTTAAAGCACCTTCAGTTTGAGATAATTCATATACTACATTCCGAGTCATTTTTCACATTCTTCCCCTCGAGAAAGATACTGATTTGAGAACAGCACTGAATCAGTGAGTTGAACTCAAGAACTAGATCAGTTTGATTCACGAACAAATCGTCTTCGGTTACTTTCGTAACCTCGATTCCCTGAGAGGCAAGGAACGAGACATTACGAATGTCGTATATGGGAACTCCTCCCCGAAGAAGGCCTTCCACATGACCGATCAGCGTTTCTTTTGATTGGGTGAGAACCAGCCAGTCATCCAGATAGTTCAGGACGCGCATCCCTGAGGGATGCCCTCGACCTGAGGGGGGCAAGCGCCGCGTCCACACATTTCGAAAAAGTTCGGGGCGCACCGAACGGAAGTACTGTGTACTATTACGCCGCATTCTCGAACGCAAACCTCAGGAATCGCCTGTGACGCTTTACTATCTGGATATGAAAGTACGCGTCCTTTAAAACCACCGAAGCGAACCAATCCCCGGGGCGAATTTGCGTCCGCGAGGTGCCCTTATAGTTAATGACCGTGACTCTGCACTGCTCGAGGGCAGGGCGGGTAACACGGTGTATGGTGCAAGAGGGGAAAAAAGCTCTGTTTGTGAAGAGGTAGTTTGCTTTATTGAACACACACATAAAACAACATTCATCAAACAACTGCACGCATCCTCGTAGAACGCCGAGGGACTAAGTGCTGTAGAGCGCGGCGCTTGGGGGCCGGGCCAGCCTGTCGCTCTCTTCCCCTCTTGCCCAGGCGGTCAGGAAGACTTCTTGGGTCCCGCTGGAGATGCGGCGGCCTTCCTGCGCGGGCTCCTCTGTGCCGCCCGCTTCTTCCCAGTACCCTGCCACTGGTTATTGCGACCTCTGCGAGGATCCGGCTCCTGGCGAGGTGCTGATTGCCGTCTAGGTGCAGCCTGAGGATGGCGGCGCCCTGCGAGGGATCACGTGACTCATCGCCTTTGCTTTTTTCTGCGTTTCGAAGTAACGCTCGGTTACTTTCTCGACCGCATCCCCGAACAAGCCCGGTGCGGAGAACGGTGCGTTCAGCAGCGTCTTCCTATCAGCCTCCTGTACATCCGAAAGGGTGAGCCACAGGTGTCTGTGAAGAACTACCAAGAATCCCATGGAGCGGCCTATGGCCTGGGCTGAGCGCTTCGTGGCCAAGAGCGCGAGGTCCGTGGCCGAGCGAAGATCTCGGATGGAGTCAGCAGCGACAGAGGCGGCGCCGTCGAGAGACTTCAGAAGTTTTGCCTGCATTACTTGAAGCACGGCCATAGCGTGCAGCGCAGACACCACCTCCCCCGCCGCTCCGTAGGCCTTGTTCGCCTGGTGTGCCGTGAATCTGCAGGCCCTGGACGGCAAGCTGCGGTCCGAGCCCAGGGCGGAAGCCGATGGGCAGAGGTGCGTGGCTACGGTCTCCTCGACGGGGGGTATGTGGAGATAACCATGGTCCCCCGCCTCGTCCACGGGGGCAAACATGGCCTGGGTGGAAGTGAGGGTGCGCGCCGATTGCGGGGCCACCCACGACTTCACGACGTGATCGTGCACGTCAGGAAAAAATGGGGTTCCTCTCCTCGAAGCGGCCTGGTGGCGGCTCGATTGAAGAAACCACGTGTCGAGCTTACTCTTGGAGGGTTCATCCGGGGCCTTCCAAGAGAGTTCCAGTTCCTTGACGGCCTTCGAGAGGATACGAAAAAGCTCGTGCTGTAGGTCCGCCGGTGTGTCCTGGTCCGAGGATGCTAGCTCCGGGGTGGTCTGCTCTGCGCCCCAGTCGTTCTCGGAGGCAGACAGGGACATGGAGTCCTCACTCGCCCCGAAATAGACGAAGTCGGCAACCTCGCGGGGTGGGCGAAAGGTGGTGTCGGGGAAACTCACCGGAGGCCGCACCTCGACTCACCAGCGGCCCACCAGTTCATCCCGTCTGACCTTGAGAGCTCGAAGGGACATGTCCGCGCAGTGCTCGCAAGATCCACCGTCCTTGAGGGCCGACTCAGTGTGGGCCAGCCCCATGCACGCGATACAGAACAGGTGCATGTCCGGGGGCACGATGGGGCCCGAGCACAAGTTGCAAATGGTCGCTATCGGATGCAGAGTATAACGTATCTTCGGTGCACCTTCGGCGACCGCGAAAAATCCTTTAGAGTTATGAAGTATCAGCTTTCTAGCACACTATTTGAGCGTGAAGAGAGAGATTCTGATGGATATTGACGCTCATCTGCTTTTATACTGTACGCGTTCAGTATTTGCATATTTGCGTCAATTGGCCAGCTTTGCTGGCGTTAGCCTATAAGATTTCAGCAGAAGTGGAGGAGTTCCCATATACGACATTCGTAATGTCGAAGTTCCGTAGCCTTGATAGCGAACTTTCTGATCATTCTGTGAAAAGATTCAGCTTAAATTTTTGGATCATATTGCTTTGTTCTTCACATAAAATTATTGTATGGCTTCAGAAGACTGTAATATAGCATATGATCAACTGATTCAGTGAAAAGATTCAACCTAATTTTTTAATCACATTGCTTTGTTGTTCACATTAAATTATTGTATGGCTTCAGAAGACTCTGTAATATAGCACATAATCCATATGATTCATGATTCATCATTTATGATGCTTTGGCCTCAAAGCTCCAGTCCTCACTCATTGTAACATTCCTCAAACATTTTCAGGTTGTGTTCCACAGAAGAAAGGTGACGTAAATTAAATCAACAACTTAATAAAAACAAAGAGATCTTACATTATCAGACTATACATTCACCAGGTGATTTGGCGATGCCAATTCAAATACACAAAAAAGGAACCACAGAAGCCAGTTTAGGTACACTATTAAAATTAAGGTTCCATAAAAGGTATCGGTATCGGCCAATATATGTTTATTTTTAATGTTATCATTATCGACCCAATAAGAAAATGTGGCCGATATATTAAAGCCGATAAATAATGGATTATTTCCTTCAGCTGAGCAACTTCAGATGCGCACCGTTTGCAATGATCGTTTTGAATTGCTTGAAATATGATTAAAATCCCTCAAAAAAGATAAATACAGTTAAGTGCAGAATAAATCTGTCATATAGGCTGCATAAAATTATAATGAGAACATTATAATTGTGTGCTTGGGATATGGCTTATAATGGTGACACTTTTGTTTTTGTAATCAGGCTCTTAAAAATTATATACAAATAAAAAATATAAAAATGTATTTGGATTTAAAGGACAATATCAGTTATCGGCTTTCAAATACAAAGAATTATCGGTTATCGGTATCGGCCAAAATTTTCATATCGGTGCATCCCTAATAAAAGGGGATTTTCGCAGCATTGCCATAGAACAAAAATTATGGGTTCTTCAGAAAACATTTCAGTGAAAAGTTCCAACAGTTCCAACTTATTTTCTTACATTTCAATAATCTAAATATCCTTTTTCCTCAATAAAAAGACTATTGTGCAATGGAAAGGTTCCATGTATGTTCAAGGTTCTTCATAGAACCATCAAAGTCAATAAAGAACCTTTATTTTTAAGAGTGTTGATGAAGTTGATGAAAACACATTTTTTTTTCCACAATAACTTAAACCTGTGACGGAAACTAAAACAGGATTTGTCATCTGCACGATGACCCGACACACTGGGTTGGACTGTGCCTCATAAGTCAGCTGTCATGACACTGACCACAAAGGCTAATAAGAAATGAAAGCCCACCGTCAACAAAGGGGAACAAGAAAACAGTCCAAACTGCTGTTCAGCTGTCCAGTCTCTTCACTGCATTCGAGAGTCAATCGGAAAAGACACAGACATTTCCACACAGCATGCACTGTCAGCTCAGAAATTTGTTCAGACGTTTGTTGCATAATAAAAAAGCAAACAGAGTTCCACAGCTTGGCCTCTTATCAAATTAAAGGATTAGTTCACCTCACCCTCATGTCATTCCAAACCTGTATTAAAATTGTCCATGCAATTCAGTTTTTTCCATGCAATCCCAATGGAATGACCTTTCAAGATTTGAAAGGATGCAAAATCACCATAAAAGTGTGCTATATTCTATGTTTTCAGACACAAATTGTGCATTTATTGTTGACTTTAAAATGGGCGAAGATAAGATTAAATGGATCTGCTGTGCTCTGATGAAATTTTAAATCTTACATAATTTTATGTTTTCTAATACAAGTAGATGTTTGCCCAACGTTAGTGCAATATATAAAGCATACCTGTCGATCAAACATGGCTCTAGGGTCATAAATGTCACATACATATGACCTCATTTCCTCTCACTCTGCCGGCGGACTGAAAAGCTCTGGTCTCTGAGCTGATTAAAAGCTTTGAGGAATAAGAACTACAGTGTATCTTACACCTAGCTATGCAGAAGACTGATGAACATTTCCAATCATTTTATGAACAGAATGAACAAATCTTATCTATATGCAACAAACTGAACTGAACTGCAAAAGTCCACGCAAATGTCTAATTACCAAACATTTCACCATAAACATCTGTCTATACAGAGAGAATTGTTTGCCACACCACCCAACACCAAAAACACTTCAAAATAAAATTAAAGGGGCTGATTTAGGCAGCCATTTCATTTTGTGCAATAAAGCCTTGATGAATTACTCTTCTAGTAATTTTACAACCTGACGACAAGTGATACTAGTTCCACCCTTATATGACTCAGGATGGATTTGCTTAAAAAAAAAAAAAATTGTGGTCAATATGGATGTCAATTGCTTTTGCCAAAGACTCCGGCACACCTTCATTTTTTAAATGTACTCGTTCTGCTTCACTACTTGGGTTAGATTCAGGAGCGAGCATATCTCAGGACCCCTTTTATCTTTAAAGCCGAGCCCTGTCTATTTCCATAGGAATGTTCGAGGAGATTTATGATTATAATCCACGCTTCTACATTTCACTAGTTTAGCGGTACAGTTATCATAGGTATTTAGGAGAGTGAAATTAATTCTGTTCTTTCATTTTCCCCTTCAGTAGAATCATGTTCATCATCTCACAGGTCTGATACTAATGAATATAGAAAGCAATGACTTAAAACCAAGCAGAGATAAAGGAAGAGAAGCCATAGGTTGAGACGATTTTTACATTTGTCTTCACTCTAACAAAAAGTTCAAGCCAAATCTGTGAATTGCCCATGAAGACTAGCTTGTGCTGCCTTACTTCTTGTGAATGTGCCAAATAGCAATTCTTTTAACCGTACCATCAGAGACAAAAGCATCACTGCACTGCTGTTGTCCCTGAGAGCTGTCCATCATGATCATCACAATCTCGAAGCACTAGTCTGTTAATCTAAAAGCAGACAGGCAAAGCTGGCGATATCTGCAAAAGAGCTGCAAATCGCTTTAATGCACCAACAAGCCATTGTAATAGCAGAAAAACAACATTCAAGTCTGTTCCTAATAAAGATAATAATTAATCATGTTTGAAGATGAGCCATTGCTTTGTCTCCTCAAACTCACATGATACAGATGCAGCTGTCAATGGAAAGTTTTATTAAGAAATTCTGATAATCACTTCTTATCATACACAAAAGCTACTTGCATCCTTTTGTTTGAAAATATACTTTCATACTTATATGCCTGCAAAGTCATATTCTAATATTCACTTGATGCTAACAAACAAGGAACAGTACCATGTCCACACAGCCTTGTCCATATTTTAATGCATTCATATTTTGAATTCAGTGTTAAAATAATAACTCTAATCCAGCCTAATATGTTTGTTTATTATGTTATTTGTTAATATATATGTTTATTAACAAACAATGGTTAATACTGATTGGCCTCTTTGGCTCTGTGCGCATCCAATGGTGTGAGTTTGGATGCAGGACTATGTGACAATGCTGTCCATTGTTGGTCATTCTTGCAATTCTGTTTGGTGACTTTAGTGGTGTGGATAATACATACTTCAACTTTAATACTAGTACTGGCTGATCCTAACCAGAGCTGAGTACTACAGCAGTATGCTGCCTTAAGCAAACTATCATACTTAATATGATGTGCCAGTAAGCCGTGAGAGCCCTCTGTGAATAATACCATCAGGCAGGGTTATCAACTTTCACCAGTAGACCTACCATTACAATGACACTGATATCTCTCTTTCAGCTGGGTTTCTCAAGAGGAAATGTTGGATTTGTGTACACTAGTATCATTAATATATTTTTGTACACTCAATCAATTTAGAAGTACAGAGGATGACAGCCAGATGAGACGAGATTGGTTACGCTTAAACAGTGGCTGAATAAAACATCTTTTAAAGTTCGTCTGAAGTCTTGTTTGTTCCTTCCACATCTGTCTAGGATGCAAGTATCATTAATATATTTTTTAGCATTGCGGAATTCAAGAAGGACAAGAAAACATAATGATTAGAACATGATACAACTGGAAACAAGAAATGTTAAAAAGCAAGTAAATAACATGGTGACAGAACACTAGTCCTTTTTTAGTTCATGAACAAATTATTTTTATTCACTTATATAAATTGACAAATTTTTTAGACTCACTGAAGTCTCTTTCGGTTAAAAAAAAACATGACTGTTTTGGTGGAATGCAATTTCAATATGATTGGTGATATCATCTACTGACGTCATTCACTGAGTGGGTCTGAGCTTTGTCTGAATGAGATTCAAAGCAGCACTATCTTGTTCATGAACAAACTGAATGAACTGGAACATCTCATACATGAACAAATGAACGAATGAGGCTTCTGGTTCGTGAACAAACTAAATGAAAATTCAAACCCATACACAATTATTACACGGCTCTGTGGAATACTTGATTCTGATTGGTCAATCGCACCATCCAGCAGTCCCCAATAACAACCGATAAAAACCATAGTAGACAGTAAAGGTAAAAACTGATAACACAGGCTCCTCCAGGTAGTCTCAGCCTCAGACGTCACGCCCACGGAACGTTGGCTAAACGTCTGATGCATATGGTACACTTAACTGGAAACACTTCAGGAATGTCGAAGTCGTCATCTGATTGTTTGAATTTTATCGGATTTCCGGGGGGCGCGAGTGTCACGTTTATTTTCGGTCCGCCGGGAAACAAAGCGCAGACGTGTGATTGCGGAAGAAAAACTGTTGTGTTTACATGAGTGACAATGAGCATTTATCAAGATCAGCTAAACGTAGAATTCTCAAAAGTATGCGAGGTTCACGGGAAAGACTCTTGAAGTTTTCTTCTCCTTCTTTGATTTTCTATGCTGACTGACTTGTTGCACGCAGGTCTGTTGTTGTGGGGACATTTCCACGCACCGAAACGTGACGCTGAACGAAACGAACTGTAATTGGTTGTTTTACATGTCGGTCAAACGGCCTTATGGGCGGGCCTTGGCCAAAGAAAGCTGCTATGAATTCCAGACCTTCAGCCGTCAGTCTGAAGGTCTGGCTACGCGAGACTATCCTCCAGGTAACTGAAGTCAGTGCTATATGCTTTCTAGGACCGTTTTTTCTTCATGGAAGTTTTGCGTTTGGTGAGCTAATAAAATAATAAAACTCTAATTAATATTTTGTGTATATAAATATTTAAAGGTATAGCGGAGGATCTTTCCTAATTTTAGAGAAGACCCGCCCTCTCCAGGGCTAGCATCGCTAATCATAGCTTACATTAACTTTTACTAGCAGTGATTTTAAATGGATTTCTCCAAATAGCTTGACAAACTTTACCTGTCTAGTAGAATCTTCGCGACTGCGGCATCAGTGGGAAGCCCAACCTGTGCTTTTAGCGCACGCCAGCGTGTGAAATATTCAGCCAAAATCACTCTGGTCTTGTTTCTATATTCTGCGGCCTTTCTCTTCTTATCATACACTTCGTATACATTTTTTGTCTTTCGAGCCTCAGCGATTTTCAATGGAATTGCTGAAACCGTAACTCATCACCATAGCTCATCACACATAATACACCTGAAAGTGAGCATGCGCAGTAAGCGAAAACTAGGGACGAGCACGTACGACGGCCTTACGTAAACATATCACCAGAATGATTGACACTTAGGTGGACCAATAGTATAGACTACCCACCCGGAAAAAGAAGATCCTCCGCTATACCTTTAATTATCATCTGGATGTCGTGGCCTTTCATGCAAACGCAGCTGCTGCCATTTTGCAACGATTTTTTTGTACACTGTAATGGATTATAAGATAACACACAGGCACATTTTTAAAACAGTTTCAACTCACATCAATATCTCTTATCCCCATAATTATTTATGTGGCGAAATAAGTGATATTTTGAACTTGCCGCATGCTAGCAACTGATTTCTTTGCGGAAGCTTTACGTTTAAAGATCTAACAAAATATTTCAACTCAAGTCAATATTTCATGTCAAATTATTTACTCATGTGGCATGTAGCCGTGTAATAACTTAAGCTTGGCGTCGGGGTCCTGATCACTCCGTCGGGGTTTATTCTGTGATAACACTCGGCTGGATTTACATAATCCCTTACTTATTGGTGTCTTTTATCTACAGAAAGTACCCAGTGTTTAGGAGTTTATGCACTCCTTCGGGAGTTCCTTTGTAGATTTATAGACACACAAACTTAAATAGAGGACACCAAGAATAAGGCTAAATGATTCAATGACACATTTAAAACAGATTCCAATTTGTCATCACAGAATGATGACTCGAATGAATCAGAGAACAACTCTGAACAAATCTTTTTGGTGAATGGATTCAAAGTCTACTGAGATGAATCAACATCCCCACCACTACAGAATCCTGTTCATCCAGATTTATTTGATATGCATTTCTGATGAATTTTACCCCATGGTACTGACTTGAAACTGGTGGGTTGATACAGTTGAATCGTTTAAGTGATTTGTCCCTCAACTTAATCACAGCTCATCATTACTCAAGCGCAGAGGGTTGCGTCGCTTGTATTGAGATGTCTTATGTCAAAGCCGTGGTTTTAGTACAATGACCTGTTGCCAGAGTTCAGCCCCCTTACTACGTTACACACTGACTACTGCATCGTCTGTTTAGAAAAGACTCCCAGTATTGCCATGGCAACGGTCCAAGGGATAACAGATGGTGGGAGCGTGCTCAGTGGCAGTTAAAGAGGGAGCGCTCATAGTAAGGGGGGAAAGTGGGTCAGGATCAGCCACAGCAGGACCAGACAACGCTTAACACCAGACAGGCCACACACACATACCTTGTATACATGTTCTTCAATAATTCCTTCTAATTAGAGCTGCAAATGGAGGAATGCATTCATATTTCACATGGATTTACAATATGCAACTTCTCTATTTGTTATTCAAAAGGTCCTAAGAACTTGAAATTTCACATTTATATTACATTTAGTTTTTTATACACGTCATGTTAATTGACAAGCAGAAGAATGATTTCTCATGTGTTACATGAAAAAGCCCGCACAGGCTGAAGTGACGAGTAATCAAAGCTGAATCAACAGTATCTTTACTCTCCACATTCACAGATGTCGAATTTCAGATGTTGTAAATCATTATCGAGCTGCTAAACATCCTGCATGTTTCTTTAACTGTGCCTTTATTTATAGCCTATTAGAAAGGATGACAGGAAATGTAATAAAGTGTTTGTTACTAAGAAACAGTATAGAAATCATACTCAAGTTTCACCCTGAGTGATGCTCTATTTTGGGATCTTATCGAGGTAAATAGACATCAGCAATCCAACTCTATGATATGCCTACACAACTAATAATATGTAGCCTAACTACTCAGTTGTACGTTATTACACAAAGTGTAGTAATATAATATTATGCATAACTTGTTGGATTCATACACAAATCTAACAAATGTCATGCAACTTTACATTTTTTTTTAAAGGTGCAATGTGTAAAAATTTTGAGAATCTATTAACAGAAATGCAATATGACATCCATAACTATGTTTTCAGTGGTGTATAAAGAACTTACTTAATAAACTGTAATGTTTTTTATTACCTTATAATGAGACATTTATACATAACCGCGGGCACCCCCTATGAAGGTTGACATATTGGGTGCTTCTCATTTCTTATTTGTGCATCCTCGTTTCCTTCCCTCGCTTCCTTTCCTCGCGTCTCAGCTCCACCCCCTGCAGGATGCGAGGGAAGGCTGCAAGGAAAGAAAAGGAGGACGGAGGAATCGAAGGAAAGTTTTTTTATACTTTGGAATACTTGACCATTGAGAATCATTTCACTGCGTCATCAGCAGCGCTCAAAGGATCTGCCCTTATGTTGTTGAAGTTTGGCTATTTAATAAATTTGTAATAAATAATAATAAAGCAAGATACCCTGTTGAAATATGTGAGATGTGTGCTTTATATAAACTACAGTGGTAAAGTATAAATTAAAATGATTGTGACCGACGTGAAGGGGGAGGAGAATGTATACGTGCGTCACGTTTAGTCGATTAAACACTTCCGCAAAGCATACAACTGTGCATCCTCGCTCATGACTCCTCTGGAAGCCTCTTCACTCCTCGATCCTCGACTCCTCGCGGTGCAATTAGAGAATTGAGATGTCCTTCAAGATGGCTGAGCTCGATCGATTTCCGGGTCATAGGATGGAGGACGGAGGATCGAGGAGACGAGGAGACGAGGAGGGATATTGAGAAGCACCCCTGGTGACGTCTTGTTTCTACCGTAGCCGACAGCGAACAAACAGCGCTACAGAGCGTGTTTCGTTCATACCTTGAAAGAGAAGCCGCAGAAAGCTAGAAGCTAGCCATAAACACCGTGAGTAGTGACTTCTCCCTTGTCAGTGATGTAAAATATGTAGTTGGATTGTTTCATGTTACTTAGTTCTTCTCCCTCGCTGTGTTATGGCTTTGCTATGTGGGGATAAATGTGCTGGTTACGTTCATGAGACAGCTGATTAGTACTCTTGTCATTGACCGTAAAACAGTAACGTTACAGGAATCACCAACCCGTCGATCGCGGTCGACAGTCGATCTTGGAAGCATTTTAAGTCGATCGCGAAGAGTTTTCAAAATCAGAGAAAAAAAGCCTATTGTGTGTAGTAAATGGTGTCTAGGGATGCGGAGGCGCGTGCACTGTTACAATCATGTCATTTTTGCCGCGAGCACCAGTGACAGTGACAATGTTACACACTCTTGGCTTACTCTGGCTATTCTCTGCTGTCTCAGACGACGATACGTTTGTCCCGTTTTAGCCACCGTAGCTTCTTCGAAAGGGAGGGGTGAGCAGTGGGCTGAGCCCTTAGTGCAAACTAGCAACCGAACCGCTAGATGTCGCTAAAAATCACACACTGCACCTTTAAATATTTGACTATCTCTGCAAAACTACCACATTTGGTCACACACAAACTATTAAAGGGTTAGTTCACTCAAAAAATCATCATCATTTACTCACCCTCATGTTGTTCTAAACCCGTAAGACTTTGATTCATCATCAAAACACAAATGAAGATATTTTTAATGAAATCGAAGAGATTTCTGTCCCTCCAGTCTACGCAACTACCACTTTGACACTTCAAAAAGCTCACAAAGAGATCGTAAAACTAATTAATATGATTCGAGCGGTTTAGTCCAAATTGTCTGAAGAGACTCGATCGCTTTAAATGATGAACAGATTTAATTTAGACATTAATTAACAAATAAGCATTGATCTGGTGTTAATGGAGGGACAGAAATATATCAGATTTCATTCAAAATATCTTCATTCGTGTTCAGAAGATGAGTGAAAGTCTTATGGGTTTGGAATGAGAGGGTGAGTCAATGATGACAGACTTTTCATTTTTGGGTGAGCTAACCCTTAAACCAATTTTCAAAGGCTTGTTCTAACAGACCAGAGGCACAACTAATATAAGGGTGAATCTCACATTTCACCCCAAGATGTTTTGTAAATGTGACTTTTTTGCATTGTAACATTATTTAATTAATATTATTAATATTTAATTAATGAATTTATTTTATATATATATAAATTAATTAATTCATTATTAGGTGTTTTTGTATTTTCATATTTATTTTTTATTAAAACAATTTGTATTTTATTTTGCAGACTTGTGACCTGGACATGTTTTCGTGAGACTCGCCCATACAGCAAAATATCAATTAATATTTGTTAACCTACTGCTGCTGTGGCATTAAATGCAGGGGATTACGTGTGTTTGAATAAGGATTTAATTCTTGTTGTAACTGCATTTAAACATTTTGTAGCTCAATCTCTGTCCACTAAAATGATTATTTAAAGCATGATAAACTCTCATGATAAAACTCTCAAAGAGGCCAGTAGCCAACTGTATTTCACACACTTTTAAAATATCAAAAAGAACATGTGAGCAGTGTGTTGTTGGGTAGTGTCTGTATATATATATATATATATATATACACACAGAGAGATAAATCCAGCACACTGCACGTCACTGCTTGAACTGTTGATTTATTCCACACTACAATCGGATTGCCTCCTTTTTCATGAAAAAAAACAATCACAATTGACCAGATGTTTCTTAAGTGTAGCATCTAGGAAATCTCAGACAGCCCATGTGTTTGTAAAAAAAAAGAAGAAAAAGAAGAAGAAGAAAGCAGACTCTGTAACCTTGGCTGTTACATCACAACCCATGTCTTTGATGCTGCTGCATACATTGGTAAATCCAGTTCAACACAACAGAACATAGTGCCAGAACGAATGTAAAATTATGGAAGCTCAACCTCAACCAGACTCTTGCCTCACAACATGAATTATAAGAACACTTCAGGTCTAAAAGCTAAAAGCTGTTAAGATAAAGAGAGTTGTACAGTGTGAAATACTTATGAACTTTTTAAGAGCTACTCTTCTACCCTTTGACTCTTCATGCTGTTATAGGATTATGAAGGGTTGGTCAAAATCCCTTGCCTCTTCAAATACATCTATAATCATAAATCCTTTTGAATGCTTATATACTTCCTTTACAAAAATCAATTATCAAATATATTCATTATCACATACTCATTTTTATATTCTTTGTGCTTGTGAAATTATATTTTCTTAAATGCATGTGATGGAAGTAACCAGTTTCTTTTAGGTGCATTCCAATCTTACTTTGAGATTGCACATAGTACACGCAGGACACGAAGGCCATGTAACCCACAAGGCCGTTTGTCTCTTTCTCTGGGATCAGAAGAAAGGTTAGAGGGTCCTAAAGGCAGCATGGACACATATGATCCTTCGCTGGACAGATGGTCAAGCTATATTGAGCGTTACTATCGAACTTTAATTGTTGTATTAAAATGTATTCTTTCCAGTATATTTCCTTCCTTGGGAGTAAATGCCAGTTATCTGTTTTTCTCCCAAACGAGTGAATGTTTTAGCATTATGTTTTGGTATACTTAACTGATAATAAGGAGCTCAGACTCTCTTCAGCCTTGATGGGAGCTGTTATTTGCTAGTGTCTGTTATTTGTGTGTGTGCGTATGACATTCTATGTAGGTTCTGGACGTTCGGACCAGACAACCCGGCGCCCTTCTCTAACCTGCGAGGCCACCACAGACCTAAATCTATTGAGTGGACGACAACTATCTTTACTAATGGCGATAGGCACCCCTATCTCCTCACATGTGTTAAATTGTTTAGGCTCTTAATGTTTCTTAGCCAATGAGAATCATTCAACCTTTAAGCAATGACGTAGCTTAGACCTTGGAAATGGTATAACTGCTGTGATCTTTGTAACTGTAGGCGGGGCGGCCTACGAACTCCTGTGTGAGTCTTGAAGCTGACTTCTGCTGATGAAACTGCAAACTATCTTCAGTAAAACTTTTCTTTAATTTTTTTATAATTCTGACTCCGGGTCTTCATTCTTCATATCTGGTTCTGGGTCTTTAACTGTATACCCCTTACAATTACATGAGACAGGATGATTTTACATATACGCTCACTTTTCATCAATTCATGAATATAAAACAACAATATTATAGCACATTGCGCGTTACAGGAAACAATGGTGTTCACAGGCTTATTGTGTCAAAAAGCAGAAAAATAAAATAAAATTTTGATTCTGTATAGATATACATTATACACCTACACACAAACATAGTTGGTATTGGTCAGAAAAAACAATAGGCCTACTAATCAATTAAAGACTGACCGATTATCAGTTTGAACAATATTTTGTTTTTAACCAAGTCACACTTTTCTACCTAATTGATTATTTAATATCGTTTTTAGAATACATGGAAAGTACATGGTGGCCTCTAAACAATAGAGCCCACTGTAATTCATGCCTAAGTTAAACGTTTAAGACATAGAATTGTATTGTTTTTATTGGTTTATTATTATGTATTTTATTTATTATTATTAACAATTACTGAACATATTATTGTTCCGAATAATGATCATTTAATGCGTGTTTAATAATAATAATAATAAAAACTAGTTCTGCATATTTCCTAAATAGTCCGTAATAGTAGGCTCTTGGTCTTGAAAAACAACATCGTGGAATATCTATAGGCTACAAGTGATCGACAATGTAGCCTAAATTGTAACTGAGAGACATAGAAGAACATTAAGAAGAAAGAGCAATAAGACCGTTTATCTTACCTCTTATCAAAAGGATGGACATCAGTGGAAGAACCAAATATAAAAACATCACGGTCTTGTTAAGGATGAAATAAATTCAAAACAGGTGGTGCGGTACGAGATTAAGAGAGAGCACAATCCTTAAGAGAACAATTATCCAGGTTACCCATTTATTGAGTTGTGAGAGGAAAACGGAAGATGTTCAGATGACCAATTGTTATTTTGAACTTGTCAGCCAGTTCGGATGGGCACCACGCGCTGGACCGAACCATTCAATACTCCGATCCTGTAAAGCAATTACGCATCAAGACGATCAAGACGCACTTTGAACTGCGCGCGTGGGCAGCTGATCGAACATAAATCAGCTTAAAGCGCGAAGCACTGAGATTAAAGAAGAATGGACGACCGTTTCAACATAAACCTGAGGTCTCTGTCCAGTTGCTGCCTAGACTACTGAGTGGACGGGTTTTGTTCGCTCAGTTGTTGCTGTATCGTCCTGGAGTGGTTATCCTCATGCATGCGCCTTTGCCAAAAGTCTCTAAAAGCATCCTCTCTTCCGCGGAAACTAGTATCACTAACTTTACCTAACAGCAAAACTTGGTATGTTTAGGAAACGTCAATTGACGCAGACTAGCACAGAATTCAAAGTTGCGCTTAACTCGCATCTCTCGTGTGATTCGTCCGGTGATTAAGGACAATACGATTACTGGATCACAATCCCATGGCGGAGCTCAAGTGTGCAGCAGGCATAAAAAGTAAACCGAAGTAAGTTATCGTGAATAGTTCATCGGTTTCAACAATGTGCTATATTACTGATCAGCTATAAATACGTGATATCGTCCAAAGTCTGATTTGTGGAGTATTTTAGGATACACGTTTAAAAGGAATTTATTGTACAGCGCGTGTCAAAGGTAAATGGTCCTACACCTCCCTCTGGTGCTCATTAATGAACATGCAATTTCAGAACTGCATTGCAGTTTTCAATGCTCAAACAATAATAAAAAAGAGAACTAGCTTTATGTGCTGTAAAGTATAATGTGATATATTTTTATATTACTAAAAACACTGCAATCTATAATACAAATTTTACGAATTTTCTAAAAAGAAAAGAAAAAAAGAATAATCATTTTAGTAGGCCTACGGTATAGCACAGATTACATTAACTTTTGTCAAAATATTAATGCTAATCTCTGTGTACCCCGTCCCCGAGATAGCTAATTCATGCTGTATTTTGAAGCGAATGGGCTGGTCTGGAAGCTTGTTAAAATTAGAAGTTTTTAAATGGATGTTTTTTGCTTATAACATTAGCTTGTTGTTATAGTAACAATGATGAAAACATTGCTTACAATAGTAGAGATCTAATGTCAAATTAGGTTTTATTCCTAGCCTACTTAGTATACTTTTAGATATATATATTTTTTTAATTTATTAACATTTCTGTTATTGTGACTAATTTTGGTTATTAAATAGGCATTTTCATCTTAATTTGTATGGACTCCAAGCAAAAATAAATTAATGAGCGACGTTTGTAAGGTACCGCTGAATTAATCTCTTCATTTGATGTGAAGGGCAGGTTGTCATGGCTTATTTTGAAATCCTTTCAAATGTAAAACATCCACCAGCATTGTTATCAGCTGAGGCAAATTAACAATTCAAAATAAAGCAGTGGAATTAATTCTCAACTTCAGCAATGAGCTATCAGTGCTTTTCAAAAAGCATACCTTGTCACTTAAGGAAACACTGGAGATTTCACTGTCACTCTCTTTGAAAAAAAAAATCATTCATCCATATGGAAAGTAAAGCAACAATAAACACTGTCGTGTGTGATATTCACCTATCTAGAAACAGCGTTTGTCTGAGGTGCATCAGTCTTCTTCTGATTGACTGAAATCTTTGCGGTACTGAATATACCTGCATCCATCTTAGAAAATGACGATAAAAGCCTTTTTCATGCTAATTTGTCCTCTAATTTAAATGCAAAAAGCAAGAAACAAATATACAGTGTATGGCACACCCACAGTGTTTACTGAAAATAAACTGCAAGGGGACCAAATGATTGACAGCTGTCAGGGATCAACAAATCTGATGTTTTTACTTTGATTAGTACCTAATGTAGATTAGTAATGTTAAATAGTGTCTAAATAAAAAGCTCAAGTAAAGAATTTTTATTTTGATGAATATGATTAATATGTATTATTCCTAAATACACTAAGTATTGGGACACCTGACCATTACACCAACAGGGACTCTAATGACATCGCATTCTAAGTAGGCTACATAGACGTTAATATGGATTTGGTCCCCCCGGAAAGGAGTTCCATAAGATTTTGTTTCTATGGGAATTTATTTCCATTAATCCATTAGAGGATTTGTGAGGTCAGACACTGATGTTGGATGAGAAGGCCTAGCTTGCAATCGCCATTCCAGTTCATCCCAAAGGTGTTCGATGGGGTTGAGGTCAGCCAGGTCTCTGTGCGGGCCAGTCAAGTTCTTAAACACCAAACTTGTCCAACCATGTTTTTATGGATCTAAATTTGTGCACTGGTGTGCAGTCATGCTGGGATAGAAAAGGGCCTTCCCCAAACTCATCCCACAAAGTTGGAAGCATAGCATTGTGCAAAATGTCTTGCTATGCTGAAGTATTAAGATTTCCCTTCACTGGAAGTAAGGGGCCTAGCCCAACCCCTGAAAAAAAAAAACTCACACCATTATCCCTCCACCACCAGACTTTACAGTTGACACAATGCAGGTAGCATCCTGGCAACTGCATTACCTGCTTTACCGCACTCAATCCGACGCTTAGCATTGTACTTCATGATGAGGCTTGCATGCAGCAGCTCGGCTATGGAAACCCATTCCATGAAGCTCCCGCCGCACCGTTTTTGTGCTGATATTAATGCCAGTTGAAGTTTGGAACTCTTCAGCTATGGAATCAGCAGAGTGTTGGCAACTTTTTTTGCACCATGTGTCGCATAACTCTGTGACCTCGCTCTGTGACGTGGTCTTTCTCTTTGTGATTGAGTTGCTGCTGTTCCTAAATGCTTCCACTTTCCAATAATTGACTGTGGAATATCTAGCAGGGATGAAATTTCACAAACTGACTTATTGCAAAGGTGGTACCCTATCACAGTACCACACTTGAATTACAATTTGAAATAATTATATTGAAATAGAAATGTTATTGAAATTGTAATAATATTTCACAATACTACTGTTTTTACTGTATTTTTGATCAAATAATTGCAGCATTTTATAGAGACTTCTATCAAAAACATAAAAAAATCTGACCTCAATCTTTTGAATGGTAGTGTAATAACAAAAACTGAAACATTTTGTAATGTATACATGTTATACTTGAAATTTCCTGACATATCTAATCCAACTAAATCATTTCAAATTGTGGGAAACTCTGCATAACATTTGGTAAAATGTTGGTTAAAAAGCATTTTCTAGTTCTCTCAAAAGGGGGAGACAAACAGCTTTTCTCTCCTCTCTCAGATCCTCTCTCCTTCTACTCCTTCCACTTCCCTGCAGCTTTATGAACAACAGGAAAGGGTCACCTGCCAAAGCATCACAGACTGGGATTAAAACAGCACGCACATAAAGTCCCTGAAAGGTAAATGTCTGGAAACTATTATGTCATGCTTGCTCTGACAACAAAATAATTATGTCCCAGGATTGTTTCCCAATAAGATTTGGCCTGTGATTGAGAATTACACAGAGATCAGCTTCTATGATATGAAAAATAAGGTATATTCTCTGCTGTCAGAAGTATGCCAACCTGTGTTGTACTGCACTGTTTACATTAAATAAGGACATTGGGCTCATTAAGGTTGTCATAGATTTTTGTGTATATATCTCATAAGTTTTTGTATGTTTTGGTCTGAAACATTGCATTAGCGCAGCACAGATGGGAGGGGCTGCTGCAGTCCACTGCAGTGCAGTGCTTCATGCTGTTGGGTGAAGTGCTTTCTAAGGCAGTTAGGTGGAGCTACAGCACTATTGTTGTTCTCTGAAGAGCACAGTTTAATGGATGGGCCACATGGCTGACAACAAGACTTAAAGGTGCCCTAGAGTGGTTTTTTATATTATTTTATAATGTTTCCTGGGTTGCCCTTATAATGTTAGTATGTTTTTTAGATCAAAAATAGTCATAATTTATAAATAAAAGGCATTTTTCCCACCCGGATTTTAGCCTCTGATTTGAACGCTCTGTTTGAAGGGGCGTGTCTGCTGTGTGGAACCGGCCTCTGCTGTGATTGGCTTACATGCTTGCATATGAAATAGCTATGTATTACATGTGAAACTCTCTCGAATACTTTTACTACAGCTATTATACGTTTTTACTATTACAGCTATCGAAATTAACGAATCGTGAGATGTTTTTAAAGTATTTAGATTAGGGCCGGGACTCGATTAAAAAAATTAATCTAATTAATTAGAGGCTTTGTAATTAATTAATCGAAATTAATCGCATTTTAATTGCATAAATATTTGACCTGAGAACAGTGAGAAGTAATTTTTTTCACATGGATTTTTAGTATACCATTGAATAATGACTGAATACATAAGCTTAAGCAACAAAATATTGTTTATTTTTGTTCAACCAAGTCCAGCAGACCAGTGTTTTTTGCCATTAAGTGTAGCAATAGCATATTGCTACACTACACTAATAGCAATAGCGAATTCCTTGTTGCATAGCTTGCACACAACCATGCTCTTATCGACGCTTCCATCCGTTCGTTTTTGTAACAAAATTTCCCATCCACCGGCCAACCAAAGTGATCTCGTCAGCTTCTTCGTCATGAACGCTAGTTGGTGCGCCAGTATAATCGGTCCGCCGAAACTCATCCAGTGAGAAACGTTCCGCGGTGCAAAAATAAGTGCGATTAAAAATAATTTGTGTAATTAATTAACGCGTTAAAGTCTGTAGTTAATTAATCTTAATTAACGCGTTAAAGTCCCGGCCCTAATTTAGATCTATTCCCATGTTGCTGTGATGACTGAGGATTGAGCAAGCAGAGGACATTGGTCGCGAGAATGAAGATCTTATCATTGCAATGCAGTTTCTGTTCTCTAATCCTTTCCCCAATGCAAACACGATCATGTAAATACAGTAAGAGCTTCGCTGCGCAGTGTAACGTGCGTCATTGAATTCATATCGAGTTTGGCAAGTGTCCAGATAAACTCGCGCTGTGGAAAGATTGTTCTTTGATCGCTTTCTGTATATAATTTATTCACAATTTAAATACGTTTTTTTTCATCCTACTAAAAGAAACGATGTGAAGTTGATATTTTAGTCACTGGCTTGACTTACTGATGCATAAACAGTATTGAACGACTTTGAGAGAAAGGTTACCTGTCTGAACTTGAACAATTACACATCAGAAAGTGTTGCTTGGTAGCTGATCCGAGGCCAGCTCTGTATTGGCCCAAGTTGAGGAAACAGTCGTCGGTGAAATGTTTGGAAATTTCCAGAGAAAATAAAAGTAAGCCATTGTTTCTTCAGAGGCTCGGATGAAGGAACTAAAAAATACTTTTGTGTTCATGTGTACATCCAAACACTGAGCAACTGCTATGCTTCGGCTGCGCAGTTTCGCCTGTCATTGAACATGGGCTGGCATATGCAAATTTGCGGAGGCATACATATTAATGATCCCGACTATTGCGTCACAGTCGGTATAGAGGGAATGCATTAACGTCACTTCCCCGCCGGAACACGCCCCCCTCAGCGGGACTGAGTGGCAAAAGAGCTGCTGCGTGACTGGAGTTAATAGGGGAAACTGCGTTAACGCGAGTAAAACAAACTATTATCCCAGATAGCACAAGTCTATTTGATGTGATATTTACATCTGGAAGACGTATTTTAAAGAGTGTTTGCTCATCTGCAAGACGTCTATTGGACGTTTCCTGTCAGATGTCAAATAGACGTTTAGAAGATGTCTTTAAGATGTAATGATTTAGAATGCATGTTAAACTGACATCTTCTAAACGTCTATTTGACATCTGACAGGAAACGTCCAATAGACGTCTTGCAGATGAGCAAACACTCTTTAAAATACGTCTTCCAGATGTAAATATCACATCAAATAGACTTGTGCTATCTGGGATCAGTTTAAACTAAAAGTTGGACTCGATATAGTGTTCCTTACAACTTATCAAAGATCCAGTGATCCATGGATATTGACATGCAGCCAGGAATCGTGTTTCCTGACATTTATATGTGCCTGATTTCGACGCCGGGGAAATAAATGAAGAAAATTTGCCTGTAAACGTTTTATATAAATACAATATAGATAGGTCTAAATCCGAGTGATCACTTACATTAATGTTATACTGTATATCATCATATCGTCCAGCCCTAAAACTTGTATAGTTTTTTGTCAGTGTTTATTTAAAAACATCCAATTATGCAGAATATAGTCTGTTCTGTAGCTTTTTGCAGTCTGTAAAAATATACAGTACCTCAGATTTCTGGTCAAATCTAGTTGTACAGTCAATCGCAAAGCTCTTTCCCGTTTTAGATGTGTTTTGTGTGTTTTTCACGGCATTCACGCTGAAAACAAATGCTGCCGCTCAGTCTTTTTGCCACTTGTGGGCGTGACCGCATTCACTCCGGCCGACGGTGACGTCATGCGCATGCCCTCTATTGTGTGGAGAACCGACCGTTTTTCAGGGGTGTTTTTCATAAACGTGAATTAAATGAGAACGCGAAAACAGTCCAGTTTGAGATTCACTCTATGTCATGTCTATGTACTGAACTCTTGTTATTTGACTATACCAAGGTAAATTCAATGTTGAATTATAGGTCACCTTTAACATTTTAAAATGCAGGATTGTTTAAAGGTGCTCTAAGCGTTGCTGGGTGACGTCACTTCTTGTTGACGTTCAAAGTAGCCTATCGTCAAACAAAACGGAGGCTAGCTAGACCACCCTCCTCCTCATCCCGTCCCCTCGCCCAGTAGTTTTATTGATACTTTTTTCAAGGTGTAATGTCGCCAAGTGTGACGATGTTCGGCTGGATTGCCCTCGAGTGCCACGAGAGGGCGCTCCACCTGCACTGCCTTCCCTTGGACTGTTCACGCACACACCCTGGACTGATTACTCACACACCTGTTTCCACTGATCACTCTCACACCTGCATCTAGTTCCACACGCAGCTCCACACACATTTATACCTCACTGTCACTATCACTCGGGGCTTAGTATTGTATGATTGTATGTCACTGTCGTGATCTATCCCTAGTGTTTCCTAGTCTTGATTCCTAGTCTGCTTTAGAGCATTTCCATGCCTGATATCCTGCCAGTGTTTCCCGACCTTCTGCCTGTGTTCCTGGATTTCGTATCGTCTGCTGCCTGCCTCTGATCTCTTGCCCGGTATTTGGACCACGATTTAGCCTTGTCTCCTATGCTGTGTCTGCTGTCTATGATCCTTGCCTGTCTGACTACCCTGTAAATAAACCTACGCTGCACTTGGATCCCTCGGTGTCGGGTGTTTCATGACGCCAAGTGAGATAAATGCTTTCATATAATGCAAAAAAAGAGAAACATTACCAGAAAAACACGATAAAACGTTTCGCCACCTGAGGTTATAACTTTAGCTCCCATGACGCAATAATAGCAAGATAACGCTTCAAATTTAGTCAAAGTTGTCAATAGGCTGAATGAACATTCAATTTCATAATAAATAGTTGGTGAAAACTATCATTCACACAAACTGTCGCCCTACTGTGAGTTTGCTTGATTATTTACAATAGAGATTGATAGCTATAGTTGCTAGAAACCTATATAGGCTAGTGACAATGCCCCCGAAATTTTGAGATACCCCTACCGGAGATAGAACTAAACCCAACAATGTTTTTCCTCATCTCTAAGGTCTCCCATATATGAAATGGATTCTTGGCTCAAAATATTTTACTGCTAAGATTGTTAAATTAACAGATATTGTTATACACCCCAAAACCAAAAAAGGACTAAAATATAGCCTGTCCATATGGGAGTTAAGGCATATAAACTAGTACAAATCAATCACACAAGCTCTGAGAGCTTTGAAACTTGACATGTTAGTAGTCAGGCAGTTGCTTTAACTACTAGAACAGACTGGATGTGAATATCTTGATGTATGGAATAAATAGAGACATATAAACACATACCTAAAATAAGCGGACATGCACAAATTGAATATCCATGCGGAATGTACTTTATGGTTGCTTTGCCAGGGATTATCATAGAAACACATATGATGACTTGTTGGAAAGGTGGGGTTGTGCTGAATCCAGACATACCAAATATGTAAATATAGCATGACAAATCAGGGTGTTCTGTCACTCAATGTATGAGGTGTACAAAATGAAAAAAAACAAAACACTGACAAAATAGTCTCAAATCCAAATCACATTATCAGTGTTGAGAAGAATGTCGACAAATTCATTGTTACTGCAAAGTAAGTTACATTAGGTACGTGCTGATATATATTTATGATAAATTTAATGATGCATTTCATAAGGCGCAGTATACTTTACAATTCATATGAGACACAGATTTAGATTGAATCAGGTTAACATTGGAATGGAACACCTTTATTAAAATATGTATATCCATTTGAATTTTGTTTTGGTCAAGTCATTACTGAATAATAAAAAATAACATTGTTAGCTTTTGTCTGTCCTGACCAGCAGTGGACAGTAGAGCCTACACTGCTTACTTCACCACATTGGTGTGATCTTTGATTAGATAAGAACAAGATAGTAGATATTTTTCAGTTGATAAGCGTATTGTGGTCTAGTGAGTTGACTACTGTTAGGCTAATGGTTGGATCCAGCTGTAGCTACAGACCTGCCAACCTTTAGCCAACCTGTACGCATTTTGCGTAGCGGGCACGCATTTTGACCTCAAAGTACGCTGGTACGATTTGTCACTCTAAACTACGCAAAAACCTGGCACTAATGATGTTCGACTCCGCCAGTCTGAGATCACCAAAATTAATATTAAAGAGGTGTGTGAACTCTCAAGTACAATGTCAGGCACTGTAATTTTCTCTGGCCACCTTCCTGTTCGCAGGAGTGATGAGACAGTTAGTAGATTGTGTTCACTCAATGGCAGGTTGTCTGAGTGGTGTCCGCATAATAATGTAAAATTCATAGACAATTGGAAAAGTTTTTGGGGCAAGCCTGACCTGTTGAAAAGAGATGGTATTTATCCCTCCTGGGCTGGTGCTGCTCTTCTCTCTAGTAATTTGGCTCATAGTCTTAGAGATAAAACATGACAATCTGGGGCTCAGGTCAGGAAACAGACAGACTGGCTAAACCGACCATCTGCTAGCGCCCTTGCGTCACCGAGGTCAGATAAATCCCATCACATAGAGCATCTTTTCACATTTCATTTATCACATCAAGGCTTGACTACTGCAATGCTCTATTTCTCGGCATTCCGGAAAAAATCCTAAATAGGCTGCAGTATGTCCAAAATTCTGCTGCAAGGCTGCTTACCCGCACCAGGCCCAGGGATCACATTACTCCTGTCCTCCAGCAGTTGCATTGGCTTCCTGTCCACTACTGTATCCATTCCTTGTCCTTCTCCTTGTTTATAAATCCCTACATAATCTGGCCCCATCCTACCTATCAGATCTCCTCACCCCATATCTGCAATCCCACACCCTTTGCTCTAGTGATACATGTCTCTTAGCAATTCCTACATCTCGACTTCGCTCCATGGGTGACAGGGCCTTTAGTGTGGCAGGTTCTAAAATGTGGAATGCCCTACCACTTGAGATGCGCCAAAGTACAAGTGTTACCATTTTTAAAAATAAATTAAAAACACATTTTTTTAGTTTAGCTTACTTGTCAGCCCGCTGATTTTGTTTGCACTGTCTTCAGCTCTTGTTCAATGCACTCAAGTATACCATTTGAGGGTGTTTATATTTTCTCTGCATCTTGGCATTTTATGTACTGTGTACTTCACAGTGTACTGTTTATGTACTGTGTACTTTTGTATGTTCTTTTGCTTTACCAATTTGTACAGTGTCCTTTGGTACCTTGAAAGGCGCTGTTCTAAATAAAATTTATTATTATTATTATTATTATCTTTCACCTAGATATCATCATATAGAGACTGTGTCTGTTCCACGAATTTGGAAATCCAAAAAACATCCAAACCCATCTAAGGTTAAAAATGTAAGTGATGTTCAACAAATAAAAAACAGATATAATACAGATGAGCAAATGATAAAGCTTGGGTTGCTGAATATTTGATCCCTTACTTCAAAATCGCTCATAATTAATGATACGATTTCAGATTATAATCTAGATGTGCTGTGTTTGACAGAAACCTGGCTAAAACCAGACGATTACATTACTTTAAATGAGTCAACCCCACAAGATTACTGTTATAAACATGAACCTCGTCTTAAACGCAAAGGGGGAGGTGTTACTGTAATTTATAGTCATATTTTCAAAACCACTAAGAAATCTAGTTCTAAATATACTTCTTTTGAAGTGTTATTAATGTAGTAATGTAGTGCTTAATGTAAAAATACACTCACCTAAAGGATTATTAGGAACACCATGCTAACACTGTGTTTGACCCCCTTTCGACTTCAGAACTGCCTTAATTCTACGTGGCATTGATTCAACAAGGTGCTGAAAGCATTCTTTAGAAATGTTGGCCCATATTGATAGGATAGCATCTTGCAGTTGATGGAGATTTGTGGGATGCACATCCAGGGCACAAAGCTCCCGTTCCACCACATTCCAAAGATGCTCTATTGGGTTGAGATCTGGTGACTGTGGGGGCCATTTTAGTACAGTGAACTCATTGTCATGTTCAAGAAACCAATTTGAAATGATTCGAGCTTTGTGAAATGGTGCATTATCCTGCTGGAAGTAGCCATCAGAGGATGGGTACATGGTGGCCATAAAGGTATGGACATGGTCAGAAACAATGCTCAGGTAGGCCGTGGCATTTAAACGATGCCCAATTGGCACTAAGGGGCCTAAAATGTGCCAAGAAAACATCCCCCACACCATTACACCACCACCACCATCCTGCACAGTGGTAACAAGGCATGATGGATCCATGTTCTCATTCTGTTTACGCCAAATTCTATTCGCCCATCCGCCTCAAGGTTTTGCATGTTGTGGCTTCACAAATGCTTTGCTGCATACCTCGGTTGTAACGAGTGGTTATTTCAGTCAAAGTTGCTCTTCTATCAGCTTGAATCAGTCGGCCCATTCTCCTCTGACCTCTAGCATCAACAAGGCATTTTCGCCCACAGGACTGCAACCATGCCACGCTCAAAATTGCTTAAATCACCTTTCTTTCCCATTCTGACATTCAGTTTGGAGTTCAGGAGATTGTCTTGACCAGGACCACACCCCTAAATGCATTGAAGCAACTGCCATGTGATTGGTTGATTAGATAATTGCATTAGTGATAAATTGAACAGGTGTTCCAAATAATCATTTAGGTGAGTGTATATAGTGTAAACGATAAATCACGTTTGAGAATTCTGCTGGCTGCTGTATACAGGCCACCAGGGCACCATAAAGATTTTATCAAAGAATTTGCAGACTTCTATCAGAATTAGTATTAGCTGCAGATAAAGTACTAATTGTTGGTGATTTTAATATACATGTAGATAATGAAAAAGATGCAGTGGGATTGGCATTTAAATACATTGTAAACTCAATTGGAGTTAGACAACACGTGTCAGGACCTACTCATTGTCGTAATCATACTCTAGATCTAATACTATCACATGGAATAGATGTTGATGCCATTAAAATTCTGCAGCAGAGCGATGACATCTCAGATCATTATCTAGTCTCATGTAAATTACATTTAGCCAAGGCTGCAAAGCCGACTCCGTGTTATAAATATGTTAGACCTATAACTTCTGCCACTAAAGATTGCTTTATCAATAATCTTCCTAATCAGTTTCGTAAGGAATGATACTCAGCTGTATATTTCTTCACGCCCTGACGAAACTTACCAATTCACAAAATTAACGGAATGCATAGCTGAAATAAGAAATTGGATGACTAGTAATTTTCTACTACTAAATTCTGAAAAAAACAGAAATTCTAATCACTGGACAAAAAACTTGTCTAAAATACTGTCTAACACTTGATGGCTGCTCTGTTAAGTCTTCGTCGTCGGTGAGGAACCGTGTCTAATATCTGTAAAACCGCATTTTTCAATCTTAAAAATATATCTAAATTACGCCATATGCTGTTATTGACAAATGCGGAACAATTAGTTCATGCGTTCATGACATCAAGACTAGATTATTGTAATGCTCTACTGGGTGGTTGCCCTGCACACTTAATAAACAAACTACAGCTAGTTCAAACGCAGCAGCTAGAGTTCTTACCAGAACGAGGAAGTATGACCATATTAGCCCTGTTCTGTCAATACTGCATTGGCTGCCTATTAAACATCGTATATATTTTTAAATATTGCTGATTACTTACAAAGCCCTAAATGGTTTAGCTCCGCAGTACTTGAGCGAGCTCTTAACGCATTATAGTCCTTCACATTTATTGCGATCTCAAAATTCCAGCCAGTTAATAATACCTAGTGCTGGTGGTAGATCCTTTTCCTATTTTGCAGCAAAACTTTGGAACAATCTTCCTGTAGATTAGGGGCTCATTCCCCCTCAGAGTGTTTGTTTTGTTTGATTGCCATTTGTTTGATTTAAGACAGTAAATTAATTTGTATTTTGTGAAGTTAAGTTATAGTTTTATTAAAAGGCTCAAGGTCAAACTGCAATCCTGACTCCTTTTCTTTTGTTTGTGCTTTGGTAAGGTGTTATCTTTCGATTTCAATCTTTGTTTTAATATAGTACACGGTGCCTTATGGAATGTTTCATAATTAAATGTATCTTATATTTGAATTTCTCAACATTCTTCTCACCACTGATAATGGGCTTTGGACTAAATGTCAGTGTTCCATTTTCTATCATTTTGTACACCTCATACATTGAGAGACAGAACACCCTTTTTTGTCATGCTATATTTACTTATTTGGTATTTCTGGATTCAGCACAACTCCACCTTTCCAACAAGTCATCATATGTGTTTCTATGATAATCCCTGGCAAAGCAACCATAAAGTAAATTAAAACATTCTGCATGGATATTCAATTTGTGCAAGTCCGCTTATTTTAGGTATGTGTTTATATGTCTCTATTTATTCCATACATCAAGATATTCACATCCAGTCTTTTCTAGTAGTTAAAGCAGCTTCCTGCCTACAAGCATGTCAAGTTTCAAAGCTCTCAGAGCTTGTGTGATTGATTTGTACTAGTTTATATGCCTTAACTCCCATACGGACAGGCTATATTTTAGTCCTTTTTTGGTTTTGGGGTGTATAACAATATCTGTTAATTTAACAATCTTAGCAGTAAAATATTTTGAGCCAAGAATCCATTTCATATATGGGAGACCTTTGAGATGAGGAACAACATTGTTGGGTTTAGTTCTATCTCCGTAGGGGTATCTCAAAAACTAAAGCACTTTTTGACCATTTGTCACTAGCCTAATATGTTGTATTCACCAAAGTTAGCACTGACTGCATTGTTCTAGCTAATTATATCCTTGTGTTTGTTAGGCGAACATGAAAGTCCGTTTAGAAAAACCAAACTGGATTTACCCACCTGTCCAGCAAGAACAGAGCTAACGTTACCTGAATGTCGGATTGGAAGCCCTTCTTCCGGCGGAGTTCTCACCACCTTTCAAAGGCTTTTCCAACGTAAATTCGGGCATGCGTTCCTTCTCCTTTTCCCTCTTGTTTGTATTTTTGCAATCTGTTTATCAGAACGTCGTCTCTTTGGTCGTGTGTCGGCCATATCAAACTTAAAGAGTTAAAATTATAACTTTCCTCTTCATGCTTCTCTCCTCCACACCCCCCATGTACGCTCACTAACCCCACCCCCAGCCTGGATTGTTTTGTTTCGTGGAGCGGGTCGCTGCAGTTTGTTTTTGTTGCTGTTTGTGGAGCCTGGGCTGTCTACAGAGACCGCATTTTTTACAGTGTGTTCAGGGGACAGGCAGCTAGCGGATAGTGAGGAGATGTTTGCTGTATGTGACAAAAAATGTTTTGGCCTAAAAAACACGTGACATCGCTTAGAGCACCTTTAACAGTGTGCTTTCCTCCCTTTTTTCCTCAAGATTTCAGGCTAGATTCAATGGCTACAGAATGGTCATCATGTTTAAATAATTCTGGGATATGTGTTTTTTTATGACTATCTTCTCTCCTCTTTTCTACTTATAGAGCTTTGTTATGAACACATTTAACTGTATGTTTGGGTGGATTCTTCTTCTGGGAGGTAAGAGGATTATGAAGATGTTTTCCTAATATTGCTTTTCATATGAAACCATTTCATCATGAAATTATAACAGCTTATTCTCCTATTTTACGTTATATTCAACTTCTCTTATTTCTATATAACTTTAAATTAAACTAATTGTTTGCTCAATGGCCCAAAACATTTGCCAGACTTGTTTGAGTTTCTTTCTTCACAAAAGAGGATTTTTTTAAAAGAATATGTAATAATAATAATAATAATAATAATATATATACAGATATATATATTTATACTGTATATATATATATACATCTTTTTTTAAATCCTCTGTTGTGAAAAAAGAGAACTTTCAGACTTTTCGGCTTTAGGTTTACAGACTTAATTTAGTTAAATAGAAAATAGTGTCCAGGATATTATAGGAGAACTATTCGTTTAAATCAATGTACTGCTTCATCATGCATTGCATATGGTAAATATCTAAATACCGGGCCTCATGATATCTCATCTTCAGCTCTGATGAGCCCAGTGTCGTGTCAAGATGAGGAGAGTGTAATTGCAGTATGCCAAGAGGAAGATAATGACCTCCGAGTGGACTGCCTTCTGGAGCCCAAACCCAACTACCACACAGACTATGAGTTCTCCATGTCCAAAGGCCAAAAGGAGACCATCATAAGCACAAACATCTCTGGAATCATGCCTGAACCCAAGTTCAGGCACAACACATTTGTGACAGAGCTTGAACCATATGGATTCAGGCTGACCATTATGAGCTTCACCATCACTGAGAATACAACTTTCATTTGCAAAGTGACCAAGATCCAGAAGACTCTATTTGTTGAATTAGGTACAACAACTGAGCTAAGATAAATTTGTACATAAAACTAGAATGAATATTTGCTCTGCTTAAACCTGAATTTGTCTTTGCCTTCTAGAGAGTATCCAGCCCTGCTCTGCCATCAGTGTGTTTCTGCTGGGTTACCCTTGGCTCAGTCTCCTGGTTCCTCTGTGCATCATACATCTATAAGAAGCCTTTTAAAAGCAGTCAGCAACAGGGTGTACAAAAGCATTGTATTTCCAGACTTCAATCTACATGCTCTGCCTTTACTGTAAAGTAACAGCTGCTGCCTCTATGATGGTATTTATTTACTTTATGCCTTTATACATGTCTAGCCAAAACACAACTGAAGACATGTCCTGTGTGCGATAAGTTAAGGATTTTTAGGGTTCTTGAGTATTAAGGGGTACCAGCATTGTTGATAATGTTATGTCAAGCAATTATACTGCTACTTAGAAAAGTAGAAATGTTACAATGATAGTGCCATCAATGCTTTCAATAAAATGCACCACACACAGTTTGTGTTCATTAGTGTTTAGATAAGTAAACAAATCCCATAATTTTTGGCTCAATTATGGTTTTCCCAGCACATTTTCCTCTCAGTTCCCTTGTAACATTGTTTAATGTTTGTGAAAAAGAAAAAAAGAATACATTCAATAGGGTATATTTTTTATTTGTTTTGTTTGTTTTAAGATGCTATCAATGTGGTCTTAGAAAATTAATCTTTAATTAAATCTGTCACTGCTGTTACCACCCTCGCCTCATCCATGAAATAAAATAAACCAATAAAATAAAGAATAATAGTCCAGTTGTCCTTTATGATTAGTCTACTAATGCCAAGATGTTAATAAATAGCCTACCATCAGCTTTAACTGACTTCAACACATTTGGAGAATGATCCCTTACCCAGCAAACATGCTTCTTTGGGGCCCGAATGGGGCCCTTGCGGGCAGCCCACTGTGGGCCCAGATACCGGGGTGAAATGCGGGGCACGTGTGGGCCCCACACTTTGGGACCCAGGTGGGGCCCCAGTGGGACAGCCCAAAGTGTGGGCTGACTGTGGGCAGGCCCACAGTAAATAGAGTGGGCCCCATTGGGGCCAGTTGTGGGCCCACAGCAAACCCTTATAGGGGCCCATGTGGGGCCATTGTGGGCAGCCCACTGTGGGACCAGATACCGGCGTGAAATGCGGGGCACCTGTGGGCCCCACACTTTGGGACCCAGGTGGGGCCCCAGTGGGACAGCCCAAAGTGTGGGCTGACTTTGGGCTGGCCCACACAAATTAGAGCGGGCCCTCATGTGGGCTGGATGTGGGCACACTGTGGGCGCAGGTGCAAAGTTTGAGCACACAGAGTGTAGGTACACCCATTTTACTATTTGCAGAACAATTGCACTTGCTAGCAGCAATAAATCGAGGGTCATGTTTTTAAAAAATAATTATTTATTTACTGACAATAATAATTATAATTCATAATAATACAGTTTAAAACAGCAATAACCACAAAAACAACACAGAACACTTAAAACAAGTCAAAGTAAATTAAAAACCAATCCCCTCAGGGGCACCAGTAGCTGCAGTTCTGGCCCTTCCTTGCCTTCCCCCATCTCTGTCCCTGGCATTACGGAGCCACGTTTTTATGGTGGCTTCCACCTCACATGCAGTGGCTTGGCTGCTTTTTGTCACAGCATCTAAGTGAGAAAGGATCAATTTAAATACAAATGTTAAAAACAAAATAAGGGTTGTTCAAGTACTGTTAAGCTATTTCAACCTAAGAAATGTTTCAACCTGCACTTTGATTGAGGAAACGTCTTCTGATTGTTCCAGTTCCTAATTATAAATGCTCAACTGAGAGAATGACTGAATAGGTCAATGAGAAAGCTGCGGCTTATAATAACGTTCAGTTGTAAGTAATTTATAAGTAGTTAGTTAATGATGAACTAATCGTTTACAAAACATTCATAAATGATTAGCAAGTGATATACTAACATTTTATGTATGTTTTGTAAATTCTGTTACAAGTCATGTACAAGTGATTAGTAAATGATTACCTTATTATTTATGAAACAATTATGCGTTTCATAAATGTTTAATAAATTGTGTTCAATGTTTTGTAGATTCAGTTATAAGTCATTTACAATTGATTGATTAATGATTAACTAATCATTTACAAAACATGAACATGCGTTTCATAAATGTTTAATAAATGTTTTTATTTTTTGTATGTACGTAGCAATTAGAGGGTGCAGAAAGTGTTGTAAATGCCTTGTATACACGTACAGATAATTTGCAACAGTAACAGTGTTCAACACAATATGATTAGCAAGTGATATACATTTTATGTATGTTTTGTAAATTTTCGTTACAAGTCATTTATAAGTGATTAGTAAATGATTAACTAATTATTTACAAAACATGACTTTGCGTTTCATAAATGTTTAATATGTTTTGCTCACATCAGGTTAAAGACTCCATGTGTTTCAGAGAAGACAGCTGTCTATATTCAGCACTTACACTGCAGTACACACTACAGTGTTCAACACCTGTTATAGATAATGTCTAAACGCATGAATAAATCATTCACAACACTTTCTGCATCCCCTAATCTAAAGTGTAAACTATTCATCACTTGTAAATGTGTTACACATCATTCGTAGATTACGTAATGCTGTAGTGTTGTGAATGATTTATTCATGCGTTTAGACATTATCTATAACAGGTGTTGAACACTGTAGTGTGTACTGCAGTGTAAGTGCTGAATATAGACATTTATGAAACGCAAAGTCATGTTTTGTAAATAATTAGTTAATCATTTACTAATCACTTATAAATGACTTGTAACGAAATGTACAAAACATACATAAAATGTACATCACTTGCTAATTTATGAATGTTTTTTTAAATGATTAGTATCATTAACTAACCACTTGCAACTAATGACTTACAACTGAACGTTATTATAAAGTGTTACCGTTTATTGGTATAGAAAATTAGACTAATGGATCAGCATTTAGATTACACAGTGAATGAGTAAATTAATTTGTTAATATTTTAATATTTATGTTTAAACAACATACAGTACATTTTGTAGTTGTAAAAAAGGCCCTAGAACCGAAAAATCTCCAGGATTATGCTAAATGTGCATTGGATCTATGCTGACAAACAAACGAGGATTACTGAGTACAGGAAACATGGAGATAGATCAGTCATTGTTCATTTACACCTGACTACTGATTTTTCCTTCCCATTTTTTAAATATTTGTAATTCCTGTTATAAGGGCTTATCACATATAAACATTATTTACTGTACCTATAACTGCTTTGCAGACCAACATCTCCCCAAAGGCCATCTTCTGGGCAGAGCCCTTCCAGCACAGTTGCTGGGCAAGTGAAGTGGTCAGTATGCAGACCAGGATACGCCTGGTGTTGGAGGTTGGGCTTGTACCCCCAACTGTTGCCAGATACTTTGCCTAAATTAAAGCAGTAACACATCAGTGTATTCACAGGACAGCTATAATGAAACTGTAGTGAAAAAGTACAAAACTTTATTTATTTAAATGCATTTATTCATTCAGCAGGCTCTTTTATCAAAAGCAACTTATCAAGAACCAAATATTTAATACAACCAAGTGTACCATTGCACTGTAGCACGCCTCATCCTTCAGTTGGAGTTCTAAATTTTGAAGGTTTATGATATTTTGCAAAGGCAAATGGACATGCACCCTCTGGCAGGTCTGCATCTACAGAGCTCTGTTTGGTGCAGCTTTAAAAGCAATTGTTTGATAACAGCAACCTCCCCTTTCAGGTGTTCTAGTTGACTTATTATTTGACGTTCTGTTGCTGGAGAGATAGAGACAGAGAAAATATGAAATCTTAAAAAAAGTTAAAAAAAATCATTGTAATCATTAATTTACTGTTAATTTACAATTGTTCTGCAACTAATACAACAATATCCTCTTTTCATGAGACGTAAAAACCTGAAATCATGCAGTGCTTACGTGTAATTGTCTGCCTTCTTGACAGAACTGGGCCAGGTGGTGCAGGGGTTATAGGCGGGGCTGGTGAAATTTGTGTCGACAGCAGAGATGATAAGGATGGTGGGGATGGAGGGGATGGAGGGGATGGTGGGGATGGTCGGAGTGGTGGAACTGGTACAGAGCCCTTTCTTCTTTTCTGTACTTCTTCTTCAGAAGAGTGGCCCTGATCAGGGTACCGTGAGTTTGGTCTGGTGTAGATAAAAGTCACATAGTGAACCTATACACGCGCGAGAACTGCGATCTCCTTCAACTACTTCAGTTAAGTTCTCGCGCGTGCGCATCGTGGAAATCTCTTGAAGTCTCGTTTCAGGCCTACAAGGAAGAAAAGGAATAGTCGAATAAAGTCGTTATTTTTGTTTTATTTCCGCACAAAAAGTATTCTCGTCGCTTGATAAACTTATAGTTGAGCCACTGTTGTGACATGGAATATTTAAACATTTTCTTCATTGACTTTCTGGGACGTCAGGATTCATTCCCTTAGGGAGCCTATGGAGGAGTGATCCAGCTGTCACATTTAATCAAAAATATCTTCATTTGTGTTCCGAAGACGAACGAAGGTCTTACGGGGTTGGTCCAGCATGGGGGTGAGTAATTAATGACTTAATTTTCATTTTTGGGTGAACTAACCCTTTAAATATTTGGCTAGTACACACACACACACGGCACACACACACACATAATACAATAAAAAATAACAGATAAATAAATGCATGTAGGCTACAGCACAATCTTCCAAAATTATAAAAAAATATTCAAATATAGGCATTAGGCACATATGCAAATAATTTTTTCCCTACATCAAACAGAATAATCACCCATCCAAAAAATACTTCTTAGTATGAGCCCAGGAACCATACTATAAAATACTGTCCCCTCGAGTCATTTTCGTATCCATTCAATGTTACATGACCATATAATATTCCAAAATATAAAGAATTGTGAGCTAGGTGTTAAATCATGTAGTTTTGGCTAATAAATCATGGTCACAAACACTTGAACAAACCCGTTTTTCTTTATTTCACGCTATGTAGGCATTTTGTACATATGGCTTCCGAACGGGATCACATTCATCTTCAAGCGTAGATCTGTAAATAAATAAAGGAACAACGTTAACCGCGATAGACATTGAGATGTTTTTGTTCTTCTTCCATTGCCTGTATAATTTCCTGATAATTAATTTCCCCATCCCCCGTAGGTGTAGTAGTAGATAAATAATTTAAAGTTCGTGGATAAATGTTAGGCTAGCCTACTTCATATGTATTCACTTGCCACATATCGAATTATTTCCAATTCCTCAAAAACGTTGTTTAAATATTTTGTCGCGTTGCTTTTATGGACTCTATCTTGTCTATCTATGCCATGGGTTGACTTTAGACAGTAAAAGACTGCCTGCGAGACTGTGCGAGCTTCTCCTCCTGTCTAAACGGTATACTTCTCTACTGTGCGACGGACAGTCGAGTGGTTATGACGCAATTTTTAGCCTATTTTTACAAGAATGGCTTCTACAGGGCAATAACGTAAGATGCAAAGTAATGGAGCCTTTTATACATTGTCGTGTTTCTTTAGAAATAAATAATGGACAAATTGAGTCTTTGGACGCCTCAGATGTAAAGTTATTCGCTGTCAAAGTGACGCCAAAATGAATGGGAGTCAATGGGATGCTAGTCTCGCGTAGCCAGACCTTCAGACTGATGGCTGAAGGTCTGGAATTCATAGCAGCTTTCTGTGGCCAAGGCCCGCCCATAAGGCCGTTTGACCGACATGTAAAACAACCAATTACAGTTGGTTTCGTTCAGCGTCACGTTTCGTGGAAATGTCCCCACAACAACAGACCTACGTGCAACAAGTCAGTCAGCATAGAAAATCAGAGAAGGAGAAGAACACTTCAAGAGTCTTTCCCGTGAACCTCGCATACTTTTGAGAATTCTACGTTTAGCTGATCTTGATAAATGCTCATTGTCACTCATGTAAACACAACAGTTTTTCTTCCGCAATCACACGTCTGTGCTTTGTTTCCCGGCGGACCGAAAATAAACGTGACACTCGCGCCCCCCGGAAATCCGATAAAATTCAACCAATCAGATGACGACTTCGACATTCCTGAAGTGTTTCCAGTTAAGTGTACCATATGCATCAGACGTTTAGCCAACGTTCCGTGGGCGTGACGGTTGAGGCTGAGACTAATGGGATGCTAACAGCAGGTGATAGCCAGCTACAATGGCGGCTCCCGGAGGCAGCTTCAACTTCTGGCTGATGGATTACCCCCTTGTTCAGAAACGTCTCTGGTTACTCACGTAACCGTAGTTCCCTGAGAGGAGGGAACGAGACATTACGTATGGGGAAATCCATTTCCTCGAATTATGAAGTCTGATTGAATAACTCTTTTGCTTGCAAATAGCCAATGGCGGTCCCGCCATCACCTGATTGGCTGACACTCCTCAATATAGGTGACGGCGGGCGCCAAAGACCTCAGAATCTTAGCTGAACGAGAGTAAGGAAACTGTGAGCCTTTCCCACACGGCAGGTTACGTAATGTCTCGTTCCCTCCTCTCAGGGAACTACGGTTACGTGAGTAACCAGAGACGTTCCCTTATCGAGTCGGTCTCTCGACATTACGTATGGGGAACAATAAAACCCCCGCCGCGTGGGAAAAACCCCGCCCAGCTTGAACGAGCTAAGGGTAGCACAAGCACTTATCCCTACACAGCTCAGGAACAGGCACCGGACCTGGTTGAAACACCTCTTGGCACAGAGCCAAGTCGGCTTCTGCACCAACGTAGCCCCTCCCACCTAGTTAAGCAACGCTGAACTGAATGCATGGGGGGATTGCAGCAAAGTGATTGGTGCTTATGATTACACTGCCGGCTTATGAATGCGGGCCTGATAAGGGACACAATATAGGGAACATGATAGCTGTCTATTGTTAATAACTCACGCTGTCTGAAGACTAGTCGAAACCGCGGCTAGAGCGCGCGCCATTCGGGGCATGTCCAGCCTAGTCCACTGACAGCTCAGCCCTCTCTCCCTGCACTGACAGTACATGTGGTGCGAATGAAGGAATATTCAAGTTATAGAATCTCGCAAACGTATTACGAGACGACCAGCCTGCCGCGAAACAAATATCCTGAATAGACATGCCTTTCGCCCACGCCCATGATGACGCCAAACTCCTAGTGGAGTGGGCATGCACCCCTATAGGGCAAACGGCTCCCCGAGAAGTATAAGCCAGTCGCACAGCCTCCACTATCCAGTGTGATAGCCTCTGTTTCGACAGCGCGCCACCTTTCTTGGCACCCGCGTAGCAGATGAAGAGCTGCTCTGAAGTTCGAAAATGGCTAGTTCTGTTCACATAAGCACGCAGGGCACGCACAGGGCACAAAGCGCACTTCTGAGATTCTGAAACACTGACCTCATCGGGACAAAATGCTGGAATTGTAACCACCTGGGCTCTGAACGGCGTTGAGAGCACTTTAGGCGAGTATCCGCGCTTGGGCAAAAGTCTGACCATGCAATCTTCCGGTCCAAACTGCATACATGCACTGTTCACTGACAAGGCATGCAAGTCTCCCACCCGCTTACCGCAGGCTAGCGCGAGCAGAAACGCCGTCTTGAATGAGAGCACTTTAATGTCGCTAGACTCAGCTGGTTCGAAAGGTGGATCGGACAGCGCACTAAGCACTAACGACAGGTCCCATACCGGCATCTGACGAAGGCGGGGGGGGGAAAGCCGCCTCGCTCCACGGAGGAAACTCGTTATCAAACGGTGTTTCCCCACTGAATGGCCATCCACATTACGACAAGCAGCAATAGCGGCCACGTAAACTTTCAGTGTAGATGGTGAACTGCCCACATTCAGACGTTCCTGTAGGAAGGTCAAAATAATGGAGATATCGCAATTCCCGGGATCCTCCTTTTTGTCAACACACCAGTCAGCAAACACCCTCCACTTTAGAGCGTATAAGCGCCTCGTTGAAGGGGCTCTAGCCTCCTGAGATAGGAGGTCTCTCCTCGGCGGTATCCACCACGGGGGAAAACGCGCCATGTTCACTAGCTCCGGGAACCACGGCTGGTTGGGCCATCTTGGCGCTACCAGAACCAATGCACATCTCTCCTCCCTGATCCTTTGCAGCACCAGCGGCATTAGCTTAATCGGGGGAAAAGCATACTTCCGCCCCTTCGGCCAGCGGCTCGACAGTGCGTCTCCCTTTAGAGGGGCCGTCGTCAAAGCAAAGTACAGCGGGCAGTGGGTGTTCTCCTGCGATGCAAAGAGATCGATCTCTGCTTTGCCAAACAGATTCCAGATCGTGTTTACCATCTGCGGATGAAGCCTCCACTCCCCGTGCACAATGCCCTCCCTGGACAGCATGTCCGCGCCGCAATTCAAACTGCCCGGCACATGCACTGCTCGAATCGACAGTAGTACTTTGTCCGTCCATAATAACAGCCGCCTCGCTAGCCCCTGCAGGGATCGCGAACGTAAACCTCCCTGGCGATTTATGTACGCCACCACCGCCGTGTTGTCCGTTCTGATGAGAACATAACGGTCTTTCAGAAATTGGAGGAAAACCTGCAGCGCTAGCTGAACCGCTTCCATCTCCAAGCAGTTTATATGCCAGCGCATCTGATCTCCTGTCCACGTACCGAACGCCGGTCTGCCATCGCAGAGGGCTCCCCAGCCTGACAGCGACACATCCGTAGTGACCACTATGCGTCTGACCACTCTGTCCAAAGCAGTCCCCTGCTCGAACATGGTCGTGTCGGCGCTAGAGTCTCCAGACATGAACGCGTTATTATAAGGCGTTCGGTTCCCGCTCTCCACGGCCACGGCTGTACGCGGTCTCATGTGTAATAAGCCCAGTCTGCAGACAGCGGCTGCAGCTGCCATCAGACCGAGTAGCCTCTGAAACGTTTTTAAGGGGATGGCTCTGCCTTGCACGAATAGGGCTAACGCACTCTGAATCGACTGGATTCTTGCCTCTGACAGCTTCGCGATCATAGTGCGTGAGTCCAGCACCATACCGAGGAATGTGATGGACTGGCACGGTTGAAGCACACTCTTCTGCATGTTCACAGACAGTTCCAAACCTGTCAGGTGGGCGAGGAGTCTGTGTTTGTGTTCCACGAGGACACTCTCCGACCGCGCGATGATTAACCAGTCGTCGAGATAGTTCAGAATGTGCATTCCACTGAGCTTCAGGGGAGCAAGCGCTGCATTCATGCACATTGTAAATACACGGGGGGCCAGGGCCAGCCCGAACGGCAACACTTTGAACTGGTATGCCACACCCTCGAATGCAAACCGAAGGAAGCGCCTGTGATGCGGGGCTATCTGAATGTGGAAGTATGCATCCTTTAGATCCACTGCAATGAAGTGATCGTCGGGCTGAATGTGCGCGAGGATCTACTTCACTGTTATCATTTTGAACGCGCGTTTCGCAAGCGCTTTGTTCAGTAATCTCAGATCCAAGATAGGGCGCATACCTCCGTCCTTCTTTGGTACTAGAAAATAACGGCTGTAGAAACCGGAATTTTTCCGCTCTTCGGGTACTGTCTCTACTGCTTGTTTGGCCAGGAGAGAGGATATTTCTTCCCGAAGTAACGGAGCGCTCTGTTCTGACACCTCTGTCAAAATCACACCGCCGAAGCGGGGTGGTCTGCGAGCGATTTGGAGCGTATAGCCGCGTTTTATCGAGCTCAGGTGACTCGATAAGGGGGGCTTTAATGAATGCTGCGGCGGGGGCTGAGCGCCAGCCACCGGGGAAGCATTGGCCGCTACATGGAGGGCAGATGGCTCGTCCGCGGCTTTTTGCACGGGGACATAAATAGCCACCTTCTCGGGTTTCCCCGAGCTTCCGCTCTGCGAAACGTCTCCCGGGGGAGAGGTTTCGCTTATGACGTGGGTAATAGTGTTGGGAGGAAGAAAGCTCTTTTGCTGAGACATGTAATGCACTTTGTTTATTGAAACAGAACACAGCGGTTTCAAAATCAACACATTCTCGTCGAACGCTGGGCGGGAACACGCCCTCTTCGCAGTGGGTCCGCCGAACACGTCCCGCGCTGTCTCCTCCCCGACACGCACATCAGGAACGCTGCTCTTTTTTGCCCGCCGGGCGCCCTTGGCTGCTAGAGGCCGGCTTCGCACCAAAGCGGGGCTTCCTGAACTGCCTCTGGCGGAAGGGGGGCTCTGGCTCGCGCCGTTCTGCTGCGCTCGGGGACGCGCGCCTGCTAGGTCCCGCTGGGCGCTGCGCAGAGGAAGATCTTGATCTCGCCGCCGGGTGGGCTTGAGACCGTTTCGGCAGCAGATGAGGCATCATCTTAGATTGCTTGACGGTCTCGGCATACTTGTCGGATAATGACTCCACCACAACACCGAAAAGGCCCGTGGGGCTTACCGGCGCGTCCAGGAACTGCCTTTTGTCAGTATCGCGCATCCCCGACAGCATCAGCCACAGATGGCGATGGAGGGCCACAAGACTGCCCATATTGCGGCCAATTCCCTGAGCGACCTTCTTAGACGCCGCCAAAGCGAGATCTGCCACCGTGCGCAGTTTCCTGAGCAACTCGGGGTCCGGGCTTCCCTCATCCAGGGAACCCAGGAGTCGCGTCTGGAAGACCTGCAGAATTGCCATCGTGTGGAGGGCAGATGCTGCATGTCCAGCAGAAATGTAGGCTTTCTCAGCGATATGGGCAGTAGCGCGACATGGTCTGGAAGGCAGTTGGGCAGTCTTCCAGCCAGGAGAAGACGCTAGATGGGCCGCGATGGCATCCTCGACCGGAGGCAATCGGGCGTACCCCAATTTCTCTGCCCCCTCCACTGTAGTTAGCAGCTGGGTACCTTGTGCATGGGCTCGGGCTGAGTAAGGGGAGCGCCATGATCTGGAGAGCTCCTCGTGGACCTCCGAGAAAAAGGGGGCGGGTCTCCGCGGAGCTTCAGCTTGACGACCCGCGCTGAGGAAGGAACCGTCCATCCATCTTTTCGACGACAGCTCCTTGGGCGCTGTCCACTCCAGCTCCATATCTGCCACCGCCTCAGTGAGAATGGCCATTAGCTCCGCATCCAACGAGGCGGGGGCGCCTTCAGATGGGGATTCGGACCATGCTCCTGGGTCAGAGGCACTGGTGAACATGGCGTCGTCGTCATCGTATCCGAACGAGATAATTTCCCGCGCTTCCATAGGAGGGCGGTAACAGGCCTCAGAGAAAGTCACGGGCTCTGCCACGTGAGGATGGCGTGGGGGTTGGGCCGACGTCAGCGCCTCGACAGAATCCACGGATGGAGGTCTGTGCCGTCTCCCGGTCCGCGGCTCAACGGCGGCGGACTGGGGAGAGGCAGGAGACACAAGGTCGTCGTTACGAGTAACGGCCAGCCTTGCACGAAGGATCTTGATGGAAAGCTCCTCACAGGCGGGACATCCCGATCCCTCGAGTGCCGCCTCCGCGTGGGCCCGTCCCAGGCACAGCACACAAAGTTTGTGTGCGTCCGGGAATTCGATGGGTCCACCACACATGCGACAAAGAGACATTGTATAATCCACCGGAACGCGAGAGGGGAATAAAAACTCCTTAATATACTCCGCTCTGAATGCGTAAATCAACGGTGAAACCAACGGTGAAACAGACTCGAATGAAGAAATAAGATTCTGAGGTCTTTGGCGCCCGCCGTCACCTATATTGAGGAGTGTCAGCCAATCAGGTGATGGCGGGACCGCCATTGGCTATTTGCAAGCAAAAGAGTTATTCAATCAGACTTCATAATTCGAGGAAATGGATTTCCCCATACGTAATGTCGAGAGACCGACTCGATAAGGGAACCCTTTCTTTTACTGTCTATGCAGAGACCTACGGGTGACGTCACGGATACTACGTCCATATTTTTTTACAGTCTATGGGTGTTTCTCAAAACCAAGAATGCAAAGAACGGACTTGTGTTCTTGGGGAGAAGGCTCTTGCTAGTTGTTCTTGGAAGAATGAACTCACAAGGTGACGAGCACATAGAACGCTGCTGACAGTTTGAGACGCTGTGTTCTTGCTGGTATTGCGCAATAATAACCCTGCACAGACACCGTCTGCAGTACCCAAACATAACGAGAATTATTGACGATAACAGCCAGGCTGCAATGGTCTCTTGACTGTGGGGTAAAACGAGTCTGTGAGCAGACTGGCCGGTTGGCTCGCTATCTAACTTAACACCCGCAGGCGCTTACGGAGATTCTCACTTCCGAAAACGTTTGAGCACATTTTCGATTCGCCATAGATTTTCGTAAAAATGTCAATATTTGAAATCTACACAGTTGATTTCTCGCATCAAATGTTCTCAGAAGTGAATTTAGTGACGAAATAGCGTACGAAATTGTAGAAAAACGAATTACTGTATTGACCTGCCTCTCCTTCCTCGAATGCAGAACTGAATGCTGGGATATTTCTGCCGTCAAGTTCACACAAGTTACCAACCGATGCATCCTTGGTAAAATGGGCGTGTCAAGAACACATCCGGGATTTTTAACCATTCTTGCCAAAATGCAAACTTGTGTATTGGGACAGTACTTGGGCCACAAAAGATGACGTTTCACAAGAACACAAGGACACAAGTACAGACAAGAACCATATTGAGAAAGGCCCTATGGTTCCACCCCTATTCCCCACCATTGACTGAATTTTCCAGATATCCATGTTTTCACTGTTATACACTAGGGGGCGATATGTCACATCTTCTAGTACAAAATCTCCACCGAATGGATCAAAACACAGGAGGAGAAGAAGCTGAACCAAGTGATAGAAGATTGCTCTTACGCAAATGTATAATAACGTGATTATCAAACCGTTAAACAGCATTTAAATCAAAACTGCTTAATGTTACTAAACGAAAATGTCGATCCCATGAAGAGAAAATGAATGTGAAGCTTTGGGGGTGTTGGATCGATCTACTCGATGTCTCCATCTGTGTTTTGATCATCGTTCTGTATGTGATCAAGGCGTATCCCAGATAGCAAACAGTCATTGAAACTGTTAAAGCAACATTCCGTTGTAAACAAAGTCGTTTTATTAGCATATCTTATTTCATTATTTGTTCTCTTTAGCCTATTTACAGTTCATGGTCCTCTGACGTCTGAATGGTTTGTCCAGTCCCTCCTATATGAAGATATTTTTGGTGCAAAACTACTGAACGCCTGTGACAGTGGAATAGCCACACATGTGTATCAGTAAATTTGAAGTCACAGAGAGAAATGTTTTAAGAGTTGCAAACTTGTAGACTTTTTATCTTCCACAAACACAACGCAACATTTACACCTTCTCAAATTCTTCATTGCAGGTGCACAAATCCTATTCTACAAATCACAAATGAAGCATGTGTTACAACCTACCCACTACCGGGGTAGGTTTGTAACATGCTGGGGTAAGTTGTAACAATAGAAAAAGAAATAAAAAAGGATGCCATACCATATAATATTGTACAAAACAGATTTATTTAAATAAAAGAACAATCTCTCTTTCTCTCAATAACTGACTATGTCTGTTTGACTCGCACTTGTGTGTGTGTGTTTGTGTGTGTTTAAATGTGTCTACTAGAACAAACTTACTTAACAGTACACTTAATAATAACACTGCTACTAATGTATCTAATTAAATAACATATTTGTACATCTTTAGGTCTAACAAAAAAAAACCCCACATATTTGTGTGTGTAGATTAATCTACTAAACAAATGTACTTAATGAGACACCTCTGTCAGTCTTTCTTTTCCATAGTTATTCTTTAAACACATTAAAATGAAAGTTATATTCTTAGTAAGGGGGTGGTTGTAACACGTTTTAAATAAGTGTTACAACCCACCCCACCCGTCAACCAATGTTTAGCTAGCTGTATTAGCATAGTGAAATTGGCAGGGGGGGAAAGCATCGCTTATTGCATAAGAAGTCATAGTTATCTGCAATAGATACTAAACAAAATATAGTATTGGTCAAAATTTTTACTTTTTTACCTCAAAATCATTTTTTTCTATATATATTCTGCATGTGCCTGTTTCCAGCCTTGACATTACCATGCTTGATCGGGGAGGAAGTAGGAAAATCCTGAAGACATGACTCATATCTCATAACTGGTGGAATTGATGGTGTTACAACTCTCCACATGTTACAACCTCCCCCGTAAATGTACTTTGTTACTGCCCACCTCTGCCCGTACATGAAAACGCCTCCATGTTCATCTAAGCCGGGCTTAGCTCCAGGTTCCCATATATGGACTGATTACTGTGAATGCTCAAAATGATTGACAGGCAAAATGCGTCTCCAGAAACCTTCTGATTGGCTACGCAAGGCGTCTGACCCATGTTTACAGACGTGTATCTGTTGTTTCGGTATTCTTTGCGGGACAAGAGTATAGTAATTTTATGCATGGATTCCATACAAATCGTAATAATCATAATAATCAAATATGACTGGTATGTGTTTGTTCAGTCTGTTCATGAAACGAAAGTGAAAGCATGTGTTCGTACGTCAGCTCAGCTCATGACGCAGTTGGCAAAGACAAATGTAAGGAAGTGGATGTGGAATTATATTTTTTAATGTAGCCTACGCAAAGCATAAACAAGGTTGGTAAATTGCTTATGTTTTATGTAAAATAGCCTACGTGGTATTAGGGTTGGTCTTATGTCTGTGTTTTTTTAAACGGCGTCGAATATTCTTTTTACCATATCGTCCTCCAAAGCGCTGTGCTGCTAAATAAACAGATGGGGATACACTGTTAATCAAGTGAAATGTCAGCAATATATTTCTTTTTAACCCTTAAACAACACAGGCAACGTGCACCACAGGATACATACGCTTTAACCTCTTGTAGGAGGCATGAGATAATTTTTCATACAATTCTCTGTGATCAATATCATAGTTGAGTCTGGTATGTTAGTCACATGACTTGGTTCTCACGTTTTCTGTACTTGGCTAAAGCCAAAATTGTCCCCCCAAATGAAATGATGATTTTATTTTGCTGATAATTTCCCACTCTTGCCTGTTTAAGGGTTAATGAGAATAAAATACTTAAAAATATACAGAATATAAATAGTAATCATAGGTCTATATATCTTGGCTAACTGAAAATATTTTGAAAAGTTATTTTAACATTTTACTATTTTGATTGTTTTTAAATTTGTGTTGTGTAAGATCTGCAGTCTCATAAAGGAGCATCCAAAGATCATTGCCATTACATACTGTTGTGTAAGTGCCAAAATGCCAGTGGAATTCAGTGGATGGACGACATACTGTGATAAATCAAAGCACCTTAAACCAGGTCAAGAACCCAAAAAGAGCCATGGCTACACTATGTACCATGGGACACTCAAAACCAATGCCCCAGCTATTATATCATCAGGGTTTCGGCCATCTGCTGGGGGAACTCTGGGTCCTGGAGTCTACTGTAGTAGGGACATTAACAAAGCAATGGGTTACCCAGCATGTGCTCCCAATGACAGAGTTGTGTTTAAGCTACGAGTAAGAGTGGGTAAAGTGAAAAGGTTTGACATGCAAAGCCTGAACCAGATGACGTCGTGGCATCAGAATGGATATGATACGGCCTGGTTACCTGCCTCTGTTTTTGGACTTGAGGAGGACTGTGTTTTTGACCCAAAGAGACTCACTGTGATTGGGATAGCCCATTGCACAGACTCCAGTGCTAAGAGTTCTCTGGAGAGTCTCATAAAGCAGAAAAGCCAATCGCAGGACCCGAAGGGGAAAGATCTGAAGCTGTGTAAAGGCTGTGGAATGCAAACAGAGGATAAACACACAATGGAGAAATGCTGGTCCTGCAAAGCATCCATATGCCCCTTCATGAAGAATCATGTTTGCCGAAGGAAAGCGAAGTAACCCGATACACTTTAATTAAATATCATCTGTAAAGTGATTTTAAGCTTTGTCAAAGGCACTTAATTATTAAAAATTATTATATTATTATTATACTATATTATACTTATAATTTTAATTATAAGTGTTTTTTTCTCAAACTAACACTGCAGAAATGTATATCAAATAGTAAGGTTGTTAACTTTATATTTACACAAGACCATTCAAAATGACTGTTTTAATCAGTTTATTTTAATTTTTAATTTGTTGTTTTCTGATAGATATTGGATATTGAACCATATATTATTAATAATATTGGATATTGGATAGTGAACCATAACTGTAAATTTACCATTTAACAAATTTAATTAAATATTGCTTATCAATTATATCACTAGTGGTTAATTTGATCAGATTAATATTGTTAAGTTTAGTTGATTATAACTCCTCAACACCTGCAACAGATTGTGCCAAACATCATACTTATCAAAGTTTGAATTGATCACTGTAATGAAATTTGTTTTGTAATATGGTGTAATCTTTTGAGCACGTGAGAGTACATAACAATAAATAAAGACACTTTCTATTTAATATAATATATAGTTTTTTCTCTTCTGTTCTGCAGTTGCAATTATGCTGTGTCTTTGTAACAATTTTGATTTACAGTTGAAATCTTTTATAGCAACATCTTTTAATAATGAGCATGTGAAGTTTAGCAAAATATTGAAACAAAGGAAAATTGAGCTTTTTTAAATTTGTCTAAAATCCTAATTTTACATGTTAATGTTTTTTTATTTTTTATTTAACACTCTGACACATTGACTCTTGCTATAAGCCAATACTTGCTGTAAACATGCTCAAGGCTTTCTGAAAGTCTGAAAAAAATTGTACAGCTTTTAAACTAAAAGTGTAGCAGTGTATACCTATTTACCACTAAAAACCTGGGAGAAAAGCAAGCACATCTGAACTGAAGAAGTAATACCAGTGCAAAATATAAAAAACAGAAATCAAATGTTTTCCTATCTTATCTCTTTTCTTGCTTGGCATTCTGTGAAGTTTCCTACCCAGCAAGATGCTATTTACATGGCCCTCAGGATTTCAATTTTAGGAAGAGAAGAGGATCAGTGTGAAATATGTGTCAATGTTATCAAATATTGCCTAAAAAGCAAGTTTTATACTTTGTATTTTTTTTTTAATAGAAGGAAATGTCTGACTTTTGCTTGCTGGCTGGATAAATAAATGGATAAATGGCTCTTTGTTTAACATGTATCGGTTTATGATAGCTTACATATTTAAATTCATTTATTTATTAACTATAACAATGTTTAAAATAAAACATAACTCAAAGATTTGTGCATGAAGTTAGTTTAATTTATTCATACCTAGCAACAGGTTGCTAATTTGTAGTACAATATGATCATCATTTCACAGAACATGAGCAGTTTAAATTTAACAGCTGGTATGACATTTTAAACAAATATTTCAGAATTCCAAACTTCATTGGAGAGCACACTTAATAACTCTCATAGCAGACACCATACGCTCCTCGCATTTGTGGGCGTATTTCATCAATGACTGTGATTCGTTTTGGATCCCAAACGCAGTCTTCTTCAAGACCACTTCGCACCATGCCACAGTGTGGAGGGCACCAGGCAGTGTCATACCCATTATCATGCCAGGTTTTCTGCAATGGATGACCTTGACGATCAATCTTCTTCACTCTCCCAACATTGACCCTCACTCTCAGAACTACTCTCTGGTTCTCAGGTAAGTTCAGAGGGTATTTGGAGGCCTTCTGTAGATCTCGGCTGAGGTAGACGCCGGGCCCAAGCATCCCTTGAGAAGATGGTCTGAAGCCAGAGACTTTGATTTTTTCAGCAGCCTGCCTTGTAGTGCCATGGTACATTCTGTAGACTGCACCCTCAACTGGTTCTATGCAACTCTCAAGACTTGGTGGAGCATTTGAACCCAAGTCATCTTCAGCCCACATGTTTGCACCTGGACAAATCAAATCTTGAACAATTTAATAGAAGTCAATTATATTTACAATATAAAATCATTCCAGTTGTTATGAGATTTTGGCCTTATAAACATAATGACCAAAAAAGCACCAAATAGATTTTCACAAAAAAAAAAAAGTGGTGCCTTACCTCTGATGTATATAGCTTCTAATGCTGATCACTTCCTTCTGAGAGCAGGTAGGCCTATAAATACACATCTTTCAGGGTGTGTCCAAGACGAAAGGTTCAGTTCAGGTTAGGAGCTTCAGTTTAAATCATCTTGGTAAACATTTTTACAGATTGAAATAACACTTATGTATTTAAAGATTGTACAATTATAAATTGTTTGGTAAACCTGTTGCCTTTTTTTAAAGCAAAGAGACATTTAATTCTCGCAAAATAAGCCCAATATATCGATAAGTCCGAAGTACAGGATATTATGTGGCCTTTGTCAAACTGTTATAAAACAAGCTGGAAATATAAAATGATCTGCTTATTAATCAAGCTTAATTGATATTAAAATGAAAACTATAAATTTTCCCCCATTTTTGTTTTAAACAAAGTTAAGTTTCGTTTTTGCTATAGAGGACTGCTTTCCTGTAAATGCCCCACCTAATCAGAAATTTTTGCACCTTTGTTCGCACCCATTTATGCACCTGTGTCAGATGTCTGAACAGCTCAGGTTAACAAACAATGAATACAACCGGTCTGATGTGCTCAAACTGAACAGAGCAACCCATTACTTTAAATAATGTAATTTTATTTGAGGTCAAACAAGAAAAAATTAATTAGAAAAGGGTAAATATCACTGTTTCCAAGTTAGAAACTTTCTCCATACCAGTAAATACCATATATTTTACAGGATATTTTATGTTCAAACACACATGGAGGCTGACCATATGGGACTAGTTTAACCAACATAATTTGGACCAATACCACTAACACTGTTTGCTATTAACTTTTTAGAACTTATACTTACCAAGTTTACACTCTCTCATCCTGCTTTGCATTTTTGTTCCCAGAATATGAACATTTTCATGTCAATAGAATATACATGAGATATAAACAAAAAGATGGATGGTGTAGTAGTATGTGTCACGTAGGCCTAGGGTGGTTGTAATGAACGCACGGCGCAGGAAATCAACAAACAAAGTCTTTAATGATCAACCCTGAAAGATGCAGGAGATCACAAGGGAAACGATATTGCACAAACACATTATACTAAGACGTTAACGACACTGAACATTGAACAGAGGAAACTAAGGGTTTACATACACAGACAGAGTAATCAACAGAACAGGTGAGGAACTACTGAGTATGGAATCAAACTAGCAGACATCAGGTAAACTATACAGTAAACGGAATATATCTGTGGCCTTCAAATGTGCTTTTGTATTGTGATTGTTACACACCAAACATTATAAAATATATAAAAATTATAATTTAATGATAGATAGTTTGCTGCATTTCATAATTTTATTTTCATAATTTGCTAAAAAAAATCTACTGTCTTGACATTTTCAGAAAGTCAGCTTTCTTCATGTTTTCCCCACATAAAAAGAGTTATTAAAATCCTCTATAGTCAATAAGATTATAAGAATCTTTCCAAATGTTTAAATGTATTATTATCATTTATTATTATTATTATGTTAAATATATTCTGCTTTTGAAAAAATACTTATGTTCAATGATCATGATCAACACCATTTAGACAGGTCCTCTTCTTATAGGTGTCAGAAGTGTATCTGTAAATACACCAAGTGCACATTACACAATTTAATATTTACTGGTTTCAGAGAAATTAAATTTTGCTTGCTTTTATGTTACTGCCTTATAAAGATGTTTGCATACTTGGAAACTTAATGTTTGAAACTAACCACAAAAAAACTGATCTAAATCAGTGTTGCTTTTTTTTTTTTTTCAACATCCAAAAGCTGAGAGACTCTCGTACAATATTGATAAGTCTGAAGTATGCACCCCTTTGTCAAACTTCTATAAAAACAAGCAGGAACTTCACTGATCTAAGTTTTACATTAACTTTATAAAATACTTGAACTTATAAATTAATATTTTTCATTAATTCATGTAATGAAAGAATATATTTAATATTTGTTTTAGATTACGTTTAATTAATAGTGCAGTGGAAAAAATAACTAGCCTATATAATTTACACCCTTTTCCCATTTTTGTTCCATTTCTGTTATACCATTTAAGTTTTGTTTCTGATTTACAGGACTGTTTCTCTGGAAATCCCTCACTTAATCAGGAAATATGTACACAGCTGTGACAGGTGTTTCAACATATCAGTAAAGATCAACACATGAAATTATTTACTTTAATTTTAAGTAAAACAAGAAAAGTAACTGACCAAACACAGTTTCCATAGTAGAAACTTGCTCCACCAGTAAAATACAAAAGATTTAATAGGATTTTTTGAAGATTAAGCACATTGTTTTTGTGAAGGATAGTGCTTTAAAGTCTCTTGGATCATATGGTAAAAGTGTGTTGTCCCTTTTTCTTCTACATCCAAAAGCAGAGAGTTGTTCTGATTCTCCAAAGCCCAATATTTTGATAAGTCTGAAATAAAATAGGGTATGATTTGTGTCCATGTTACAGGTTTTGACCTGTATGAAACTTGTAATAGCAGTAATCTTTCGTTATTCTTTTGGGCAAAGAATTGACTTGGGTCTGAGGTTTTAATTGTTTACTGAAAGTTCTTGCACAATCAAGAGAAACAAAAACAAAAACTGTTGCTCTGTCTTTCTTTCATTCTTAAAGGAAACACAAATTCTTAAAGACGCTTGAAGCCAGTCCAATAGTAAAAACAGAGCAAACCATTACAGAGTAAAAACTGGTGCTCAACGAATGTACGTAAATAACATTTACAATCACACGAGACATTTTGAGTATTAAAAAGATTATTTAAAATTATTGAAAAGCATCAGAGAAGTGCATAAAGCATCTTCAGTTTAATAATATTAATATGTATATGTATTTATAGATATCTTCAGGGTAAGAACAATGGGGGATTAGTGATGTGATGATTTCACATACTTTACATTCACATATTTGAAGTTAATAGTGCCTGATGGTTTCTATAAAGTAACAGTTATTTTGATGACGTAACAGCATTTTTACATTACCTCTCTTTTTAACAAGCATGCTAAACGTCACACTGTTTACATTGCACTGATTCTTAAGTACTGTAATAAAGCAGACTTCAAAACAGAAAAGTAAACAGTTTATTTGTCAAGGAATTGTTTTGGATTAACCTGTTAAATGTGTTCAAAGTGCGTGTTTTTCCACTTAGTCAACACCATCTGAAACAACATACATAAAATATGGTTCTATGAGAATAGAACAGATCTGTTCATTGATCTTTGCAGAAATATACATTTTTTAAAAAGTTTTGCCTTTGATGCATACTCATATCAAACCATAAAAGAAAAATGTCATTCTCATGCATCCCTGTGAATGCAGAGTGTCTGCAGATAATAGTTTCTGTGCACAAGCAAATAAATGCAAAGGTGTGATCATACAGTGTGACAGAAGATAAAAACAACAGTGATAACGGACAATTATTCTTTGAAGAATAAAAAAACACTTTGGCAAGACAGTCCTTAAGGTTTATGTGAGTATTTCGATTAGGATCAATAACAAAAAGAATAGACATGGTAAAACAACTTCTAAAAATGGGTAGATCATTTCAATGACCTGAATCCGCTGTGGATCCCAAACACAGTCTTCTTCAAGGCCGCGTGGCACCATGCCACATTTTGGAGGGCACCAGGCAGTGTCATAACCATGATCATGCCAGGTGTCCTGGATTGGATGACCTTGGCGATTGATCTTCTTCACTTTCCCAACATTGACTTTCACTTTCAGAACCACTCTCTGGTATGCCCACAGTTTCATAGGAAACCTGCAGGCCTTCTGTAGATCTCGGCTGAGGTAGACACCACGTCCCAGCATGCCATCATCAGACTGATGAAATCCCTCTTTTCTAATTTTCTTTGCAGCCTCCGCTCCATGGATGTGCCATGATACATTGTGTAGACTTGACCTGAGCTTGGATATGTGTTGCCTTGGAGGAAAGTTGAACCATTTCCACCCCACATGTTTGCATCTGGACAAATAACAAAATATGCATAGAAAAAAAGATGTATACTGGATCACAACTTTAATAAAAAATATTTGACGTTGAAAAGTATGTATAGTCTATCTTTTATAGAGAAATTCCACTTACCAATCGTCGAATTCAAACTCAATGACATATTTGCTCCCGGGAAATGCCTGGCCCAACCCTCTTTTTACGTTAGCCTTGAGCAAACTTTTAGCACGTAGACCAGTTAAGACATATAGTAGTTAACAAAACAGTGTAGTTGAAGGCATACACAAGAATACCGGCACTTTTCAAACGATAGGCTAGCCCCCCTTTCTTAAAGCCTAAAAATAAAAGAACTCACTTTAAACGCATATGGGGTGCGATCTCCCCGACTGTCCCTCTCTCTTCTCTTCCACTTTCACTTTCCTAGTGAGTCGCCATTGGCCATTCACGTTGATAATCATCACTTTCAAGCGACGTCACCACTCCATGAGGTGCTACTGGACAATCAGGCCAGAACCATTAAAATTAAAATAGCGCGCCAGTTCAACAGCTCTTGGTTTGTTTGCTCCTAGCCTCTTTGACGATACTAGTGTTCTATGGGAAGCCAAACATACCGAAAGTGTTCAGTGTTGTGTTGTTGGACTTCTGAACTGGACTGGACATGCTAAAAGCCCGGGTTTAAACATAATTTTCCGCGTTTCGATCCGTCTCACGCACAGTCGACAGCGCGAGCCTGCTCTGGCAGTGAAGGCAGATAGACGCGTTCGGCGAGTGCGCACTATCTAGTGGTTTTTAAGCGCTCAAGTCATCAACTCCCCTTTCCACGTTTTTGTTTTGTTCTTTTGTCCAATATAAATTCATAGATTTGATAATTATTAATAAATTCGCCATTTAAATAGTTTCCAGGCAAAAGACACATGGAACACAATTAACAAGAAAACAACACTATTGTTTTTATTATTTCTTTCTTTATTATGTCCTTATTTAGATTGTATAGGCATATTAACATACCTTTTAACAAAACCATTCTGCATTTTGATTTTACATTGATTCAGAAATACACTTATAATAATTCACAAATCAATATTATTTCAATCAATTAAGAACAATAATAAATCCTCACTCATACTGTGCCTGTTTGTTTTTAGCAATGAAAGTAGAGATAAAAAAGTATGTAGGCCGATATATATGACAAAACTTCAGGCAACTAAAATGTGTTTAAAGAAGGCATATTTTGAATTAATTTTATTTCTCCAGCTTCAACACCAGAAAATGTTGTAAGATATCAGAGCATTGTATAATGATAAAATTCTCAATAAAACACTATATTTTAGGATAAAATATTGCTCATTTTATTGCTCAGCTAGCAAACATCACATACTTCTTAGATTGGACGAATGACATCAATGACTGTGATTCGTCTTGGATCCCAAACACAGTCTTGCTCAAGACCACTTCGCATCACCCCACAGTGTGGAGGGCACCAGGCAGTGTCATACTCATTATCATGCCAGGTTTTCTGCAATGGATGACCTAGATAATCAATCTTTTTCACTTTACCAACATTGACCTTCACTCTCAGAACGCTTCTCTGATGCTTAGGTAGATGCGCAGGGACATTAAAGGCCTTTTCTACATCTCGGCTGAGGTAAACTCCACGTCCAAGTATGCCGTTAGACTGACAAAAGCCATATGCTTTGATTTTTTCTGCATCCTCCTTAGATGTGCCATAAAACATTGTGTAGTTTTTGCCTTCAACTGGATCAGCTGGAATAGTGTTTTGAAGGCTTGGTGGAATTACATCAATAACAGTGATTCGCTTCCGATCCCAAACACAGTCTTCCTCAAGATCGCTTGTCACCATGCCACATTTTGGAGGGCACCAGGCAGTGTCGTAGCCATTATCATGCCAGGTTTTCTGCATTGGATGACCTTGATAATCAATCTTCTTCACTTTCCCAACATCAACCTTCACTCTAATAACAACTCTCTCATGTGGCGTTTCAAGCGGGTATCTGCTGGCCTTGTTAAGATCTCGGCTGAGGTAGACGCCACGTCCCAGCATTCCATCTTGAGATGGCTGAAAGCCATCGACTTTGATCTGTTCTGCTGCTCTTTCAGTAGTCCCGTGATACATTCGGTATATTTTACCACTCACAGGCTCTGTATTGCTTTGGAGACAAGGCACACCTGGATACAAGTCACTCTCTGTCCACATGTTTAAGCCTAAAGACAAAAAATAGCATAAAATAACCAGTCAGTTTTCATGTTCAAGTTTGGATAGAGAACAGCAGAAAGAAGGAAGGAAGTCATTAAGGAGGAATATGTTTGTTTTTTGTACAATATTAGAACATTTATCTAAAGCATCACATTCATGATGTATATTACCTTTGTGATGAAAAATTCAGTCTGAGCAGAGATCAATCGTCTTGGACACACCTTAAACCAATAAGCTGAGGTGGGGGAAAAATGCAAATGAGAACAATGTACAGTTTTTTTTTTTCTCTGACATAAACTTAATTTGACTATATGCAAATGGTTTTATTCTATGAAATGTCATCACATACAGTCAATTTATGTATACACTTTCTAAGTGCCGTATGAGTAAATGAAAATTCACTAAATGTGCTTGTATTTGAGGCACAAATAATGTTTTAAAAAATAAGTAAAATATCTCAGCCAGTTTGGCATCCCTGTAAAGAACATTATCAGTCTTGAGAAGATAGATGAGGTTCAAAGTACAGGTACAGATATGACTCAAGTGTGGAGAGAACAGTCTTGCAATGATTTATTAAAAGTCAAAATCAATCAAAGTCCAATAAGACTGAGGCTAAACAATGCTGAGACAAGCAATGATGCAGTTTAGCAGGCAAAAATCTTAATTCAGAAAATGGCAGAGAATAAACAGGGATATGAATAACAGGCATGGGAAAGAAATGGGCATAGAACTGCAGAATTATACCGTGCTATTGACTAAAAGCATTTTTTTATTTCACTAGATAATACTAGAAGAAATTTTAGATAACATTAGTATTGGCTACAGTATAAAATCATTTAACTGGTTATTCTGGGATTTTTTTAGGCTTCATAATGACCAATAAACCCAGACAAAGTGGTGCCTTACCAGATGTCGCTTCTAATGCTGATCGTTCGTTCTGAAAGCAGGCATGCCGCATGGCATATCTTTCAGGGTGTGTCCATTACGGGAAATGCTCCACTGAGTTTCAGTTTCTTTTCTTTGTAAACTATTATGGATTGCAACAACACTTTGAAATTTGTAAAGCGTAGTGCTGTAAATTTGATTAATTATATGATTTTATGTTTACAATATTAAAAGATATAAAATTATGAAATATGACTATTTGGTAAAACCATGTTCCCATTTCTTTTCTTTTTTTCCAACATCCAAAATCCAAGAGACTCTCATACAATATATTGATAATTTTGAAGCATGATGTAACCTTTGTCAAACTTGTATGAAAACAAATAACTGCACTGATCTCAGTTTTACCTTAACTTTATAAAATACTTAAAGGGTTAGTTCACCCAAAAATGAAAATTAAGTCATTAATTACTCACCCCCATGCTGTACCTACCCCGTAAGGCCTTCGTTCATCTTCGGAACACAAATGAAGATATTTATGATTAAATCTGAGAGGTGCATGACTGCTACATAGGCTCCCTAAGGGAATGACACCGGACGGCCCAGAAAGTCAATGAAGAAAATGTTTAAATATTCCATGTCGCAACAGTGGCTCAACTATAAGTTTATCAAGCGACGAGAATACTTTTTGTGCGAAAAAACAAACAAAAATAACGACTTTATTCGACTATTCCTTTTCTTCCTTGTAGGCCTGAAACGAGACTTCAAGAGATTTCCACGACGCATGCGCGAGAATTGCGATCTCCTTCAACTACTTCAGTTAAGTTCTCGCGCGTCGTGGAAATCTCTTGAAGTCTCGTTTCAGGCCTTCAAGGAAGAAAAGGAATAGTCGAATAAAGTCGTTATTTTTGTTTGTTTTTTCGCACAAAAAGTATTCTTGTCGCTTGATAAACTTATAGTTGAGCTTATATAGTTAATTAATGACTTAATTTTCATTTTTGGGTGAACTAACCCTTTAATAAATTACTGGACTGCTACTAGCCCTCCAATGGTATAAGTCAAAGCTTAATGGGCCAATGCTTCTATGGACTGAATGATTTGAAATTTCTAATTAATTAATTTCACGTAGGCCTATATATTTCATATTTATTTATGATATTGCTATTGATTTATTTTAGATTACATGTTTTATTACTATTGCAATAAAAATAAGAACTCTCTCTTTTACCCATTTCCCTCATTTAAGCTTCATTTCTGATTTACAGGACTGGAAACCATACACATTTAATCAGTTTAATGAACAATAAATATAACTAATATAATGAAACTATTTATTTAGCCTATAAGTTAAAGAAAAAGAAAAATATATGTGATCAATATCATGACAACTCGCTTCAGGCCAGTAAATGCAATATTTTTTTATACGGTATTTTGATGTTTAAGCACACAGGGAGATCACAACACAAATACCACCATTGAAAAACACTCTTTACAATTAACAAGACCCTTTTCCTTACACTCAAAAATGAAGAATTTACAACATGGTAGCCTACAATAAATTATCTGTGGGGTATTTGGAGCTGAAACTTCACAGACACATTCTGGGACACCTCAAACTTATATCTTGTAAAAAGGGTATAATAGGTCCCATTTCAGTAACAACCTTGATTTTAGCCTTGATTTGAACACGGCATGTAAGTGCAATGTGCAAAACAAGCTGCAATTATCAATGCAGTGCATGATTCATTTGACATGAAGTCGTTTATTCTTAAAACTCATGAAAAACGTAGCAGTACATTCGCAATGTTTACCTGTTTTATGTTGTTGTTGTTGTTTTTTCTTCCTTTTTAACAATAACAACGACATTACACCTTTGGGTAAATTACATCAATGATCTGAATATGACATGGATCCCAAACACAGTCTTCTTCAAGACCACTTCGCACCATGCCACATTTTGGAGGGCACCAGGCAGTGTCATACCCATTATCATGCCAGGTTTTCTGCATAGGATGACCTTGACGATCAATCTTCTTCACTCTCCCAACATTGACCTTCACTCTAATAACAGCCCTTTCATGTTCAGACAAATGAAGCGGGTATCTGCTGGCCTTGTTAAGATCTCGGCTGAGGTAAACACCACGTCCCAGCATTCCACTTAGAGATGGCTGAAAGCCCCGACTCAAGATCTGCTTTGCAGCATCTCGAGAGGTCCCATGATACATCCGGTATATTTGACCACTCACAGGCTCAGAGTAGCTTTCGAGACACGGCACACCTGGATACAAGTCATTCTCTTCCCACATGTTTAAATCTAGAGAAACCAAACAAAATTGTTTATCATGCTGTTCTATAAAGTGAACGTTTTAATTTTGAGGTTGTTGTTTAATTTTGAAATCAGAGATAGCTTTTGCTGTAAAGTTTAAAGAAATAGGATGCTTACCTTTTGGATGATAAATTCAGACTGTGCACAAAGCTGCAAGAGGTGGGGAATATCTTGAAGCCACACCTTCAACAAGTTGGAAACCCCCAAACTTTCGTTTCTTTCGAAAAAAGTTATAATCGGAAACAGCTGCCAGAGAGAGCAGCATAATGTTTTGTTTTGAATTTCACAATTCACAATTTCTTTGTGCCCCTTATTGTCATCGTCTTACTGACGTCTTTAAAATCACTTTCACATTATTTTGTACAGTTAACTATAATGGCTTTACAGTAATAAGATAACAGCTGCTCTTAAATAAAATATTTTAATTCACAATTCAGATTTGGGCTCAAAGGGGCTGGATTTTGTAAACCGCTTCAATGTATATCTAATGAGTGATTATAATCAAGGTATTAATCAATAATTTTCCTTTTACATATTAATTGATGTGATTGACTTCTTTAACCTTATGAGATTTAGTTATACAACTATATGTCTCTTTAATGGAATGTGCTCTCTCAATGTTTTTGAGAGAGAGACCCAACATGTGTTAACATATAGCTAACCAAGACAGCCAAGGTCACTGGTGTTATTTCCCCACATGACCACTTCTTAGAGCATTAAATTAAACTTTTCGATACTGAAATACTAGAGAATAATAATGGAATATTGTCTGTGAGTGAACGAACATAATCTGAATGTTTTGAGAAACTTTCCTGTTTAGAACAGAGCTCAAATAACTCCAACCTTGAAGTGTATCTGTGTATGTGCGCTATATTCTGTTACAGACTTGTTTTCTTCAACATGCTGGCGCAAAGACACACGTCTCGTGACCCCGGGGGACCACTCGTACCTAACTCAAGGTCCTGGTGTCAGCCGTACAGACTATGGAGATGTGCTACTGCCTATCAGTCCATGTGTGGAAATGTCCGATGTTTATCTATTTCTTAGCCAATCAGAATCATTTAACCTAAAGTAATGTAGTGTTAAGGCATTATTGCTGTGATTTTTGTGAATGTAAAGCAGGATGGCCTACAAACTCCTTGTGAGTCTTGAAGCTGACTTCTGCCTGATGAAACTGCAAACTATCTTCAGTAATGAATAAAGCATAAAGCACCTTAAGTGTATTTTTTCCTTAAATGGTTAGTTCAACCAAAAATGAAAATTAAGTCATTAATTACTCACCCCCATGCTGTACCAACCCCGTAAGACCTTCGTTCGTCTTCGGAACACAAATGAAGATATTTATGATTAAATCTGAGAGGTTGATCACTCCTCCATAGGCTGCCTAAGGGAATGACACCGGACGGCCCAGAAAGTCATTAAAGTAAATGTTTAAATATTCCATGTCACAACAGTGGCTCAACTATAAGTTTATCAAGCGACGAGAATACTTTTTGTGCGAAAAAACAAACAAAAATAACGACTTTATTCAACTATTCCTTTTCTTCCTTGTAGGCCTGAAACGAGACTTCAAGAGATTTTCACGACGCACGCGCGAGAATTGCGATCTCCTTCAACTACTTCAGTTAAGTTCTCGCGCGTCGTGGAAATCTCTTGACGTCTCGTTTCAGGCCTACAAGGAAGAAAAGGAATAGTCGAATAACGTTGTTATTTTTGTTTGTTTTTTCGCACAAAAAGTATTCTCGTCGCTTGATAAACTTATAGTTGAGCCACTGTTGTGACATGGAATATTTAAACATTTTCTTCATTGACTTTCTGGGCCGTCAGGTTTCAATCCCTTAGGCAGCCTATGGAGGAGTGATCCAGCTGTCACATTTAATCAAAAATATCTTCATTTGTGTTCCGAAGACGAACGAAGGTCTTACGGGGTTGGTACAGCATGGGGGTGAGTAATTAATGACTTAATTTTCATTTTTGGGTGAACTAACCCTTTAACCCTTTATCGGGCGAGGAACCATATTTGGTAACTTAATCGCGCATTCAAACTGACTCTCCCCTGCCTGTTTGCGTTGTCGTATGAGCGCATATATTTCTCCTAGCCAATAAGCGAAGATCAGGCTACATCACTGATAGTCACACCATGGCATCTGACCAATCAGAAGTTGCGCGGAGCATTTCAAACTTGATTGTCGTTCCGGATATTGGAAAGTGAGGTTATGCGCTAATACATACTCCCACATCAGCGCTAATAACTTCAAAACAAAAAATGGTAGGTTGATGAAACTCACACATTCTATGGTTGAATAGTTGTGCAACATGTTGAGAAAGGTGTTGTTTGCATAGATTTCTTGAAAGTAGTGACATTTGTGGCATGAAAAATGGTGAGACCATATTTGATCATACGCCCTGTTCACGTAAGATTAGCGCAAGTGATAGGATGTCCATATTTAGACATACGCCCTATGCGTATAGAAAAGTATTACTAGGGTATTTTTTCTACAAATAATGCATTATAACCACAGTCTATGATTATAATGTAGGACAATAGTATTTACTAGTGCATTGGATGTTATCACAGGTTTGAATAACATTATAAAATGATCCAGTGGGAAACATAACACATTTATAGACATTTTCAAGCCTTATTAGATATTGAAATATGTGTGGTTTTGGTCAGTTTTATGACCTTTATAACAGTTTTTAATACTTATAATGATATTTTGCACTTCTTATTATATATTTACATATATTATGACAGACCAGTCCAATGTTACTCACTTATTTTTCTTATTATTTATATTTCAGTAGATCTGCACTTCACTGTTACTCAACAAATAACTCAAACTGGGCTTGATATTGACTCAAAAATGTACTCTCTGTTCTTTGCAGCTATCTACGCGAATCTTTTACGGCACGAGGGAGACAGTTGTGCCAGCCCACCCCAGCATCAGTGATGATGAGGGCTCTGAGGAGGAAGATGATGATGTGGTAGACTCTGACTTCCTCCCAGCCACCCACAACCTAGACACTCCAGGCCAGAGTGATATAGGCCCCTCTGCCAAGAGGTGTAATTTAATTTAAAATGTTCCTAATAATAATTTAAAATGTTCCTAAATAAATATTTTTATGTTTGTAACAAGTTTATGTGTTTTTATTATATTTTGATATATACACTTTTTAAGGGGAAAAAAATTACCCTAGACTGGCGAGGAACCATATATGGTAACTTCATTGCCCTTGATTTCCAACCTAAAAAAAAATATTTTTTTAAAAACTCACAAATGTTTAGAAGTCTTATAATATCCTCCAATAACACTCTATGGTTGAAATTTTGAATTTCCAAGTATTTCAATGAGTGCCCTATAAAGGGTTAAGAGTAACGCGGACAAAAATAAGACGACATGGCTGAATTTATGGAACCAGCTGAAGATCATAGGGAATAGGGAGAACCCTTTGGATCAATTTAGCGAAAAAAATTGTTGCAAGAATACCGATTTGATCGACGCGCAATATTTGACATCGCTATCAAACTAGACGGCTGTCTATCTGTCATTACACGCAACTCGCATGTAAACTATCAGTGCGCGCACGGAGAGTGCGTGTGGCCGACCCGTGCAGAAAAAAGATTCACAGGAGAACGAGCTGATTTGTTTTAAAAGGAATCATGACAGAAGAAAATAGGTATGCTATGGAAATATACTCAGCTGTATTTCGAGACACAGAGCCAGAAGTGCATTCACAAAACCTAAACAAATGCCAAACCATGAGACGGTGAACAACACAAACAAACTGCCGCCACTTTCGGAGCTAACGCGGTGTTGCGTGATAGCGTCACTGGACTGACACGTGATATTCTATGGAAAGCCGTTAGGGCCAAAAACACGCGAATTTTAACGCGTATTTCACGCGTATTTCACGCGTATTTCACGTGTAAAATACGCGTATTTTACACGTGAAATACGCGTTGATTATGTCACTCGTATTTCACGCGTATTTTACACGTGAAATACGCGTGAAATACGAGTGACATAATCAACGCGTATTTCACGTGTAAAATATGCGTATTTCACGTGTATTTTACACGTAAAATACGCGTGAAATACGCGTTAAAAATCAGTATGAACGGGTCCGTGTCATTGGCTGCTGAAGACTTGGGTCTAACCATTTGTGTGAGCTTAGAGGGGTGTACCTTTCATAGACTAGGCTACCACCAGTTAACATTCTAGATCAGCTTATTCAGGTTTTTTTGTATAACCTATATGAATAATATATTTAAATAGCAGTTTTATGACAATTTAGATAAAAATAAAATTAACTTGTTTTTCTCCACTCATGCCTTTTTGTAAATAAACACATTAGTGGACATTCTAGCTTTAACATCAAAGCATTAACGTGTGTGGGGAAATCAGTTACAGTGGAGGTAACCAATGCAGGTTTATGATCACTGCAGGTTTCAGATACAGACCACTGTAATCAATATCTGTCTTTGGAAAACAACGTGAGCTTTTGTTGTGCTTACATTTACAGCTATAGCAAGCAGGGGGCGCTTTTTCAAACCTTTTTGTTCTGAAATTGGGCACTCAGACAAACTGTAATTAGGTATACAGGTGATATTATCAATTTAAAGGAATTTAATGACTTAAAGTATTTAAATATGTTATTTAAGGCTTTCAGGATTAGAATGAGAGCTTGTGCTCAGGTCAGGACCGGTATAAGAACTTGATTTGGCTTTCCTGACAGAAGTATTTTACTGCTACCAAAATTAAATATCCTCCTATTTCTTTTCCTATTTATTTTCTTTTTCTTCGTTTTCTTGTGTAGCCCAAAGAAAATAGATAGATTGCATTTTTATGAACAAATATTTTTACCAAGATTGCCCCCTTTTGCATATTAGTACATTTACATATTATTATTATTATAACAGGGACAATGGACAGTAAAGAACTGTCCCAGAATTAGCTACAGAGCTAAATTTCATCTGCAGTCCCTGGCTTTTGGCAGATGCTTTTATCCTAAGTGCCTTACATTGCATTTCAATGTACACATTTACGTTCTTATCAGTTCTTGCTTTCCCTGGGAATCGAACCCTTGCATGAATTTTGCAAGCGCTAACATTCTACTGTTTGAGCTACAGGAAAAGTAGGAATTTATCTGTAAAACAAATCAACCCAACTCAAGATTTCTAATATTAAAAGTTAACATTTGATTGTGGAAAAGTTTACAGCTGTGGTTCTTGATCAATGCAATTGTAATGAATATCTGTTAAAACAACATAACCTTGCTTGCAGGGACCAAATTACAGAAACGTCCTATCTTAAAGGTATTGTTCACTCAATTTAAAATTCTGTCTTCATTAACTCACCCTCATGTTGTTTCAAACATGCATGAGCCTCTTTGAATGTTTGGTTACTAATATTTGAAGATTATTGGTAACCAAACATTGCTGGTCCCCATTGACTTCCATAATATTTTTTTCCATAGTATGGAAGTTCCAGAAAGAAACTTTGGAACAACATAAGGGTGTAAATGGGTGAACTATCCCTTTAAGCCCCAAGTTATAATCTGACAAGTTCAGTGTTTTAAATTGGTTCCAAAATGAAATCACAGTGGTTACTTAAGACAAGATATTACTCTGACTGAAGTTGTTTCTGCAATACAGCCTCAGGAAACCATTCCAGGTCATAATTTCAAGTCCTCCCTCAGTGTCATATATTATTAACTAATATTCAGGGCAATTTGTACTTACCTCAGACTTGTCAGCAGCTTAATATCCTTTTATCTTAGCTCCATATCCTTTATATCTTTAAACATACAATGCTTTAATAGTACAATAATACAAATGCAATAAATTAAACTGTGCAATACTCAAATCTATATTTTCTACTGTTTAGTTTCATAAGTAGAGTATATGTACAAGTAATCTTAATTTTTAAGATTTCACATACGCTTTTATTTCTTTTCTTAAATGTGAGCAATGGTGACATGACCAATTTAAACCTGGGATCAATAAATTATATCTATTATATTCAGTGGTTATGAGGAGCAATGTGAGAGAGAAATTTGGCAATCATTGTCTGACCCAGCAAAAAAAAAAACCCACTATAATACATTTTTTATTGATTTTTCTGTTCGCATTTATGAGGGAAAAAACAACGTGTCAGTTCTCGTTTACGGACGTGAGCGTTCTGAAAGCGGCACTAAACGACTTCTTTAAAACTTTCACAGAGACCTCAAACAGAACAGCTGCCTTTCTTTACATTTATTTTCGTTTTATATTAATTATATCTTAATTTTAATCAATGTTTCATGAACCAATTGTCTGGATTTATTTAATAAATATAGCAGAATCACGACATGGAGGCGCCGGCGAGTGAATTGGAGTTCGTCTCATAAATTAACCGAAACTCGGCGTATAATGCACATTCACATTCACAGCGTATTTAGACGCATTTATAATCATTACTTTTACCGATTCTTTGTGGCAAGCTTTATGCGTGCGGTCGTGCGCTTGAGCACAAATTATGAGCTTTTGGCAATTATTTTTTTATAATTATTGACAAAATTAGAATATAGTAAAAGGTTTTTTTTGTGTGTGTGAAAGTTTTGGGTGGGCCTGTTGAAAAGTGGGGCCATGCCTGAGCTACAGGACATCGTCTTTGAAAACATAACCTGCGCGAAAGAGAGAAAAAAAATTAATACGTCATTGTACCCAGCACTTCTGAAAATGCACTTCCGAATGCGTCTCTGTCCCCAGCACATTTCAAACCAAACTGACGCCCATGATAACAAAGATAGATTGACAGGTGACACTGCAATGACTACCCTTTTAAATTGCTAATTTAACCCTTTACACTTTTTTTTTTTTTTTTTACATCAGCAGGGTTCACTTGGAATGCTCCGAATGCAATGGGCAAACACGGTCCTCAAGGGTCAATGCCCTCTGCCCTGCAGAGTTCAGCTTCATTTCATTTTTTCTAAATGTAATAAATTTTCAGTGAAATCAATTCTGATTTAAAATAGTAATGCATATGTAAAACAAACTGACCCACTGTGCCTTTTATCATGCAGATGATTTGTATGAATTTATGATCACAAGCTTGGATGTGTTCTGTCAGTGCTTGAGGAAGGTAAAGTAAGTGGGGAACTGAAAAAAAAAAAACGAGTTGGCTTTATAGCAGTCTCATTTCAGTAAACTGCTGGTTATGAAATATGCCACATGGTGTCCGTAAGAGACTTGGTGAAAATATGTTGGAAATTTGAGAGTAACCTGTTTATTTGTCACCACAACAACTCAGTTATTAACAAGGATTGAATGGTACTTAGTTGTGGGTGTATTAGTGTGTGGTTTTCTATAGAAACAGAAAATGCAGAGTAAATATTCTAACATTAAATATTAGAGACAACACGGCACTGACAACATACATTATACATTATACTTCATCTCATTAAACAACAAATTAAACCCCATGTAGCCTACTATTTAAATCGACTGCTGGACGTCGTAATGTTATTGTAGCATAAATCTGATTTAGCATTTTATTAGTAACCCCCACCCCACCTGTTCCACCCACTTTTTAAAACAAAGTTACGTCACTGATTTTTATGTTTATATGTTTACTTAAATGTTATATGGTGTTTTACCAAAGTGTCTAATAATTTTTACAGATAAATTGCTTTAATACCAATTACCAAGGTGACCTGTAAAATACTTCTGCTGTCAGGAAAGCCAAATCAAGTTCTTATACCTGTCCTGACCTGAGCACAAGCTCTCATTCTAATCCTGAAAGCCTTAAATAACATATTTAAATACTTTAAGTCATTAAATTCCTTTAAATTGATAATATCACCTGTATACCTAATTACAGTTTGTCTGAGTGCCCAATTTCAGAACAAAAAGGTTTGAAAAAGCGCCCCCTGCTTGCTATAGCTGTAAATGTAAGCACAACAAAAGCTCACGTTGTTTTCCAAAGACAGATATTGATTACAGTGGTCTGTATCTGAAACCTGCAGTGATCATAAACCTGCATTGGTTACCTCCACTGTAACTGATTTCCCCACACACGTTAATGCTTTGATGTTAAAGCTAGAATGTCCACTAATGTGTTTATTTACAAAAAGGCATGAGTGGAGAAAAACAAGTTAATTTTATTTTTATCTAAATTGTCATAAAACTGCTATTTAAATATATTATTCATATAGGTTATACAAAAAACCTGAATAAGCTGATCTAGAATGTTAACTGGTGATAGCCTAGTCTATGAAAGGTACACCCCTCTAAGCTCACACAAATGGTTAGACCCAAGTCTTCAGCAGCCAATGACACGGACCCGTTCATACTGATTTTTAACGCGTATTTCACGCGTATTTTACGTGTAAAATACACGTGAAATACGCGTATTTTACACGTGAAATACGCGTTGATTATGTCACTCGTATTTCACGCGTATTTCACGTGTAAAATACGCGTGAAATACGAGTGACATAATCAACGCGTATTTCACGTGTAAAATACGCGTATTTTACACGTGAAATACGCGTGAAATACGCGTTAAAATTCGCGTGTTTTTGGCCCTAACGGCTTTCCATAATATTCCAACATGTTAGGGTTTTGCGTATCTATGGCAACAACAGACTTTTATAACGTGAATCCAGGATCGCTGTCGTGAAACACTTAAATGTTTCCCTTACCTAAGAGAACCATTTAAGAGATTATATGCAACACCCTTAGGTTATTCTCTTAGGTAAGGGTAAATCGCCCCTTAAGTATCATGGGAAAAACTTAAGGTGCTTTATGCAACCGGGCACGGGTCTTCATTCATCATATCTGGTCCTTGTGCCTTTAACTGTAAATTTAAAAGTTTAAAGATATAAAAATAAATAAGTGTATCAGAATGTTTGTCTTGCCAATGAGATACTGCATGCAGATCAGAGGAAGTGATTTATTTTGTGAAGACATTTCCTGGAAAATATCCTCTGAGGTCTGCATGAGAACATAGAGGCACATGCATATAATGTGCCAAGCTGTAACCTTGCTTTTGTTGTTGTTGTTGCTAAGCAACCATTGGAAAGGTCCAACAGAGGTTAACCAGATATTCTTCGCAGCACATGAATTATCTTCCTATTCACTTATTTTGTTGATGTCTGGAACTAGTCTGGAGCTAGTCCAATCAATCATTTTAAGAACAAGTCACACACATCTAAAAAGCTTTAAAGTTGTATTATCTCCCTCTCTCTTGTTTTTTTTCCCTGCACTTTCACACCCAAATAATTACATGTATTATTAACCTATAGGTATAGCCTAATTGTCTGCAGATTTTTAATGCACAAATTAACACAATAAATGCACAGGTGACAATGTCACTTGGCAAAACACCAAGTACCATTTTTTTTTGCAACAAAGAATACAACATATACTACATGCAAAAAAAAAAGAAAAAAAAAAGAGGGTAAATACATGGAATTATAAAATGAACTAAAGCGTATTATAGCTGGCTATATTGTTTTAGAAGTATTACACATTTATAGTAACTTAAGCAACAACTTTGCTGGCCAGAAGGATTTTTTTTTGTCGAAGAAGCCAGACTATGTCACTGAATTTATTATTCCAAAAACTTGTATTTCGCGTTGTGATTTTTGTCCCTTAACAGCGTCCGTTCAGTGACGTAATACATAAACAAGATGGCTACGTCCACAGGCATTAGCAAAGGTGCTGCGTTCACTAAGGCAGATTACCTTAAACGATATTTATCAAATGATGAAGCTGGCAAGAAGTCTAAAGAAAAGAAGATTAAGAAGAAGCGGCCGAAACCTACGGGGACAGGGTAAATATGATCGGACAAACTTAACAGAAAATGCAGATGCAGAAATTTAGCTCTCGGTATCTACAGTAATCACAACATAATGACATTGTGGCTTAGCCTCAAATGCTTACAGAGTTGGCTAAATAACGTTACACAGCAATTAGAAAATAGCTTGTCAAGTGCTCAAGCAGCTAAATTGTCCTTATAAACTACAGGATGAAAATTGTTGACGATGACATTGATTGGAGGCAACTTGCTCTTAACGAAGAAGAAAATAAAGACGAAGACGAGGATGATGAGGCGCCTGTGGTGTGTAAAAGCACGCTTTACCTATTTGAAGCTTTTGTAACACTTTCATGGCCAACATAAATACTATATTGTAGTCTGGTCTTTAGTGATCACTAATAGAAAAGTACTGTGGTACTACCGTGGTTTTTGAACATGCATGAATTTGCAATAGTGTTAAATGTCTTTTTTAGATTGCAGACGTGATAGATGAACGCCCAGATGAGATTAAGCAGCTCGAGGTATTTCGAACCAGCAAGTGGAAAGTGTTGGGCGGTAAGACTTTGACTTCTTGTGCTTGTGTTGGATTCATATGTCTGAGAAAACATCAGGGATTTTTTTTTTTAATTTTGGAAATAAATTGAACGGCTGTTGAAAAACTCAATTTGTTATGCTCACCATCAGATTAAAGTGGAACAGGCATATATTATGAATTATTAAATAATGTAAAACAGAAGTTTACAACATGTTTACTAGTTTGGTGATTTTATACTCTACCGTTCAAAAGTTTGGGGACGGTAAGATTTTTAAAATGTTTCTGAAAAAAGTCTTTGATAGAAGAAACGGATGTGCTGCTTAACTTTTGTGGAAAAAACCATGATATTTATTTTCTGGATTCTTTTATGAATAGAAAGTTCAAAAGAACAGCATTTATTTGAAATGGAAAACTGTCACTTTTGATTAAATTAATGCGTCTTTACTGAATAAAAGTATTAATTTATTTAGAAAAAAAAATCGTACTGACCCTAAACTTTGGAACGGTAGTGTCTGAATATATATAGATAAATGTTACAGAAGCATAGACATATATATACACACACACACTCACCCTAATTCGTGTCTTAGCAACAGAGCAAGATCTCCAAGAAACTCAGGAGTCCACATTAGATGGCAGGTAATTGTCCTTTCTTCTTTTGTTCTTATTAAAATCATTGCTGCATAGAGAGTATAATGAATGTTGCTTTTAGTTTGGACACTGACAGAGTACGTCATGACTCACCGGAGAGTTCAACTTTACCAAGGGGGCGGCATGATTCTCCTGACCTCTCGCCCAAGAGGCCTCGGCACGACTCGCCGAATCTTTCACCTCTGAGAAGAGGTCGTCATGATTCGCCAGACCTTTCACCCAAGAGACACATAACCGAGAACAAAAACAGATGGCACGACTCCTCGTCACCTTCACCTCCAAGAAAGAGCCTCAAAAGCTCACCCTCCAGAACCCAAAAGCAGCATGATAAAGGTATGAAAATCCATCCACCAATCAGAAACAAAATGTACACAATGAATGTCATCAAAATAATTTAGCCTTTATTAATCTCTTCAGGGTCCCCACACAGAAAAAAGACAAGTGCTGCTTCTTCAGGTGACCTTTCGCCGCCCAGAAGACGAGCCCGGACAGGCAGAGGCTCAGACTCCGATCAGTCCCCACCTCGCAGACGTCCTTGTGGGCGACGGGGGTCCGATTCCGGTCAATCTCCACCCAGAAAGAGAGGCCAGGGTGGAAGAGGTTCAGATTCAGATCTCTCTCCTCCCAGGAAGAAGCCACAGGGAGGACGTGGATCGGACTCAGACCTGTCTCCACCACGGAGGACACGCTCTCCTGATGCAGTAAGTTCAGGGTTCATGTTTAAGGATCCTTTATATTAGAGCAGGGGTGCAAAAGTCAGTTCCTGGATGGCCACAGCCCTATAGAGTTTAGTTCCAACCCTGCTCCAACACCCATACCTGTTGTTTTCAAATACGCCTGAAGGACTTGATTAGCTAGATCAGGTGCATTTAATTATGGTTGAAGCTAAACTCTCTAGGAAGGAGTAAAGTGTAAGCTCCATAAAGAAGTTTCGCACCCGTGTATTAAAAGTTCTCAACAGTAGGGGGCACTAACCTACTTTAAAGTAGGTACAGGATGATTTAAAATGAATTAAACTATTTATTTATTTTCATGTAAATTTTGTTTTTATTTAACTGAATTAAAATGCTAAAAATGTAAAGGGGAAAAGTTCTTGTAAAAAGTTCTTACAGTTCCTGTTAACTTCTGGAATTACAGAATTAATTGTGGTTGATTAATTAATCACCCAATTTCTGTTACTAAAATAGTTTGAAAACCATCAGTTTTTGATAAATAAAAAAGTCTCCTATATAATGGACCATGAATGGGGGGGGGGGGGGGGGGCTTCTAGTTAAACCAGTAGAGAACACCTGCTTTAAATAATGCTGATTAAGCAGCAAGTAATGTATGAAATAAATATGAGCCTTTTCATAATTTAAAACATTAAATTATTTAATTGTTTCCTTTGAGATCCTATTATAACGTTAGTACTCGGCCATTTTTCACTGGCTCTGACCTTTTGAAATAAATGTTTTTCCGTTTGCTGTGCCTATAAGAAACCGCCTTTGTGTATTAAATAAACAGCAGCGTTCATGAAATAAATGAACTTTTCAGTGGATCTCACATGAAATATACACATTTTTTCTTCTTCTTTTGGATTCGAGATGCAGTTTGGATCCTTATGTTGAGGATTTCACTGTTCTTCCTTACAGGCCCCTCGAATGCTATCTGGTGGAGCTGCAGGGCTCGTGTCTGTCGACATTTTGAGGAAAGAACAGGAAGAAATTCGCAGAAAGGAAAAACGCAACAAGCCTCTTGAAGGTTTAATGAAAATCCATTGATAATGTTGTGTAATAGAAAGTGTTGTTTTATTGTATAACATTAATTATGTCACATTGCTCTCTCAGAGGCATCCAGAAATGCAGAGACGATATTTCGAGACAAGTCGGGTAGGAAACGTGACCTGGAGTCGGAGAGAGTCGAGCTTAGCAAGAAAGCTGGAGAAAAGGCAGAGAAGGATGAAAAATATGCGCAATGGGGAAAAGGGTGAGGTCTATTAGTGGTGTTCAAATGCAGCTATTTTTTCGGTCTTGTGACTGACATCTGTGCTGTCCTTTTTCAGGCTTGCTCAGGGTGAAATGCAGCAGCAGAACTTAACCGATGCCATGCGGGAAGCTCAGAAACCACTAGCAAGACACATTGACGATGAAGACCTCGATCGGATGCTGAGGGAGCAAGAAAGGGACGGAGACCCGATGGCGGCTATGCTTCGCAAGAAGAAGGTCAAAAATGCTCAATTAAAAGGAATCAAAGGTGAAAATTAGGAGTAATGTCTAAATTGGTGCTAGTGATCTTTGTAGTTAATGATTGGGATTTACTTTTTCTTTTCTTTTTTTTTTAAAAAGTTTATCATTTTTCTAACCTGCAAAGATTTATTTGAAAACAAGCCCAGATCACAGTAGTAATAGTAATAATTTACATGTGAATGTTTTTCACCAGAAAAACCTCGTTACAAAGGTCCGCCCCCACCTCCGAATCGTTTTAACCTTATTCCAGGGTATCGCTGGGATGGAGTTGACAGGTAAGAGGTTTTAGATTGATGAATATCAGCTGGTTTGTAAGTATCTTAATGTTAACCTAAGAAAATGGTTTAATTTACTTTTCCTATGATCCTTTAGGTCCAACGGTTTTGAGCAGAAGCGGTACTGTAGGATTTCAGATAAGAAAGCCGTCCAGGAGATGGCGTACAAGTGGAGCGTGGAAGACATGTAGATGTAGATGGAGATTCAAATGTGTGTATAGAGATTCATGATGTAAAAACTGACTTGTCTAGAATTAGGACAGTTCCCTCATGAACCAAAACCTTTGATCAAAAAGCAAGACATTTTGTGTGCAGTTATCAGTCCTACTATGTACAAGAAAAACACTTTCCTAATTAAATGCTACTTTTTTAATAAAACTGTTTAGCGTTGAACTTTATCAATGTCATTTCAAACCCCAAATTTTTAATTAACAGAACAAATTTAGAGACCGACTAGATGATGCCGGCCACATTAATAATTATACCCCAAACATTTAAATATATATATCAAAAACACAAAATTAAAAGTCTTAAGTCATGAAAGCTAGGCTGAATGCAAATGCATGGTTTAAAGCACTATAAGGATTCTCTCTGGCCTTCATCTGTTCTTTTGATTTGGGCTGGGCGGGCGTGCACAGAAACATCCCAGCCTGGGAAAGCCTCTTGCTGCACTGTTCTGTATTCGGCTCTATAGAAAAGAGATTTAATTTGATTACTTTTACAATATTTTCAGTTCAGATTTGAATTCAAAAAAAATATATAAGTTCAGTGGTTGTATACTTGCCTCATTGAAGTGTTGATCGCCAGGTTGTCAGGCTGAGGTACGACCTGATTTCTCCTAACATAGATTCTCTTTGGGACCGGGAAGTCCTGCTGGTAAAGAGAACATCTCTGTGCTTGGCCAGCCCTGTTGTCTCTTGCTGGGACTTTTCCCTGCCACGCAATTGGAGCACCATCTAGGTTATAAGAAGGGTAATCTTCCCTGTTTGTTGTGCTGAAGCTCCTGTCCCCTGCAATTATGGAGAGATAATAATGTTTGGCTCATAGAGCTCCAAAATAGGTGTTCCAATTTGCCTGAAATGAATTCACCCTAAGTTTACAATAGGTGGTTTATGGATAATATCTTTTCTAATCGATACTAATTAAACATCTTTCATAATTTCAATGAGTATGCAACACAGGGTCTTGAAATATTTTAAAATGTACATTTATGTCTACAGTGTCACACGATCCTTCAGAAATCATTCTAATAATGCTGATTTGCTGCTCAAGAAACATTTATTATTATCAGTGTTGAAAGAAGTCGTCACATTTTTATTGTGGAAACGGTGATCATTTTTTTTTCAGGATTTTTGTTTAATAGAAAGGTCAAAAGAACAGAAGTGTAAAATTAGAAATATGTAAATATTAGCAATGTAAATAAATAATGCATCCTTGCTGAATAAAAGTATTTGTTCTCCCAAACGTTTGAATGGTGTTTATAAATATTTCTCTTTAAAATGTACCTTTATTTTTTTCCATATGTCATTGCCATGTCATTTAATAACGTACTGAAGTTCAGTGAAATAAGTCTATGCAAACCAATTTTTGGCTTATATCTCCAAAATAGGTTGGTTAAGTTTACAATAGTTTACAACTTCTCTAATAGGTTAACTGATAATTTTTCCAAATTTTTATGATTTTCATACCGTCTAGAGTTAGGTTGCACTGTAGGATCTTCTTTGGCTCTACCTTTGGGCATGTTTTGGGTCCAAATTCTCTTTCTGTTGTGGTTACCATCTTTTCCCGCTTATCAGGGTAGAGCAACAAGCCTGAAAAGAAGATCTGACAGCATTTGTTTTCTTCTAAGTGGCACTCACTTCCATTTCCTTAACTAGCCATATATCTGACGGAATAAAAAAATAAAATAAAACGAAAAATGTATTGTTCCACGTGTTACCTGCTAATGATGGAAGTTCCCCCAGCATTGGAAAGGCTTGTGGGTGTTTCGACACCATTTGACCATTTTTGAGAAGCAATAAATCTGTTCTACGCCGACGACCAAATGGGATTCTGAGAGATGGTCTCTGCTGTTTGCTGATTGTCTTTTCATGAGTGGTCATCTTTGAGTTACTATTGAGTGAAATGTCAATGTATATAAAAATGTTATACATTGTTGATGTTTTAAATGAATGAAGCAGATTTCAATGATTAAACTTTCATATATTTTAATCCTGCTTTAAATTCTCAGAGACTTGCTAATAAGAAACTTGTCTACAGATCTACACAACATTAAAACATTACTCTCTCTCTCTCTCTCTCTCTCTCTCTCTCTCTCTCTCTCACACACTATATATATATATATATATATATATATATATATATATATATCAAATTAGCTATTGGCTGATTTCAATGCCTTTTGAAGAGTTTAAAATGATTTTAACTTGTTCTCTTACAATTAGAAGTAGTGATTTGAAACTCACCTCATGCATGACACATTTTCTTTGCATAAATTGATTCCTGAGCAGTTTAGCTTCTGATTTTTGTCACATTCTTGCAGCACAGTGGCATGTTTGGAAAGCGCTGTAACACTTAGTGGCTGTTTCCATGGCTGCTCTATTCTTTAGAAAGCCTGAAGGGTGATGGACTCAGCTCAAGAACAATGAGTGTTCTGTAATAAATACCATAGACTGATGTGACGCTGTGCTTGTGCTCAGCATGAGACTTTAAATGAGATTAATGAGAGTTTAAATAAATTAATGAGAGTTTAAATAAACCTGAATAAAACCTGTTGGTTTCAGTGTCTTCATATTTATGCTTAAAAACTGCTCAATTTCTTAATACATGATTCCCCTTATGTTTTTGTTTGGCTTGATTATTTCTTTTTCTGTATCATTGATAAATAGCTAACCATGAACTAAGATTCCTTAGAACGTTCTGGGAAGTCAAAATCGTTAGCTGGGTATAGTTAAATTCATATATGCATTGATATACAAAAGATAGATTTTTTAATGTTTTTTAAAGCAGTTAAACTCACCAAGGCTGCATTTATTTGATAAAAATACAGTAAAAACAGTAATATTATGGAATATTGTTACAATTTAAAATAAATGTTTTCTATTTTAAAGGGGTCATATAATGGTACATTCACTTTTACAAGTTGATTGTACTGAAATGTTTGGCAGTGCCTGTACACAACCATCATAAAATGATAAAAATCCATCCAGTGTTTTTTTTTTATCTCCTTATATGTTTTCCCCTGCCTCAAATCAAGCCGTTCGATTTTTGTGACGTCACTAAATCGGACGCCCCTCCCACGATTGTTGATTGACAGCAGCGTTTCAACACAGACCCGCCCTCGCTCGTGAGCGAGCTGTCAATCATAGTCCGCGCGGACCGGGGCGGTCATTGTTGATATGCTGGAGCACTGTCTATGAGCAGAAGGCTTCCATATCTAAGCGATTGCGGTGTTCTGTTCTTGGGTGTAATAACAAACACAGCAGTCATTTTAATGTTCCTAAATCCGACGCAGTGGCTGAGTTTGTTTTCGAAGGGAATATTCCCCAAGAGAATATGCTCTCATGTTTGCGCGAATCATTTCACACACCAGACTGCTTTATAAACGAGGATCAGTATTAAGGTGGTTTTGCTAAGAAGCTGCTCATGAAAAAAGGATCAGTACCAGATATTCGTGTTCCTGCTGAACCTCCAGAAGAACTGAAGTGAGTGTAACGTTTTTATTAAACTTTATATTAATATTTATATTAATCTTTGCAAATTGCTAGCTGCACGCTTCACAATGAATGCGTCTAAGGTTTACACTCAGGGTACATTACGGCATGTTTTCTGCATGACGTTCTCAATATAATTCATAATCCCACGTTTATACTGAACAACGCATTATGGTTATTGTGTTATTGTGTTCAAACGCTGTACGCACAGAACAGAGAGGCGGGGTGAGCAAAGCTCATTATCATTTAAAGTCATATGCACTGAAACAGCGTGCTGAAAACAGAGCTGTTTTTGACCAGGTAAAATAAGTGTTTTCTTACAATACTAATGAGAATTTTTAATTAAAGTACATTACAAACTTTTAATTTAGACCCTAAAGAATCATATTAGCTTGTTAAAAAATGGCATTATATGATCCCTTTAATATATTTTTAAAAAGTAATAATGTGTTGTCTAAGCTGAATCATTACTCCAGTCTTCGGTGTCACATGATCCTGCAGAAATCATTCTAATAGGCTAATAATAACATTTCTTATTATTATCATATTAAAACCAGTTTTACATGTTGTTACACATGATACTTTTTTCAGGATTCTTCGGTAATAAAAAGTTCAAAGAACATATTTTTTAAATAGATTTTTTGTAACATTATAAACGTCTTTTGTTTTTGGGATATATGTTATGCTTCCTTGCTGGATAGAAGTATTAATTTCTCTCCAAAAAAATCTTACTGACCCCAAACTTTCTTCTTTCTATATTTATTTTTATTTTCCTGAATTATAGTATCAATAAGTTATGACAACATATGTTTTTACATTGCTTTAACACATCAAAATAAGTTAGGCAATGTTCAGCTTTTTTACAAGTTACAAGATTTAACTCATTTTTCACTCATTTTTGATTTTACTTAAAAATGTAAGGCAGCAAATTTTTTACAGTGTAATTTGTTCTGCCAATTAATAATGAACGTAAATAAATTTGCAGTGAAATAAGTCAGGAAAAAACAATATGGTTTATAGCTTTAATCATTGGATATTCCCAAGCAATGGTCAAAAAATTATGATTTGTGGAAGAATAAATCCAAGAGTGGCTGTTCAATCTGGCAAGAGCAAGAAGCCTGTAAAGGTGCAGTCAGTGTCTCTACTGAAGATAGAGCTTGCTGCAGTGGCCTGTATAGACACTTTATCATCCGTTTTCAATGGTAGTAGCACAGATCCTGCAGTTACCATTATCATACCAGGTGAATCACAGAACCTGACTTTCTCTTCCTCCCCTACCTGAATCTTTAGGCAGGCAGACGAGCTAGACGAAATGTGGTAGCTGATGTAATACATGCCGGCTATTTTCACCGTGAAGAAACCCTCACTATCCAAAACATCCTCTTCCCCGGAGATCAGAGGGATGTCAAAGATGATTAAGTTGTCCGGAAGAACTCTCTGTGCCCTAGGACTTTTTTTGTAAGAGAAAACAAAATGCTGGTTTGGAGCATCTACCCCTGTAAAAACTCCCCTCTCTCCCTTCGTTCCATTTCCCCCTGGTGAACCTTGTAGTCCCTCGTCCCCTTTCAGACCAGGCCTGCCAGGGAGTCCATGAATTCCAGGGTCCCCTTTTGGCCCAAACATCGGCACTGCATCGGCACCTGCAAACATGCAAACAGCAAGGTAGTGTGAGTTTAAATGCAGACAGCTTAAATTTAGGACAGTCAAGGAAGAGAGAGGGCACATTTGTGACTTTCAATAAGCAGTATTTCCACATAGAAAATAAGCGCTATCACTTCACCTTGATCTCCTTTTTCTCCTTTGGGGCCATCCTTCCCATCGGCACCAGGAACTCCTGGAATACCTGGTCTTCCAGAGAAACCCCTGTACCCATCACATGTATCTGACTCAGAGGAAGCCACCAGCAACAACATAATAGTAAGTTGCAGCACTGCAGCATGTGCAGACGTGAAGATAAACGCCTGTTTTAAAACAAAAAAACCCTAAATGAACAGCATAGTATAAAAGGAAAATTGTTGGAAAATTCAGTTCCCAAACTGAAACGTATAATACAGTGACTGCTGAAACAAGCAAGTACAATTTCAATAATCAAATGCTGCATTACAGTAAGACATTTTGCAAATAAAAGCAAATCACATATTTATTACAATATACGGTTCATAACAAGAAGACTTTTTTCTTACCATCTTATCTTTCAAAACAATTGTTGGGAATACAGACGATGGCCTTAAAGAAGAGTGTTACATTGAATGTCTGTACTGTATGTATGAAGAGCTCTGGTTTGATTTCCCAGTTTCAGAGGAGAAGATCAGTGTTGCACAATAAAGAGAAGTAACAAAACACATGTTCATCAGAATCTACATTTATAAACCTTGGATTACTTTTTTTCCATTATTGACATTTAATTTTGCCAATGTTTGCAAGTTCCATATCCCTTTTCTGAGAAATTGAAAAAGGAAGCAGAGAAATTAAAAAGTTTATGACAGATCAAACCCATTCTGGGTGCAAAGTTATTGATATTGATATTTATGTTGATATTGATGTTGATATCGATATCAACATCAACTGTTTTCAACATTAATAAGAAATGTTAGACTATCAAAACAGTTTTTTTGAAGGATCATGTGACACTGAAGACTGGGTGGCTGCAGAAATTTCAACTTTGTCATCACAGGAATAAATAACATTTTACAATATATATAAAAACAGCTATTTAAATTTTTATAAAATATTTATCAATACAACTGTTTACTGTATTTTTATTCAAATAAATGCAGCCTTTAAGAGCATTATGTATAGCCTTTATGACCTTTACGTATCACATTAGTTACATACTTACATAACGCAGAGCATGTGCGTAGTTGTCATTCAGATAATGTTTAGAATAGTTTGCTAAAATAACTTATGAACAATCGTTAACAATTCATATAGTCAGGATTTGCTAAATCTGATTGGGCGTGTCAAATCCAATCAAACATTTGGTATGATTAAACCTGAGACAAACAATTTACTGAAGCATAATTTTATTTTATTTGATCAGCAGATTTCAAAATGTAACAGTGTGCATTTTTCTTATGAGCCAAACATACAGCGTGTTTAACAAGCATGTCTTAATGTTCAGCTTTATAGTTCAAAACAGTGCAACAATCAATCAGTGTGCATGAATCAGGAAACCCGAGAAAACACTGTCGCCTTTCCTCCCTTCTGCAAACAGGCCATTATAGCTGTTTGTCACCAGCCAGACTTTCTCATTCTCTTGCAGATAAACAGCTAGTCCACCAGAGCTCACCTGCTGGCTGTTCTTTTGCATGTGATCACAGAAACTACCTAGCTTCTTATCATCATGCATTAGGATTACACACAGACTTCTTTCTTTGGACGATGCATGATACACAAAATAATAAGTGCCAGGAATTTTACATACAAATTTGCTCTCTTCAGCACTGAAATGGCCATTGATATTGGTGATAATAGTACTGAAGCGTATCACAGCATTGGGCTCAGGAAGCGTTCTTGTGGCACGGGACACACTGAATGCAGACTGCAGGGGAGATCTGGAACCTTCTGAATTGCCTGGGTCCCCTGGCTCTCCTGGGGGGCCGAGTGGTCCCCTTATGCCGGAATCCCCCTTAAGACCTCTTTTTCCAGTCCTTCCTTTAATTCCAGGCTCTCCTTTTTCTCCTTTTTTTATTGCTTCGTCAGGTTTGAGAGGAATCCCTGTTAAGACACACACTGGTTGTTTTAACATCATATTAGAGGTACAATATACCCTATCTCTTAAAGACTGTTGCCATTTTTAACCCTTATAGAATATATAATTTAGTCCTTTTTATGAACATGTTTTTATTTTTGTGTCCACTCAAACACCAAAATATTCCATCAATGTTGGTCATTGCAAGTAATAAAGGAATTAACCTATTTGATCTGAGCTTTGTGGAAAATAAAATTGATATTATACATCACAAAAAAATTCTGTACACAGACTATTCAGTCTTTTTTTAAGGTAGCATAAATGCAATCCAATATGTTGCCTTAATTAGGCTATATTTTTTTTATATATATAGGCTTATAGGCTATGACAAAAAAAAAAGCATGAAGTGTTTCTTTGCATGGTGATTGATTCATTAAAAGAACCACCTCATTAGAGTAATTTGGCAATTGCGCTACACTGGTTGCTTTGTATGATTTTGATCCACTAAAATGAATCGGGTCAAAAGAGTCTGTTCGGGATTCAAACTCGCTCGAAAACAGTAACTGAACCGAATGTCATTCGGTTTAGGTATTTTTAAAATATAGAGCAGGTTCCGAATAAGAACTGGTTCTCGGTAACCATAAACTAAAGCACTCTGACTGTTTTATTTTACATTTAAAAAAAACAAACAAAAAAAACAGAAGAGTCAATCTTACCAGGATCTCCTCTCTCTCCCTTCACCCCATCTCTTCCATCACGACCAGGAAATCCAGGAATACCTGGCAAACCAGGCATCGCTCCAGCAGGACAGGTGTCCGTAGAGACCAGATGAAGGCAGAGAGAACACGCTAAAAGTGTTCCAAAAATGATGTGACCACCAAACATGTTTACTGTGGCGCCTTGAACCTTGAACGTCTTGAAAGGCTGAGCTCTATAATCTTATAGCATATATACAAGAAGAAGCCAATGAAATGACAATCGCAGTTCCTCTTTTGCACTGCACGTGCACCCATCCAAGGACCTCTCACAAAACTGTAGCCTAGAAACAAAACCTTATTCTATATGTTTTATATTCCCAACACATAGCTGCAAAACGGATTTTTTCTTTCAACAGACAACTTTTATTTTCATTAGATACACGTTTCATTGTTAATAGATTTCATAATTTAGAATCAAAATATAGTGAAAAGTAATAATTTTCTATATTCATGTTCTTTTGCTTTTATTTAGAATTTGTTCATGTGAGACATTTATGAAAGACAAAGCATTTTTAAAACAAAACACATGAATACAAGATTGTAATACAGCGTACAACAAAGCAGATAAGATGATTTAATTTATGTTTTTTAAGTTGCTTACATTACTTCAGTAATACACTATGATCAGTCAATATCATTTGCAATGAGTTGGTAATAAGTCTACTCTGTGCTGTGATAGATTAAAAATCCATTGAACACTACAGACATGCTTTTGAGCATTTTGCTACCAGCAGCATCTGTGAAAGTCTCAATCCATACTTTATTATTTGCAGATAGTTTGAGAACGGCTCCACCTGACACAACAAGATTTTGTGATCGTGGGTTTAAGTCGCAGAAATTTAGGCTGACTGGAGATGCACTTTCACTCTTAAGTCTGAGACATAAGCGTCCACCAGACGATGCGTGAAACACAAAGTAATACACCCCTGGGTCCTTGCAAGTGAAATAGCCAGTTTTAAGGTTGAAATGATTACCGACATTGCTAAGTTGATTATCAAAGGTCACAGGTTGACCATATAAAGCATTCTCTGTTGAATTTCGCAGAACAGAGAAAGCTGACTTCTGACGGACGATGATGGCATCACTGCCTCCGCTGGATCCTTTAGGACCCTCAGGACCAGGAAAACCCTTTGGGCCCTGTTCACCAAGGAGACCCTTTGGACCAGGTTCTCCTGGCGGGCCTCTGATGCCCATCTCTCCTTTGAGCTCCTCTGTGGTGACACTGTTCAGCTCATCCTGCAATGCTGAGAGAACATTCATAAACTATAATTTAATTTCCTTCATACATAAACAAGTGTAAAGAATGCTATTTTTAACTGGTCGTTTTCAACTACCCATGAAAATGCATGCATATATATTACTTTCTTACCTGGTGCTCCTTTCTCTCCCTTTGCTCCTGGCAAGCCGTCCCGGCCAAGGACTCCACTCACACCATCTCTCCCATGTATCGCACAGTCAGTCTGACAGAAAGCAGAGGGAAGCAGCACTCCCATCCAAAGAAAAGCAAACAAAGCCAAAAGCTGCATCCTAAAACACCTAGGATTAATAACAAATGAGGATAACAACTTCACAGGCATTTTGAGGTACTGTGCTATAAAAGAAAAAACTAAAAGCCAATGTAAAATAATATAATTACGGTTATAAAGTTCTTAGTAGTTAGACTGGTCTACCTTACAAGTGTCTCGCTGTAAATTTTACACTTCTTTTCCTGATTGTAGGCAGTAAAATGAAAAAAAAAAAAGTTGAAGCTGAGAAAAAAAAGTAATGGTTTCATTTCTCCAAAATTGTAACTATTAAAAAAAAAACTCTTGAATTTGTCAACACATGCATTTGTTTCTTCCCCATTCTCCATCAGTCTGTTTCCTATTCTCAAAACAAAAATGTCAAGCATTTATTGTCATAATAAATTATGTAATGTCACATTTAAAACAAACAACCGTTGCTATTATTTTTAGCTTCCTGAAATTGTAACCCGACTTCGATCTACACCTGTCAACAATTATCAAATTACCAAACAATAAACAATTTAATCTTTATTTAAACCCAAAGTTTTCCTTACCATAAATTCACTATGAGGATATAAAAAAAAATGACATTCTTTCTTTTGGGGAACAAAAAATAGATATTTTGACAAATGTTTCAGTGTTTTTTTTTACCAACATTGGAGGCATGGTAACCAATACAGTTTGTTCTTCAAAATATCTTTATTGTTTAGCAGAAGAAAGAAAGGCAGGCAGGTTTGGAAGAAATGAAGGCAGAATTTTCAGTTTTGGGTGAAAGGACAGAATACAGTATATACTTTACTCAAGTAAGCCAGAATAACAGTTCAAAAGCATAACACAGCTGAAAGATTGAGGTTATTTTTTATTCATTATTGCACATATGCCTAAATAAAATTACAAACAGAATAGCACAAAGTGCACAGGAATTCAGCATAGATGCATGACTTCATATATACAGTAAGTCACACAAAACAACATTTAATTAATTGTCTGTTATAATATAGATTCTACTTGTTTTTGATCAACATGGAGACTAGACTCTGATTCCTGTTTGCTTCTTTCTCATGGCACTCATGAACACCAGTTAAAGGAACAGGTGCTGTCTTACTCTCCCTCTGGTAGTATGGACAAACCTTTAGATGTTCAGAAATTGGAGGCAGTTTGTCAAAGCACCAGCTGTCCACAGTGGAGAACAGGTTGCTAAACTGCCAAACCTGATGACGTTTTGAAAGTCAATTAGTTTAATATTAAGTCGGATACTTGTTTAAAATGTTCATGCACATACACAAACTATGTGAACAGCCGCATCATTCTAAGTTGTTTTGACATTTGACACATTTTAAGAGTTATGCACTAAATATCTGCTTCCTAATAATATCAATATTGATATATTTGTATGTCAAAATGTTGTTGTCAAGATATAATCCCTTGGTGGCTGTCATAAAAAATAAGCATTTTTGATAAAATTTCCCTTAAAGGCTCTAAAATTCTAACATCCGGAGGAATATTTTATATAGTTTATTCAAAAATGCATACAAACACATCTATAGAAACCAAATATATACTGTATAATGCATTTGTAATCGCACATACCGGTATATTAACAATATATTATTTACAATTTCAGCAATATGCTCTTTTCTAGCTGAATATTGAGTTATGGATGGACACAGACGGACTTTCCTGAGGTAAAAGTCACCTGACATGTTCACAATCTGTTTTAAAGACGTCTTACCAAACACTGAAACACTAGCATGACTGTGAAAGATGTTACATTTCAATAAATTGCACTGTATCTTTTACCATAGCATACCTTCCCATGTCTATTCATGTTTTTTTTTTTTTTGTACTACTGGTAGGGGAAGCAATGATCAGTTCACTGTGCTGAACATCAAAACAATTATTGTTTGAATTTCATAATACAAGTAACACTATTTAAAAAAATGAGACCCGATATAAAGATGAGATAAAACTGTAAAATTCTTTTTTTTTTTTTATTGCGTTATTCCAGAAACGGTTCATTGCGACTTACGCCGGAATCTATTCAGAATTTTAATTGCTGTAGAAACTCACCCTCTTTTTGGTTCTCCAGCACCATCCACCATGAGAGTAGACCTTCTTCTCCCACTTCAATGAAACCATCCCTCTCTCATGAAGCAAGGTGCTGCATACCTCCCTCATGAAACGGGAGACCAAAGCCAGCTGGGACAGGGTGAAGCTGTCGAGAAATCCAGCAACGTGGACCAGGACCTCAAAAGGTAGTCTGCTCAGAGAATCTGTATTGCGTGCACGCTTTCTTTCCACTGTCACTGTTTTTACACCTTCATACAGTGTGTCTGAAACCTCTGGTCGGAGACAGAAGGTGCTGAGCTCTTTGTCGTAGAAGACCGTCGCTCTGTGAGAGCTTGGCTGAAACCTTCTCTGAATAAAAGTGCAGCCGAGGTAGGCCAGAGGGCATCGCTGTTCAAACCATCCACTGACGCAACTCTGGATGTCAGAGTGAACATTCTTGTAGTGTGAAGGAAACTCATCCCGTCTGAACGTGTGGTTGCACAGGTACGTAAACGCAGAGCTGGATTTGTTGTGTCTTCTGGTGACGCTTTCAGCCTGAATTTGGACATGAAGTTTCAAAGCCCGGTCAGCAGTGAGGTCATACAGCGAGGTCTCTGCTTTGAAAGGTGCCGAGTAGAAATCATATGTCTGAGTTCCAACGTCCACAAGAAGGGCATCTGTGGACCCTGATTCAGCAATGAGATGCCCCCGTAGTTCCCTCTCTAAAGAACACAATAGAGTAGCTTGAACTTCATCCCATTTTGGCATGTCATCGATTTCAACACCTAGGTCAGATGTGTCAACGCTCGTGTTCACCTTCTTGTTATGCGAGGGGTTTCGAATGCGATTGTTTTTGGCTCTGAAGCTGGTTGGGACTTTAAAAGTGCGGACTGTTTTAATCTTCATGGGCTCCAAATGTTCGTAAATGAGTTTCTTTTTGGGTGTTGTGTCACATGCAAACAGGGATGTGGCTATGAGGGAATTATGCTCATCCATTTCATATGCGTTGTACTGAGGGATGTCAGTAGCTGCATCTTGACTGTCGATCTGCATTTCCCGCTCTTCCCGCAAGACTTCTAACCTGCTTGGGGTTGCTTGTGGCTTTATTTCATTACCGTGAGAGGTTTCAGGATTTTTCCCCAAAGATTTTATTGTTTGCTTGCAGCCGCTCATTTCCATACTGAACATTCTTTCCCAAATATTATAGCTTTCGAGATTGAACACAGTAGGATTCCTCGCCAGTTCTTCTCGTTCCTCCTGAGTCAGATCTCCTTCTTCAATTTCCGTGGTTGAAGACACAAACTCTTCCTCGACTCTATTCAAGAATGGTACCCCTCCCACGGCTCCCTCTGGCACTGCAAATGAAGGCTCCTCAGCCAACTTTTCAATAAGTTCAGGGAAGATGATCTTCATTTTGAGAGAATGAAAGAGGTGCTGCTGGTCCCTCAGAGCCATCGAGAGATCCAGAGGTTCCTGAGCGTAGTTCTCCTTCAAAACATTCTCATAGAACTCAGGGGTCTCAGACTCTTCGATGGGCCATCGGTTCCACTCCATGGAGCAGGAGACAACACTAGCAGGACACACCGTCAAGTGCTTAGCTAGGTTTGAGCGGCACATGATGAACGGGCAGCCATATTCAATGTTGAGACAAGGCACCCTCTCATTGGGGCACAAAAGCATGTGTTCTTCTTCCTTGCACAGGTGAAACATGGCACCGCACAGAAAACGACAGCTGATGATTGCACATGACACAGAAATCTCAATTGCCGTCTTGCAGCAGCGGCTGTGGCAGCTCTCACAGTGGCGATGAAGCTTGGATGTTTGGATCTTTTGTCTACCCTGTGAAGAAATGCAAGATACTGATGTTTTTATAATGTTTCAGACTGGATATAATGTTTGGAAAGTGTTTTACCATAACTGTAAGTGAATGTAAATGACTTAAAAATCTCAGATCCTGAAGAACATCATTAAGGTCTTGGAATACGTATTCTGCAGTTGCAACATAATGTAGCTACACATTGTATATGTATTAATTATTTACATATTCCACCCCTGTGTGGTGAAAACTGTATTTCAGAAATAGCCCATCATTAACTCAAGCTAATGCTAAAAACCTAAATGCTTCTTGCAGAAACAATAGACAATATTTAGATTGCTATGCTTACATCTTGCATTTGGTAGACACTAAAAAGGCAAACAAAAGTTGACCTACCATAGTGTTTTACTGTGAGCTCCACAGTGGTGTTCAGCTTACTCACTTATAGTTTGAGTGAGCCTATATCTGTGTCTGCCCATTAGTTAAAAATAGACACTTATGCTTGGCAGTGTGACTTGTTCTGTGGCATACAAGATCAAGTTACATGTTCTGCAAACTTAGCCGCTCTAAGGTACCCGGTGTTTAGGCATCCAAGCTCAACGCCAGTTCACACAGAATGTATATGTAACGAGGTTCAGTTGTTATGGGAAGAAGGAGGCGGGAACCGGCAAACGTTCAACAACTTTAATGACATAAAATAAAGCAATAACAAAATCGATCTCCACTGTCGTCGCTCCTCCTTTTATGCTTCCGCTCCTCCGTGAGAGATACGAGACTATCGAGAGATAGATGCACCTGCGTCTCACAGGTGTCGCTCATCAGTAATCACGCGACCGGCCTCGCGCCGCTCTCTCACGGCCCTCGGCCTCGTCCTCGTCCTGCTCGCCACAGTATAATGCACTGCATAATGCAGTGATTTGCCATTGCAACTCGATATCTGCACTCTCATGAATGCTTTCATCATAACTAACAGTGCAAACACAATGTAAATAAGAGATGTGTTGATTATAATGGGAGTTTTAGTGAGATTCCAGAACTCACATCACGGATAAGCTCACACTGTGATTGACAGCTCCAGCGATTGTAATTAAGGGACGATCTTTCTTTGCTCATTTTCTATATATAATTTAATCACAGTTTAAATAACAGATTATTTTCATCCTGCTAAAAACAATGTGAAGTTGACTGTTTAGTCACTGGATTGATTTACTGTTACATAAACAGCAATAAACGATTTTGAGACAAAGAACATCTGACTATACTCATGAATCATTAATCACTGGTCATAGATCAGGCATTTGAATTAACACGGTTACTTACATCTTGTGGCATTACTGTCGAGTCCATATCGTAAAAGTCAGTTTGCATAGCCTGTGCCAAAATTGCGACTGATTTACCAAAGGATCCACAGTAAAATGTACCTAATACAAATAAATAATGCTCAACTGAGACATTCACATTGTTGAAAATAAATAAACCATTTTTTGGACAAAAAAGGAAGTTTTCAGTTCTGAAACTTACAGGATATTCTTAATAGTATGATGACCTTTTATATGTCAAAAGGAAAATGTTATTTCTCAATTCATGACCCCTTAAAAGTTTCTTCAGCTTTTCTGCTTCTGGCCGTTTGAATGCAAGAAATGAATGCACAGATCATGTTTTTAAACAGTTTCAGTATTAGGTTATTTATTAGATAAGCATTTGTTTGTAAGATCTATTTGTACAAAGGTGCTTTTCTAATCATACAATTATTGTGCATGTTGTGCGCAAAAAGAGATACTCTATGGGTTTAATGTCCCCATCATGTTTAGAACTAAAAATATTAAACGTAAACATGACAAGAGATATGGAAATCTATGACAATTAAGTCATACGGCAATAATCACATGCTGCTTTACTATCAGTTATTGGATGTTTTATTGTCTAATTTAAGTTTTACAGAGAGAATAAAAGGCTACATTCAGTAAGATGTCAAACACATAAAAAGTACATTTGAGACCTGAAATTCTGGGATCCAAAATTTTATTTAAACCTAGAAATAAAATGATTAATAAATGACCAAAAAGTAATACGATTCTCCATTATTTTGTAGGCTACTAATCAAATAAGCAAATCATGTTTACACAAACTTGTGGAGTTCATGCAGCTTGAGTTCTGCTGTCATTAAAGCAAAAATGTCCTAAAATCCTAAAATTAATGTTAACTTAAAATTTAAATGAATGTTTACACTCATGATATAATTTGTAAAGAAAAATAAATAAATAAGAAAAATGATAAATAATAATGTTCACTAATGGACATTCAAACCACACTGTAAGCATCTAAAAAATAAATCTTAATAAAAGTTACAGTTACAGTATCATTTGCGTGCCATAAACAAAGAAACCAAACCGTGTCTCCCCTTTCTTTTGTTGTCAAATTTGGCCAGGGCAAAGGGCTCAGTTTTCAGTTCAGCTTGGTAGAATGGACAGTGTTTCAAGTGCTCAGCCATTGATGGGGTGTTGCTGATGCACCAGTTATCCACTTTGCTAAAAAGAGTACTGAACTCCCAGACCTAAGAAAGAAAGATAAAGAAATACGAAGGAGAAATTATAGTTAAAATCAATAAGAGATCTTTATCTTGAACTTTAAAAAGAAAATGTCAAAGTCATGCAATATTTTTGATTGAACTAAATGTTATTCCGTTTCTGATTTCAATACCAATTTTATCAGTCCTACCTTCATTTTATGCAGATTTTGAATTGTTAGAATCCCTTCAGATTTGTTTTTATTTTTGAAAAAACTGTAGGTCTTTTAAACAAATGGCTTATTATCAAATGTTTAATTAATTGCTATAGAAATGTTTTGAAAATAAACATTTTAAACATATTTATCAAAAAAAACCTTACTATGGTAGGTTTCCAGCGGGCTCCTCCATGAGAGTATGACTTCTTACGCCACTTAAAGGCCACCATTCCTCTCTCCTGCAGAAGCGTGGCACATATGTCCCTGAACAATCGTGAGACCAAGGCTAGCTGGGACAAGGTGAAACTATCCAGGTAACCAGCGATGTGGTGAAGCACCTCAAAGGGAAGGCTACTGAGATCTTCATATTTGGCACGTGCCTTTAGTGTAACACTCCGAAAATCGTTCATAAGAGAGGCAGGAATCTCAGGTGTGAGGGTGAAAACACTGAGGTCTTGGTTATAAGAGACTTTGGCCCTGTGTGTGTTGGGCTGTAATCTTCTCTGACTGAAGGTGCAACCAAGGTAGGCCAGAGGGCATCTCTGCTCAAACCAGCCACTCAGACAGGACTGTATATCCGAATGTACGTTCTTAAAGTGTGAGGCAAACTCATCCCGCCGGAAGAAATGGCCACACAGGAACGTGAAAGCCGATGTGGATTTGTTGTGTCTGAGGGTAACTGTTTCTGTATCAAGTTCAACGTGAAGTTTCAAATCTCTGTCTTCTGTAATTTCAGTCAGAGTTGCATTGTATTTGAAGGGAGCTGTGGCAAAATTATATGTCTGTGTCGCAATATCAACATAAAGTCCATCTGTCGACACAGTTTCGCTAATTTTGTGGCCCCGTATCTCAGCCTCTGCAGAACAGAGTAGGGTTGCAAACATCTCATCCATCTCCTTGCCATTGTTTTTGGATACATCAAGGTCAGACGTGCCAACACATTTGTGCTCAGTCAATGCTTTTGAAAAGCATTCTTTTTGCTGAATGCGTTTTTGTTTGTAACTACTAGGAACCTTGAAGGAACGTAGAGTTTGGACTGGTATTGGCTCCAGGCTGCCATACACAAAATCTCTCTCTCTGGGCGTGCACGCATCCATCTGACCGAAGGAGATCAGCATGCGCCCGTGATGCACTATATACATGTTGAATTCTCTGGGTTTCACCTCCTGCCCGAGTCTCTCCAGGACGCCATCCTGCCAAGGTGCAAATCCAGTTTTGGAGATATCCATATGGGATACATCGGCTTTCTCTATCTCAGGTTCTACAGAAGCTCCTTGTGGCTTTGTAAAAGAAGGATCTTTTGAAGGCATATTTTTTCCTGTCTTATCTTCTGTTTTCAACACCTCTGCCTCCCTGCAAGCTCCCATTTCCATGCTAAACATCTTTTCGAACCGATTGTACTTTTCCTTATCAATGGTCCCATTTAGGACCACATCTTCATTTAGAGATTTTTCACAAGGCTTTGATGGTTCATTTACTAAAACTGAACCTCCATGTCCGTTGACATGAATCCCATTACACACAGACTCTCTTCCTGCTTTCTCATCGTCGTCCTCTTCCATTGGAGCAGGTTCCTCTTCTTGTTCCTCCATCAACTCAGGAAAGTAGCTCCTCATTTTCAACCTGGCACATAGATGTTTCTGGTCTCTCAGTGCCATGGAAAGGTCCATTGATTCCTGCTTGTGGAGCTCTTTAAGAAGGTTTGTACACAAGGGGGCATCTGGGTTCTCGACAGGCCAGCGGTTCCACTCCATCGAGCAGCAGACGACGCTCGCAGGACACACCTCAAGGTGTTTGGCCAGCTGAGAGCGATGCATGGTGAAAGGGCAGCCATAGTGAGCGTTAATGCAGGGTACCTTCTCATTGGGACACAGCAGAGAGTGTTCCTCCTCTTTACATATGTGGAAGGAGGCCCCACAGAGCAAGCGGCAGTTGATGACCATGCAAGACACGGAGACCTCTATGGAGGCTTTGCAGCGGCGGCTGTAACAGGTCTCACAATGCCTGTGCAACCTTGGACCAGATCTCCTATAGTGGCTCTGTGGAAAAACACAATAGACAAGAACAACAAAACGACTCACAGTGTGCTGACAAGCACACTATTTATTCTATATTGATGTATATCCTACTGAAACAGGGTGGTGAAAAAAATAATTTATTATTTATTGATAGTTGTGTCACGGTCAAGTTTAGTTTCTTTATCATCTTGGTTAGTTTCATAGTTTCATAGTCACGTTCTGTTTATTTTCTAGATCATGGTTTTCATTGTCACTGTCTCTAAACTTTTGTTTAGGGTCCAAGTCTCACTATTAACTAACTACTAACTATGACTTTTGCCTCAATAAACCCATAATTACTGCTCATTAGATAGGAAGGTAGTTGTTCAGTTTAGATATTTGGTAGGATTAAGGGATGTAGAATATGGTCATGCAGAATAAGGCATTCATTTGTGCTTTACAGTATAAGTACTAATAAACAGCAAATTTCCTAGTAATATGCAAGGTAATAAGCAAGTTAATAGTGCGAATTGAACCCTAAACTCGAGTGTTACCGGAAAAAGGAACAAATTCACAATGCTAGGTTTATTTTATTTTATTTTGAACAAACTGTAAATTACAGTTTGTTCCACCTAGCTGCATTTAGACCCCCCTGTGGTTGTTGGTACAGTACAGCCTTCTTAGTGTATTAAGCACTAAGCAGTAAACAGAATGATCTTCTGTAGGTCATATTTTTTGCAGGGCTGATAAAAACAAAAGGTAGTTGGTCACAATTAGCTACAAATCTGACAAGCATCTTGTGTCATAAAAGTACAAAATAAATAAAATAATAAAAATGTAACCTGTGCATTAGGAGTGTTACAGTTTTCTCCACTTATATTTAAACATTCAAATCTTAAGCCCAAACCTCCTATACTTAATTTTCCGCGTTCAGCTCCGCTCCGAGCCTTTCAAAGAAAACTCTTTTGTTCGTGAGTGCAGAAAGATTGATTTGATCTAGAGGACTTGTTTTCAAGTCATTTGCACATGCACTTTTCTTCTTCTGCTCTTTTTCCTGTTGTGGCGGTTAGCAAACAGCGTTGCATTACCGCGCGCACCCCCTTCTGGATTGGAGTGTGGATTGCCTGTGATTGACTGTATTCGTTGTCTGACAGAATGCACCATACCGTGACATCTGTACCGTAACGGTTCGGGAGGAATATGTACCGTACCCCTATAAGATGTGTAGTGTGCTTTCTGTGTTTATAAAAGTTTCTTCGTCAATCTGCATCACGCATTTTATGGCGTTATTTCCCTGTCAAATGTCGAGAGCGCATTATTGAAGCGCGAAAGTACATTAATATAATGCGCGAGCGTGAATCTCAATGCTCGCGTGCGGAATATAATGGGCCTTTCACACAGGACGCGGAAAGCGCTGCGCTGCGCTATGAAACCCATTCATTTCAATGGCTTGCGCCGCGCGAAGACGTTTTGTTGCTGCGTCGAGCAAAAGCGCAAGCGCAGCGGTGCGCACCATTGACTTGCTCGCGCGCACGCCGCGGTCAAAGTTCAAAATAGTTTAACTTTTGCCGCTGCGCTCTGTGACGATTATCAGCGCGGCCAATAGAAACGGGACATCCAAACAAAAACGGAAATCAAAATGGATGAACGGCTAGTACTGTGTGTATCGGAATTTCCTGAGCTCTATGATACAAGTTTGAGGTCGTATAGGGACATCGGCAGAAAAGCGGTGTCATGGAGACATATCTCCATTCAAGTTGGCATGTCTTGGCAATATAGCATGCCATTTACTTTTACAAACAAAATATCACTGATTAAACAATTTTTAAGTAATGATAAAATGAAATGAACATACCATTATTATCCAAAGCAAGGTCAATGAGCAACAGCAGTTTCTGAAAAAAAGTAGAGTAGTATTTTATTCTTTAATATGTCTGTATACTGTAACACATCTACACACATTGATAAATTATAACAGTTACCTTTGTGCAGTATATTTGTGTTAAACCATATATTTTCACTTTAAAAGTACATGCTTTTAAAAGACCTTCCTGTAGCTATACTTAATGGTGAAAGGTTGCAGACAGCACTGACAGCGGTTACCTAAACAGTTACCAAACAACTTACCATGAACCGTGAACCATATCTAAAGAAGTTCCCCTGCTTGTTACAAGAGACCTATCTAAGGAACAAGATGGTGGGTCATGTTAAAAATAGTCACCTCAGCTGGCAGCAAGCTACATAACCTGTAGAAAAGTTACATGAACTGTAGAAAAGTTGACAAACAAATGACAAACATTATGAAATAAAAATCTTACTGTAATTAAAGCTCTTTACTGCCTTCATATAGGGCAAACAGACGACAGAAAAGATCAGCAGTTTAAACCATGTTTATATTTTAATGTTTCACGAGTGGGTCACCAGATGGCAGTCTTTCCTTTTGTTTAGGACTGGGCTCCACAAGGACACAAAATACATTTTGTGTTCTTCTCCATCCTCACGCTTTCCTTATTTTTCATTAATAACGTTTTTTTCATGTGTGAGTTGCTTTGTCTTTATCAAGGCTCAGGAACATCCATCCACATTCTACACATTCACCATATGTACACATAGAACTGAACTAAAGGGTAAAGGAGTGAAGGGTACTAAAGTACAGTGTAGTTGTAGTGTGGCAAGGCATGTTACCACATTGTATTTTATACTTGTAGTAGCCTATGTTCCACTATAAACAAGCCATGATGTTTAAATTAAAACAAAATGTGTGTGAATTTATAGTGGTTTTTAACACCACCAGCCCACAGCAAAAATGGTGTACGTGTGTGTGTGTGTGTGTGTGTGTGTGGTCCCCATGGGGAAAACACAACAGCTTATAAATCATATGTAATTTTATAATCACTTTTATAATTATTATTTTTTTTACAATTATTTTATAATGTTATAATATAAATCACTCTCTCTCTCTCTCTCTCTCTATATATATATATATATATATATATAAATATATATATATATATAAATATATATATATATATATATATATATATATATATATATATATATATATATATATATATATATATATATATAAATCATATGCCTATAGGCTATATAAAATCAAGTGATGTTTTCGAAAATGTAATAATGCAGAAAGTTTTTTGGGTAGGCTTATGGGATAGAATATAGCCTACAGTTTATAGCCCTACAGCCTATATAAATTATTATGTCTACGGAATGCCCAACAAAATCCAACATGTGTGTGTCTGTGTAGTCACTTCCAGTTGTCAGATGTGGCCTATACTCATTTTGTTCAAACTTTCCGATCCCTATCATGGCATTTTTGTACACCAAACACTTTTGTGAATGTTATATTAAGAGAATCTGCTGATTTAGAATAGTTTTAACATAGAAAAATAAATTCAGTAAACTCTTTCTTTCTTTCTTTCTCTTTCTTTCTTTCTCTTTCTTTCTTTCTGTCTTTCTTTCTTTCTTTCTTTCTTAATTTCTTTCTTTCTTTCTTTCTTTCTTTCTTTATTTCTTTCTTTCTTTCTTTCTTTCTTTCTTTCTTTCTTTCTTTCTTTCTTTCTTTCTTTCTTTCTTTCTTTTCTTTAAACGAAACCTTCATATAATTTAATATAGAAACGTTGGCTACAACTTCTCCAGTCACCTCAGGAGGGTGTAGTAGCCTAGGCTAGGCTACATAGCAAACACAGCACAGTCGCCTAAACATGTCCTCGTGTTTTACTGTCTATGGTGTTTTACTGTAGGTGAGCTGGATTAGACCAGTAGGAGTCACCGCTACACTCGCTTTCTCGCTCTACTGAACATCTCTCATTGATTGAGCAGGGAAACAAAATGCCGGAAGTGGGATTTCGGGATACGGTGTTTCGCGACTCGTAACCGTGGAAAGTTTACATTTTCAAGAAATCGACTTTTCCTGAGGATTAAGCTTTTCGGTTGCTGGTGTTGGTCAGGTTTTGTTTCACGGTTTCATTCATCCGCACTTTTACAATGGGGCTCCCGGCGCTGGAATTCAGTGATTCTTTTCTGGACAGTCCCGACTTCAGAGAGCGACTCAAATGCCACGAAATTGAGCTGGATCGTACTAATAAATTTATTAAGGAACTAATCAAAGATGGAAATATGCTTATCAGCGCGCTTAAAAGTAAGTTACAGCTCGTGTTTTTTTTTTAATGTAAGATTTATATCTATGATTTATTGAGGTTTAAGCGCTCAAATTTGTAGTGCCCATCAAATATTTAAGGATTCTCAGATCCTCGCAGAAAATCCATATACATTTATGCTTAGTTTGGCATTTTTTTTGCTGATAAATCTTATTTTTGTTGTAATAGGCTAAGTGTGGCTGACTGTTAGGCTATTGCTTGTATTTATTTACTTCCCTTATTGTTACCTAATTTAAATAAGAGTGAGAATTGTGTTCTCTGAAATGATGTCTTAACAAAGTGCAGTTCAGTCTTCCCAAAAGAAAGGACCAAGCAGCTGACCTTGTGCCCTCTTGAATACCTAACATTAGACATTCATACAGCTTAGTATGGGTCTAAAGATTTCATTTCAATTAGCTAATAATTTCAATTGTCACTCTCCCTGTTGTGTAAACACATATTTAACCACTCTAATATTGAACAGGTTTAAGAAGTGAGCATGTACAGGGTTGGTGTATGCCATCATCAAATGCTTGTTTATTCAGCTGTGATCTGATATGATATCAGAAAGAAGAGTCTTCACTAGATATGCTGTTATCTGCCACTTCACTAGCATGGCTCCTCCTTCCTCCCTCTAGATGGATTTGCTTTGTGCAAGTTTTAGTCTTTGAACTTGTTATTTTCAACAATATTCTCTTTCACAACTTTCTTCTGCCAGATTGCTTTGAGGCAGAGATAGAAGGCTCATTCTGGCTTTTGTACCAAACAAAAGGCAGTGAATTTCTTTGCACTAATGCTTTGATTGAATGAGTATTTGTGATGTCATCTCCTTCCTGTTAGACTGAACAAATCAGAGTGAATATGCTCAAATGACAAGGAAGCTCCATCAAATAATTGTCTATTCAACAGATCTTTCTGCAGCTGTGCAGAAATTTTCCCAGTCCCTTCAAGATTTCCAGTTTGAATGCATTGGAGATGCAGAGACAGACGATGAGATTAATATTGGTAAGTAGTTAGAAAATGATCAAGATGAAAATTATGTGAACAGTCATATAATTGATTAAATTATATATTTTTAATATGAATAGTTTACCCAAAAATGAAAATTCTGTCATCATGGACTTACCTTCTTGTCTTTCTAAACCAGTAAACCAGTTTCTTTCATGCAATTAAAAAAAAGTAGTTTAGCAGAATGCCTGAGCTGCTCTCATCCATACAATGAAAGGGGAGGGGACCAGAGTTAGGCGAGCCCCAAAAAGCACTATAAATAATCATAAAATGAGTCCCCTTAGACTTCTGAAAAAATAGCTTTGTGTGAGAAAAAGATTGAAATTTAAGTCATTTTTCACAAAAAAATCTTGCCTTAAAAAATTGAAAGCTGTGATCACCATTCACTTTCTTTTTATTGAAAAGACCAGCTTGGTCATTCAGATATAAATAATTATTTTGTCTTTCACAAAAGAGAGAAAGTCATACAGGTTTGGAACGACACGATGACGGTGCTTAAATAATGACAGAATATTAATTTGTTGTGTTAATTATCTCTTTAAGCTGTAAACAATGATGCAAGCAATAAAACAATCTCTTAAATGTTCATGCCTCTATAAGCTTTTCGCAGCTGTCGTACTCAGTCACCCGCCAGCCCAACAGTAACAAATAATGTCTAATACAACTGAGAACACCGCACATTGCTGTAGTACCACAGCTCCTTAGTGTCAAACACAACAGTGATGGTTCTTTATCAGACAGACAATTGCTGAATGAACCCAAACAACTATCTGGAAGAAAGTTCAAGAAATCAGAATGTTCCTTTCTGGCTTCCCATTTTGGTCATAACATTGTTAGATATTTAGACTGTTGAGACTGATAATTTGAAGTTTAAGCCTGTTTAATAATGGTATTTTAATGTATATAATTACCCATTTTATTCTCAAAATGTATAAAACCCATCCATTTATTAGAGATACTGGATTGAACAGAAAATAGGCAGCCAGAAATAATGGCCATACACTACTGTTCAAAAGTTTGGGGTCAGTAAGATGACAGATTTTTTTTTAAAGAAGTTAATACTTTTATTCAGCTATGCTTCATTAAATTGCTCAAAAACGACAGCAAAGCCATTGTTTCTTTATTACAAAAGATTTTTATTTCAAATAAATACTCTTCTTTTGAACTTTTTGAAGGTAAAATGTATCACGGTTTCCACAAGAATATACATTGATAATAATCAGAAATGCTTCTTAAGCACCAAATCAGCATATTAGAATGTTTTCTGAAGGATCATGTGAGACAGAAGTCTGAAGTAATGGCTGCTGAAAAAAATTATAGAAAAAAGTTATTTTATATTGTAATAACATTTTAAAATATTACTGTTCTCCTGTATTTTTGATCAAATAAATGCAGCCTTGGTGAGCATAAGAGATGGCTTTCAAACAAAGTATTAAAAAAAATCTGATGACCCCAAACTTTTGTGTTTGCGAAAAATTTTTGCAAAAGCTTTGTGGTTGTTCTAATGTGAAATGAACATCTCAACAGTATATCTATTGTTTAATGGGTGCCTGGCAAGGCCATTTAAGTGCATCTCAATGAATTTATGGTTCTCCTGCTATGGATCGAAACAGATTTGACTTGCTGTAAAAAAAATTTAAATGACGAGCGTGTGTTTATCTGTAGGTCTCTGCTCCTAATAGAAAGTAGTTAAACGTAGTTCTTATCTGAGTTCTTAATTGTTTAAAATCCCAGTAGAATGATGAGAGGAACTGTGAGGTGGGACTCTTTCTTATCGCCAAACTGAAAAAGTGCTGTATATTCCAGGACAGGATGTATCCAAAGCATCCTTTGTAAAAAAAACAAACAAAAAAATAGAAGCACATACTCAGAATCATCGTGTGCTTTTAGTAGTGTTACATAATATCAACAGTGGCTTATTTTAGATTATCTCCCACATTTCTCAGGTGCTGATTTTACCATACATCTTAATTATTTTTCAAGTACCGTGTCCAACATCAAAACAAGGCAAATTGGATCACTGGATAAAGGATCACTATAAAACATGTAATTTGGCTTATTAAATGATTTGTCTTCATTTTATTTCTACGACTGACCGTGTTGCACACATGCAGGGCTCATACAGGAAACATGCTTTATGTTACTCTCACATTTCTACATCTTGAACATGTGGTCTGCTGTTTGAATACTCCTTTGTGCATTGATCAGTTGTGGGTGGCCATGGTATTTTTTTCTGCCTGGCTAATATTATGTGCAGGTTTTCTGTATTTCCTTTATGCCAAAAGTTCAAAGGGCAAAATCAGATGTGCTGATAGAGAAATTACAGATCCAGAGCTGATGGATTCATGATTGGAATTCCTTCTCTCTTATCACAGCCCAGTCATTCAAGGAATTCTCCCAGCTACTGAACACAGTGGAGGAGGAGAGGCGACGACTTGTGAGTTGCTTTGTTTCTGTTCAAAAAGTTTGGGGTCATTTTTATTTATTTTTTGCTCTCCAAGGCTGCATTTATTTGATAAAAATACAGCAAAAACAGTAATGTTTTGTGAAATTTTATTACTATTTAATATAACTTTTTTTCTGTTGAATCTATTTTAAAATGTAAATTTTCAAATTTACTCTTGTGATGGTAAAGCAGAATTTTCAGCATCTTTACTCCAGGCTTCGTGTCGCATGATCCTTCAGAAATCATTCTTAGGCTAATTTGGTGCTCAAGAAATATTTCTTATTATGTTGAATACAGATGTGCTGTTTAATATTATTGTGGAACCATGATGCATTTTTTCAGGATTATTTGATGGATAGAAAGTTTAAAAGAACAGCATTTATTTGACATATAAGTCTTTTGTAACATCATAAATGCCACTTTTAATCAATTTAAGGCATCCTTGCTGAATAAAAGTAAAAATGTCTGATTTTGCTTTCCATGGAATGATGACATCATTTTAATTTTTGATTGGTTATGTGGGTGTAATATCTCAGTGATGGCTGTAAACACACTACATGATGTAGTTCACTTCAAATTTGCCACAGGCGTCATAATTTGAAGTAACCATAGTGATTGTTTGCTTTTGTAGTAGTTGTCTCTTTATTGTTCCTTTTTATGTGGGATTGCTCACACGTGGTTAAAGCTTCATAGCACACTTCTAGACAGAGCCGGCTCTCCTTATAAGCGAACTAGGGGGCCCCCTAACTACAGATGGTAGTCGCCGGCGTCGCTGCTCAAAGTGACAGGTGGGGCGCGCCAACGGGAGGAAATTTTCCTTTTTATGCCTTTATATCTTTATTCATTCATGGCGAGTCAACTTCATCTTTGCAGCGACACAGAAAACGTCTCGGCTACGGATGTAACCCTCGTTCCCTGAGTAGGGAACGGAGACGTTCCGTCGGATGACGACGAATGGGGTTTCGCTTAGAAAGCCTATCCGCTTCGAGTAATACAAAACGAGCCAATGGCAAAGAAATGCCATGGGTCTGCAGAATTTGCATGGAGCAGCTCCGCCCCACCTCGTGGGTATAAAGGGCGGAAATTCCAGCAAAGCAGTATGTTTCCTCGCTGAGGAGCCAAGACTGAGCTCAGGCGATCCCCGCGGTACAGCGGAAAGTGGCAGGAAGACGGAACGTCTCCGTTCCCTACTCAGGGAACGAGGGTTACATCCGTAACTGAGACGTTCCCTTTCGTTGTCACTCCGAGTTCTGTCGGATGACGACGAATGGGGATACCAGTCTAATCACGCCACCTTCTCGGCTGTCTTCCAGTGCCCTGCGTAATCTGAGATCCCTGTCGTGAGACAGAACGGACGAAGGACTCCTATTAGCACAGGAATACCAAGGTACACTGGGGAGCATATCCCAAGGTTTTTAAGGGAATATGCAATTACTGCCAACCCAGAGGGGGGGACTTAGAAAATACACATATGACCCGAGGGATGCATATGGGGAATCACTGGGGTGTCCAGCCGCAGGTGGAATATTTCAACCCCAGGGGTGGCAAGGTGGCTTGCCAAGGGAAAGACACATGCTCAAAGAGGCTTACAGTGGAAATAAACATGTGGGGGTAGCTCAGAGGAGGTACCATGCACACGGGAGGCACCTAGCCGACGCGCAGGCAAAAGACACTGGCGCCAGCATCAGGAGTGCTGGAGGAACTCAGGGCTTTCGGGGAAGCTCACCTGAGGGGAATATCGCACGTATCCAGTCCGTGGAGTGGAATTGCGAGAAAGCGCAGACACCTGAGCGGGTCCGGTACTAGCTAGTTGAAGCGAGTACATGAGAGGACACTGGCTCCACTCGGAGATTGTAGAATCTGGCGAATATGTTGGGTGTCGCCCAGCCTGCAGCTCTGCAGATGTCTGTTAGCGAGGCGCCATGCACTAGAGCCCAAGAGGACGCCACACTCCGGGTGGAGTGGGCAGTCACACCAAGGGGGCACGGTCGACCTTGCTGTTGGTAAGCCAAAGCAATGGCGTCCACTATCCAGTGAGACAACCTTTGCTTGGAGAGAGCCTTTCCCTTCAGTCTCCCACCATAACAGACAAAGAGCTGGTCTGAGGTCCTGAAACACTGCGTTCTGTCTACATAGATGCGGAGAGCACGTACTGGACAGAGCAGTGCCAAGGCTGGGTCTGCCTCCTCCGGGGGCAGCGCTTGCAGGTTCACCACCTGGTCCCGGAAGGGAGTGGTAGGAACCTTGGGCACATATCCAGGCCGGGGTCTCAGGATCACGTGAGAGTAAGCCGGCCCGAATTCCAGGCACGCTTCGTCAACGGAGAATGCGTGCAGGTCCCCTACCCTCTTGATGGAGGCCAATGCAGTCAGAAGCGCTGTCTTCATTGACAGGAAGTTAAGCTCAACCAACTGCAAAGGCTCGAAGGGAGCACTCCGCAGGGCAGTTAGCAACACTGCGAGGTCCCAAGAGGGTACGAGAGGAGAGTAAGGAGGATTCAGTCTCCTCGCTCCTCTCAGGAACCTGACGATCAGGTCGTGCTTCCCTACGGACTTACCTTCTATAAGGTCATGCTGTGCGGCAATGGCGGCGACATAGACCTTGAGGGTGGAGGGAGACAGCCTTCGCTCCAACCCATCTTGAAGAAAGGAAAGCACGACACCGATCGAACATCTCCGGGGGTCTTCTCGGTGAGAAGAACACCAGCTGACGAAGAGGTTCCACTTCAACGCATAGAGGTGTCTCGTGGACGAAGCTCTAGCGGAAGTGATGGTAGCCACCACCGCTGGTGGTAGGGTACTCAAACCTGCCTCGTCCCGTCCAGGAACCACACGTGGAGGTTCCAAAGATCGGGACGAGGGTGCCATAGGGTGCCCCGTCCCTGAGAAAGGAGGTCCTTCCTCAGAGGAATCGGCCAAGGAGGTGCTGTCGCGAGGAGTACAAGTTCGGGGAACCAGGTCCTGGCGGGCCAGTAAGGCGCAACCAAAATGACCTGCTCCTCGTCCTCCCTGACCTTGCGCAGGGTCTGCGCAAGAAGGCTCACTGGGGGAAACGCATATTTGCGGCCCCGCGGCCAGCTGTGCGCCAGAGCATCCGTGCCGAGCGTGCCCTCGGTCAGGGAATAAAACTGGGCGCAGTGGGTCGAGTCGTGAGAGGCAAACAGATCTATCTGTGCGTCCCCGAACTGGTCCCAAATCAGCTGAACCGACTGGGGATGGAGTCGCCATTCTCCAGGGAGGGGCTGAAGCCGTGAGAGCTCGTCGGCTGCACAGTTCAGAGCTCCGGGGATATAAATGGCACGAAGCGACCTCAGATGCTTCTGACTCCATAGGAGGAGGTGGCGGGTGAGTTGCGACATACGGCGGGAGCGCAGACCACCCTGATGGTTGATGTACGCTACAGTCGCGGTATTGTGTGAACGGACTAGTACATGCTGGCCCCTGAGCACGGCTCGGAAGCGGCGCAGGGCGAGCTGTACAGCCAGCAACTCGAGGCAATTGACGTGCCATAAGCGGTGGGGTCCTGTCCAGGAGCCCGCGGCAGCACGTCCGTTGCACATGGCGCCCCAGCCCGTGGCAGAGGCATCTGTCGTTACAACAACATGCCGCGAAGCTCGTTGCAGAGGCACTCCGGCCCGTAGAAAACTGAGGTTCGACCACGGGGTGAAGGTCTGACGGCAGGTCGGAGTAACTAGTACTCGGAAGGTGCCGTGATGCCATGCCCACCTCGGGACTCGGTCGCGAAGCCACAGTTGAAGCGGTCTCATATGAAGCAATCCGAGCTGCGTTGCCACGGCTGCAGATGCCATATGCCCCAGGAGCCTCTGAAAAAGTTTCAGTGGAACCGCACTCTTGCCCTCGAACTGTCTCAGGCAAGTCAGCAGTGATTGTGCGCGCTCGCTCGTAAGCTGCGCGGACATGGCGACCGAGTCGATCTCCATACCGAGAAAAGAGATCCTCTGCACGGGGCAAAGTTTGCTCTTCTCCCAGTTGACCCGAAGGCCCAGACGGGCTACATGGCGGAGCACCAAGTCCCTGTGTTCGCAGAGCTGATCTCGAGAGTGAGCTAGAATCAGCCAGTCGTCGATATAGTTCAGGATGCGAACCCCGTGTTCCCGGAGGGGAACAAGGGCTGCCTCGACGACCTTCGTGAAGACGCGAGGAGACAGGGCTAGCCCGAAAGGGAGAACTGCATACTGATATGCCTGCCCCTCGAAAGCAAACCGAAGAAACGGTCTGTGTCGAGGGAGAATGGAGACATGAAAGTAGGCGTCCTTCAGGTCGATCGCTGCAAACCAATCCGCACACATTCGAAAACGCGTTTGGCGGTGAACGGCAGCCTGTGAAGGGAGCGGTTCAGCACGCGCAGATCCAGGATTGGCCGTAACCCACCAGTTTTCTTGGGGACAATGAAGTACGGGCTGTAGAAGCCGGACCTCATTTCGGCTGGAGGGACAGTCTCGATCGCACCCTTCGCCAGCAAGGTAGCAACCTCCGCTCTCATGATAGGGGCATTGCCACCGACCATAGTGGAGCGGACTCCCCTGAAGCGGGGAGGAGACCGCGCGAACTGAATCGCCGAGCCTGACTGTTCGAGCGACCCAGTGGGACAGGTTGGGAAGCTCTTGCCAAGCTCCCAACGACTGTACCAGCGGGATCAAACGAACTACAGACTTCCCACCGGTGGTGCAGCGAGGCGGAATGACTAGCCCAGACGTGGACGGCATAGCGGCCCGGTTTGGGGGCACAGTCATTGACTGCGTCCTGACAGAGCAGACCAGGGAAGGACGAACGTTCCACGGGGGTCTGCTCTGCCAGGGGTCTGGCGTCAGAGGAGGATGAGAGTGGTACGGTCCGGGGACGGCGCGCACTGTCATCCGGCTCTGGGACAGAGGAGGACGAGGGGTGCACGGCCCGGGGGCGGCGCACCGTGTCGTCCGAGAACTCTGTGTGCTCAGGGATGAATGTGTCACTTCTTTCTTTAACCACATAAGGGTGCTGCCCACCTGTGGGTGAGCAGCGGTGGAACAAAAGATTCTCCCCCGGCCCTCCACCGGGGGAAGGAGTGGTCCTGCTACCATCTCCCGAGAAGTGATCATCATCCCTGAGCAGCCCGTCTCAGGAGCGCCGCTTGGCCCGGCGTTTAGCGGGGGGCGGGGCAGGAGAGGGCTGGGGCGCCTTCTTGCGGCTTCCTCCACGACCGGGCCCAGGTGAAGGCTGCTGCTTGGGCCGGGCGGGAGGGGCGGGAGCCGCAGGAGCCGCAGGAGGGCGCCCTCGGCGGCGAACAGACTGAGTATTCTGCCCGGTCGGCTGGGTGGAGGCAGCAGTGGGCCGTCGGGGCAGAATGTGCTTGATCGCCTCAGTCTGTTTCTGTGCAGTCGAGAACTGTTGGGCGAAGTCCTCAACTGCTCCGCCAAAGAGGCCGTCTTGTGATATGGGGGTGTCGAGCAGCCGAGACCGCTCGGCATCCCGCATATCAGCAAGATTCAGCCACAGGTGTCTCTCCTGGACCACGGCTGTGGACATCACCAAACCCAGGGAGCGTGCGGTCAACTTCGTCGCTCGGAGAGCAAGGTCGGTGGCGGCGCGCAGCTCATTGAAGAGCCCTGGGTCTGTCCTACCCTCGTGCATGTCCCTGAGCATCTGGGCCTGGTAGACCTGCAGAATGGCCATGGCATGCAAAGAGGTGGCTGCCTGTCCCGCCGCTCTGTAGGACTTCGCCACAAGTGTAGACGAGTACCTACAGGCTTTGGATGGGTGCTCAGGCTCACCACGAGAAGAAGTGCTCTGAGGACACAGTTGCATCGCAACAGAGCGTTCAACCGGCGGGAGCCCAGTGTACCCACGGGCAGCCGCCTCATCGAGGGAAGGAAAGGCGTATGAGACCAACGAGCGGTCACGGGAAGAGCTGGGGGTCTTCCAGGACTTCGAGATCTCATCATGCACATCTGGGAAGAAAGGTATTGGGGTTTGACACGGACGGGGGTCCGCGGCCTTACCCAAATACCAATCATCCAACCGCGAGCGCTCAGGACAGGGTGGAGGGGACCACTCTAACCCGATGCTCGCGGCGGCCCGGGCAAGCATGGCCGTCATCTCCGGATCCGACTCAGGCACAACCGTATGCACACCGGCAGGTGGCAGCTGCTCTGAGTCTTCACTTCCAGAAGATTCAGACCCACCTTGTGATGCTGCAATAGACATCGCGTCCTCCTCTGGAGCGCCAAAGGAAATCCGCGGGGCATCCGAAGATGGTCCTGCGGAAATCCCCTGAGCACTCACGGGTTGCAACACTGGAGATGGTGCGGCTGGGCACGGACTGGTAGTCGGCGCTTTGTTCCAAACCGTCACCCTCAGATCACCCTGGCCACCAGCCGAAGTACCAGCTCTATTTCTAGAACCAGTAGAACGGGGGGTGGATGAGGGGACTCTCACTCTTGCGAGATCACTGAGTCTCGACCGTAATGTTGCGATGGTCATGTTCCCGCAGAGAGAACATGAGTCATCCACAAGCGCTGCTCTAGCGTGATCAATGCCCAAACACACTATGCAACGCTCGTGCCCATCAGAGATGTCAACGAGTCTACCGCAACCAGAAGTGCACGGGCGATGCATCTTTAAAAAGACGTGCCACGTGCAAGCTCTTTTGTGAGAGGAAAGAAACTCTGACTGTTGAAGCGCCCGGGGAGACACGCACTCGCTGTCGAATCACAGACAGATAGGCAGGAAGCGCGCGCTCGCCGGAGATCACCGTCACACCAACACCAGAGAATCTCGCTCGTCTGTAGAACTGACAATATCAGGAATGGCTTGTGGAACGAAGGATGAACTTGGCTCCGAAGCGAAAAACATACTGCTTTGCTGGAATTTCCGCCCTTTATACCCACGAGGTGGGGCGGAGCTGCTCCATGCAAATTCTGCAGACCCATGGCATTTCTTTGCCATTGGCTCGTTTTGTATTACTCGAAGCGGATAGGCTTTCTCGCAATTCCACTCCACGGACTGGATACGTGCGATATTCCCCTCAGGTGAGCTTCCCCGAAAGCCCTGAGTTCCTCCAGCACTCCTGATGCTGGCGCCAGTGTCTTTTGCCTGCGCGTCGGCTAGGTGCCTCCCGTGTGCATGGTACCTCCTCTGAGCTACCCCCACATGTTTATTTCCACTGTAAGCCTCTTTGAGCATGTGTCTTTCCCTTGGCAAGCCACCTTGCCACCCCTGGGGTTGAAATATTCCACCTGCGGCTGGACACCCCAGTGATTCCCCATATGCATCCCTCGGGTCATATGTGTATTTTCTAAGTCCCCCCCTCTGGGTTGGCAGTAATTGCATATTCCCTTAAAAACCTTGGGATATGCTCCCCAGTGTACCTTGGTATTCCTGTGCTAATAGGAGTCCTTCGTCCGTTCTGTCTCACGACAGGGATCTCAGATTACGCAGGGCACTGGAAGACAGCCGAGAAGGTGGCGTGATTAGACTGGTATCCCCATTCGTCGTCATCCGACAGAACTCGGAGTGACAACGAAAGGGAACGTCTCAGTTACGGATGTAACCCTCGTTCCCTGAGTAGGGAACGGAGACGTTCCGTCTTCCTGCCACTTTCCGCTGTACCGCGGGGATCGCCTGAGCTCAGTCTTGGCTCCTCAGCGAGGAAACATACTGCTTTGCTGGAATTTCCGCCCTTTATACCCACGAGGTGGGGCGGAGCTGCTCCATGCAAATTCTGCAGACCCATGGCATTTCTTTGCCATTGGCTCGTTTTGTATTACTCGAAGCGGATAGGCTTTCTAAGCGAAACCCCATTCGTCGTCATCCGACGGAACTCGGAGTGACAACGAAAGGGAACACCAGTTTATTAATAAACAATTAAATCTCTCCTTGCTATTTTTTACACATTCATAATCATTAGCCTACTTTTGCCGGTTCGTGTGCTTGAGTGCGGCTTTATAACACTCATTATCCTGTATAGCCTATTTAAGTTATTAAATCAATATAAAGGGGCGATTTGTCCACTAATGGCTTAAATAAACAACTACTAGTCGACTAGAAAAAAAACTTTAGTCGGAGGCAGCTCTTATTCCACATATTTTCGAACCAGCAGGGTTGAGCGCGCGACCCTGAGCGGAATGAGCGAGCCGAGGAATATTCAGAAATGCTCTCCGCTCACATGCTCTGATCGGAACAAAGGAATATTGAAATAATTAATCATTAGTTTATATCTCATACACTGCCCATCATTTTAATCCCATATCAAACACAGTAGCCTATGTTATGTCTATTTTAACTTTTTTTAATAGACCTGTCTTGCCAAATGGATTTCTCTGCTTTTCTTTTTTTTTTTTTTTACAGATTGCAAAGTGGCACTTTTATTTCTTTTCTATTTTTGAACTTGATACATATTTTGACACAGCTGCACTTTTATTTTCTCTATTTTTGAATTCCATGCAAGTTGTGACACAGCTGCTCTTTTATTTTCTTTATTTTTGAACTTGCTGTTATGTTATTTGATGTAGATAGTTAGTTTGTATTTAGACTTGTTACTTAAATAAATTGGAACATTTTAAGCTTGTTGCGTATTTCATTAGCATTGTGTTGGGGCGATGGGGGCAGTGGGGCTTGAAAATTCCCCCTTGTCCAAAGTGGGAATAGACCGAAAAAGTTAGAGAACCACTGCGTTAAGTCAACCAACCGTGTCAGATCGTTGTCTTCCCTGGACTTGGAAATTTGACGGCAAAAATTAAACGAGTCTATCCATCGGGTGCAGAAAAAAGAAAAAAAGAAGATTGTTTAAATCACTTTAGAAGGAAGTAAAGAAATTACTGGTCCAACTTCTCCCTCTTTTTAAAGTGTGGAAAAGGGAAAAGAAGTTCAAAGATCGAGACACCAGCAACACCTGTAGTATATGCAACAACTTTATTGAAGATTTGTTAGATTGGGGTAAGATTATATACAGTTGCTGGTTTGCGGTGGCAATACTCCATTATTTAAGGCAGGGCCCCAAAATTATCCTGCTTAGGGCCCCCAGATTTACAGAGCCGGCCCTGCTTCTAGGCTAGTGGTTTAGCGCTATTTTGATAACTAGCGCTAGTTTTTTTTGTGAGCTTCCACAGTCAAGTTTGAGTGTTATGAGAAACAGGCCGTCTACCAAAAGATGCTTTCTCTAGGTCATGACCCTTCGTGGAGGGAAGGGAAACGGCACAGATCAGCAAGTGCAGACGATAATAAAATATCACTCATAGCATCTTCTTTGCCAGCAGCTACAGCTGCTAATAGGTGCTTTTATGGCATTATTTATAAGGCAACGTGCTGCCAGGGAATATTACTGGCATTCATTGCTGCAGCTGGCAGATCATTAGTCATAGTACAGCAGTGAAAGACCTCACCAGGCAAACAATGCTTCTCTGTGCTTCCCTGGTGACCCTACCCACATCTTAACTAACATGCAGCTTTGTTTGGGATTCATCCACACATTGACCTGAGTTTCTTTTATTGATATTGTAGATTGAAGAGTGAAGACACTATCATTTAAAGGTTTGGGGTTGGTCAGGTATTTTATTTTTATGGTTCAGTCTCTTATGCTCAACAAGGCTGCATTTATCTGATCAAAAATACAGTAAAAACAGATTTATTGTGAAAAATTATTACATTTTAAAATAACAGTGTTCTATTTGAATATGTTTAAAAATGCAATTGATTCCTGTGATGGCAAAACTGATTTTCAGCATATATTATTCGTGTCACATGATACTTCAGAAATCATTTAAATATGCTGGTTTGATGCTCAAGAAACATTTCTTATCAATGTTAAAAACAGTTGCTTAATATTTTTGTGGAAAGTAGAAACCATGATACATCTTATTAGATGAATATTAGTTGACTTTTATTTTATAAGATGAATAGAAAGCTCAAAAGAACAGCATTCAGCCTATTGAATATTTTGTGAAATTATAAATATATTTTCTCTAATTTTGATCAATTTAATACACCCTTGCTAAATAAAAGTATTAAAACAATACTGACTGCAAACCTTTGAATGGTATTGTGTAGGGCTGCCTGGGCGGTATGACGGTAGGCTATATATCGTTACCGCGGTAGAAAATGTCAACCGTAACAGATTTTTTTATTCCGTGTATACCGCGACATGCAAATAAGTGGGCGTGTTTAACACACGCGCAGGGTGCGTGAGACTGAGACACTGAGATTTGTCAAAGAAACGTGGAGAAAGCAGATCAAGAGGTTCCACAAATGAATTACGCTTTCTAAAGGGTTGTTGTTAACGTGATATTTTCGGGGGGAAATGCGCAGCAGTCACTAGAGCAGTGCAGCACCCAGGCTAGAGGAGTGCAAGCTCGCGATGGGGAAAACATGAAGCTTGACAATAGCAGGTCATATATGGAAGCAAATAAGAGACATAACTATTTGAAATTTAACAGCCACTGAATACTTAGTTTTGAAATATTTTATTTTGAAAAACATTTATCTGAATTGATTTGCTCTGAATTCACTCCTTTGAAATTATTTTACTTTGGAAACCATGTATCTGAATTTATTTGTTTCAAATTTATCTCTGAAATTTAAATAGGCCTACGAAAATTCTTGATTTACATTTTAAAAACCTGAATTTCGATAAATATTTTTGTGCTCACAAATTCAGATACAAAACAAAAATCAACTTACAGAATTTCAGATCAAATAGATTCAGGTTGATCAAATTCGACTGGTCAAATTCAGATCTCAAATTCGACTGCTCAAATTCAGATCGAAAAATTCAAGTTAAATATTCACATGGTAACATCCGGGCTACCCAGGATAGGAAAAACAGCTGACCCTGTGTAGAGACAGAGCGTATTTAGGCCACGCCCACACCGGGGAGAAACAATCCAACCGTCTCCATTAAAGGGTTAGTTCACCCAAAAATGAAAATTAAGTAATTAATTACTCACCCCCATGCTGTACCAACCCCGTAAGACCTTCGTTCGTCTTCGGAACACAAATGAAGATATTTATGATTAAATCTGAGAGGTGCATGACTGCTACATAGGCTGCCTAAGGGAATGACACTTGACGGCCCAGAAAGTCATTAAAGAAAATGTTTAAATATTCCATGTCGCAACAGTGGCTCAACTATAAGTTTATCAAGCGACGAGAATACTTTTTGTGCGAAAAAACAAACAAAAATAACGACTTTATTCGACTATTCCTTTTCTTCCTTGTAGGCCTGAAACGAGACTTCAAGAGATTTCCATGACGCGCACGCGCGAGAACTTAACTGAAGTAGTTGAAGGAGATCGCAATTCTCGCGCATGCGTCGTGGAAATCTCTTGAAGTCTCGTTTCAGGCCTACAAGGAAGAAAAGGAATAGTCGAATAAAGTCGTTATTTTTGTTTGTTTTTTCGCACAAAAAGTATTCTCGTCGCTTGATAAACTTATAGTTGAGCCACTGTTGCGACATGGAATATTTAAACATTTTCTTTAATGACCTTCTGGGCCGTCAAGTGTCGGAGCACGGCGTATTCTTCCGAGTTGCCATAATAATAGTAGTAAGTTTAGTAACTATCTCTGGCCAAACTATTTAAAAATGGCGGGGTTATTCTGGATACTCCATCTGGCGCGTGTAATGATGACGCAGTGAATGGTGACGATTCACTCTGACCAATCAGCAGTCAGCATTGTTTTCACGTGACATTTTAGTATCACCTTAGCTCGCCTTAGCTCGTTCAGAACCTCGCCGGAGGTGATACAAAAAAAAGTACCCGGAAGCAAGTACAGGTACAACTTTTACACAGTGGAAAACCAAACAAAGGCGAGCCAAGCCGAGCGGAGTCGAGTCGAGTCGAGTCGAGCTGGTACTGTGTAGTGGAAAAGCGCCATAACATGAGATTGAAAAATTATTCAGCAACACTTTAATTAAAGTTTAATTGCACCGATAGGAGTTGTATTTAATATGAATCATTTGAGGGTAGTTCGTCTAAAAGTTGATGAGTGTGTTTTGTTTACTATATTTAGCTATCAAAATAGTTTACCAAATAAATAATTTACCAAATAAAAGAAAAATCAAACAAGGTAAGTACTTTTCATTTCTAAAGTATTTGGGTTTATTTATTATACAAAGTCCTTTTTGTAGATTTTTCGAGAATAACTACATATATAAATAACTATATCGTGAAATATATCGTTACCGTGAAATAAAATTAGTCATACCGTGAAATGCAATTTTGGTCATACAGCCCACCCCTAGTATTGTGTACATATTTGTATCCATTGATAACTGCAATCACCCATATTTGAAATTTATAAACAGACACTTCAAGTGGTCTGTTTGAATTTTTTTTTTTTTTTTGGACAAACTTTTTAGTGATCATATCATGATTTTATTCATTATCACTTTGTAGACCAGATTGACTTCTGGCCAAATCTAAAACTCACGTTTTCTAAACGAAAGCCCAAGTTATTAGCTGTAATGGTGTGACTTTAGGACAGCAGTCTCTATTGTAATAAAGACAAGCATCTCTATTGTGTCTTCTGGGCTTGTGTCTGGATGTCTAATAAAAACGCTGAGGTCAAACCTTAGGTCATCCACTCATGACACAGTGTTGTTGGCTCATACTTTTGGATGATTACTTTTCCAGTCTGTGGATCACAACATTTTTTCTTTTCTCAGTGAGAGACCTGAGTAATGCTCCCTTGCGCAATATGTCATGTTAGTGATTCATTTCTGCTCTATGTTCTCATCATTTCTTAAACTTAAAGAGGATAGTTTTCTTTTATCACAATGTTACAATAAAGTGAACATATGACAATCATATGACATTTGTTTGAACTTGAAATAATTTCACAACTTAGCTTTGAGCAGATTTTATAACTTCTAAAATGAAAAACTGGCGTTTTTTTTAAATAAGAATTGTTCCAGATTTATCTATTTCTTTTATATAGGCCAATTGAAGTTTTCCATCTTGGTAGTGTTTTTTATAATTTACCTTTAACTAAGAAACCGGTTCATGAATGACATCATCTACCATGAAGTGACATCATTTTCAGTTGTCAAACAACAGCACAAACATTCTCTGATTCTTTGATTTATTCTACAATAGTCCATCCAGTTTGATAAAATTAAAGAAATCTGTATTATATTATCAAAATCCAACAGATGGCTAACTTTAGCTCTTTATTTCCATCCTGTTACACATTCTGTTAATATTACATTGTTTATAATCAAGTTAAAGGAAAAAAAAAGGGGTTTGAGCTTCAGCAGAGAATTTTTCTGAAAGTGTAATGTAACCTTTTATGGAAGTACATGCTTACAGCACAAAAGCATATTCATGCGTTACAGAAATGACCCTGGATTAAATTCAAAATGTGTCAATACACCAAGCAAAGGCTATTCATTTTGACATGGAAACCCTTGATTTGCACGTGAAGATATTAAATCTGTTGCATTTGCCTGGAGAGTCCCAGTCAGTCCGCATGCAGGCTGCAGTTTCAGTCCTATCCATTGTTCGTTGGAGAAAGGAGAGTGGGTCAGAGGAGCTGTGTGAAGAGCCTCAGGGGAAGAATTACCCAGCAGCCTCCTACAGTTTCTTTACTTCCTGCAGACCGTGGCCGTGCTACGCTTCAGTCTCACACAGGCTCCTGCGCTGGGCCTCTCAGGATGACAAACACCTCTGTCAAGCTGAGAAAGTCCCTGAGGGCCTTTTCATTCATAGACGTACAATAACAGAGCCAAGGGGTGAATAACTCCCAGTAAATGCCCTCCCACAGGGGTGCAGATGGGAAGTACTCCGTGTTACTGGAGCATAGTGGCGAGACGGTCAGGTCCAGAGCCTGTGTCTCGCGTAACGGTGAATCATTATGTAAACACAACTGTAGTGTTTTATTGAACTTTTGCCATTGTGTTTTGCCAGATTAACAGACAGTCTCATATCCACTGGTACTTTTAAATTAGGCGCACTATCAGCATGCTCTGCTTTAAATTGGGAGCCATTTTCCCACATGATGGATCAGACTGATGTAAGAAGTGAGCTTCCTCTCCTGCTAAAAAGGGCCATGGGAAGTTTTGACCGGAAAAACTCTTGAGAAAACAGAGTGACTGTCTGCACCCAGTGGAGCGCTCTGCATTCTGCTGTATCTGAAGTGCTAAAAAGCCCCTTGCTTTAATGAGTTGAGTGCTTATTGTTCAAGTTCAAGTGAGCTTTATTGTTATTCCGCTATAAGCGGAGACATACAAAGGAATAAAAATGCTGTGCCTCACAGGAACACGGTGCTACGCGTGTAAAAAATATGAACATACTGTCATGGGCGGTGGCTGTAATGAAGCGCACGACGAAGGAGATAAATAAATAAATATTTAATCCACGAATCAAAACAATGAACCAGAGAATAACATGGAGGAAACACAACCTCAAACAACCTTAAAGGGTTAGTTCACCCAAAAATGAAAATTAAGTCATTAATTACTCACCCCCATGCTGTACCAACCCCGTAAGACCTTCGTTCGTCTTCGGAACACAAATGAAGATATTTTTGATTAAATGTGACAGCTGGATCACTCCTACATAGGCTCCCTAAGGGAATGAATCTTGACGTCCCAGAAAGTCAATTAAGAAAATGTTTAAATATTCCATGTCACAACAGTGGCTCAACTATAAGTTTATCAAGCGACGAGAATACTTTTTGTGCGAAAATAAAACAAAAATAACGACTTTATTCGACTATTCCTTTTCTTCATTGTAGGCCTGAAATAGAAATGCACGCGCGAGTACTTAACTGAAGTAGTTGAAGGAGATCGCAATTCTCGCGCATGCGTCGTGGAAATCTCTTGAAGTCTCGTTTCAGGCCTACAAGGAAGAAAAGGAATAGTGGAATAAAGTCGTTATTTTTGTTTTATTTCCGCACAAAAAGTATTCTCGTCGCTTGATAAACTTATAGTTGAGCCACTGTTGTGACATGAAATATTTAAACATTTTCTTCATTGACTTTCTGGGACGTCAGGATTCATTCCCTTAGGGAGGCTATGTAGGAGTGATCCAGCTGTCACATTTAATCAAAAATATCTTCATTTGTGTTCCGAAGACGAACGAAGGCCTTACGGGGTTGGTACAGCATGGGGGTGAGTAATTAATGACTTAATTTTCATTTTTGGGTGAACTAACCCTTTAAGTAGGCTATAAGGGCAAACAAAGGATCTAACAAGATCATTAAGGAAACACACCTGAACTGAGGAATCAAATCAATCTGTAACCATAGAAACAAACAGGCAGGGAATGGAGAACTGAACCAATTAACAAACTAACAGCAAACACTAGAATATAACAGAAAACGTAACTCTTGACAATGGCGTTTTGGGTGCCTGAAAACGCAAAGTTTTGAAAACGTGTTTCAAAGTGCAAGTTTCCGTGTAAACAGCAAAAACGCAAATCTGTAAAGACGATGACATCATGCACATGCGTGTTACGTGTTCAGTCTATAGTGTTTCATCGCCATCTAATGGCCTGACAATGTCTGTACACGGAAAACTCAAAGGAAAAACTTCCCTGTTTTAAGCATATCGTTGTCGTGTAAACGTACCCTAAATGAGGTACGAGAAAAAAGACACATACATGAACATAAAAAAAATAATAAACATAACCTATATAAATCTACATATATAAATATGACATGGCCCATATAAACATGACTTGCTATATAAACCTACATGTAGCTAACTTATTGAAAGTAGTAAATAAATACTAACATAAGTAACATAAATACTAACATAAAACTTAAGACATACATTTGCAATTTTACTACGCTGACTTGAATACACCTATGCTATTATAAGAATGGTTTTAGATTTCTGCATTCAAATGTATTTTGATCATTTTGGGGAGGCATAACTTGATGCAATTTAAGGATGAGGGTGATGCAGTTGTCCTGGTAAAATAATGAAGGGAAAAAACTTGAACATTTTTTTCAAAGAAAATCGGATTAAAAGGTTCTCCCAAAAATCACAATTCTATCACAATTTTTGGGTGAACTATCCCAATAAGTAGTTTGGCATCATCTATAATTATTGTTGTTGTTGTTGTTGTTGTTTAATATAATAAAAATGCTTCCCTGCTTTTACTATAAACCCAAAATTTACTATGCCAAATTGAAGTCATGTGACCAAAATGCAGAGACACAAAACAGGAAATGATCTCTGCAGATCCTCAATGTCAGTAAGTTTCTTAAAAAATATTAGATAATTTGACCCCTTTATGTCAAGATTAGTTCAGATTAGGGCTGTAACGATACACCAAACCCACGATTCGATTCGTATCACGATTTTTGACCCACGATTCGATTCGTATCGCGATTCTATCACGGGGGCGGGGCTTGAGGGGGCGGGGCTTGTGGTGAAAAAAAGAGATTTTGAGAGAAGAAAAAAAATACCGGTATTTTTATTAAATAACAAACAAAATTATTACATTTATCTTGCCTAAATGTTTACGCTCATTGCATTTTTACAATGGGGTAATATTGTTGTTAAGAATTTACACATCACAAGGAACCTTGATTTAAATTGTTTAATTAAATTGAAAAAAGTAGCACAAATAAATACAATAGAATAAAGATACAAATAAAGACAATTAAAGAGAAAAGTTTTTGAATAGGTCTAACACTAGTATTCACATACAGAAACTGAATAAAGTAATCAAATGGAAAATAACACTGGGTAGTATTTTAGTCCTGAATAAAATACATAGGCTATTAATCCTGATTCCTTTAACTTAAAGCCATCTTTTGTTGTTTTGACAACAAAATTAATGACAGACACATATGGCTTCCGTCACTTTAAGAGCTAGTGCACGGATCCTGTGTTCATTATACTGGCATGCGTTTTATGCCTATTAAAGACAAAACCGACTATGTTTAGAGTATAGCCTACTCACAAAGACCGAAATTGACAATTTTGCGTGTTAAAGCAATATAATCCGCGAAAAATTGCTACTGGCCAGCTGTTTTTGAGGTGGATTTTCTATGAATGTGCGCATAGAAAATAATCTCTCAGAGAGCGCGCGAGCACTGATTAGTTTAAAATTGCTTGAATGTTTAAACTGGTAAGACTTAAAAAGACTTTTACAGTCTATGGTCCCGACTCCAAAACGCGAGTGTGTATTATCGCCGCATGCAGCGCCTGCCTTGCACAACACATTATGAGAGAAGAGATAGAAGACGCGCGCGGCACCGCTGAACACTCACGCTGTTTGTGAAATTGCGTCTGGCAGATAGTTGTTAAAAGAATGATTTGATTTTATTATCTGTGTGGATTACGATTGCGGGAATTTCCCGCATTATAAATGGGAGACCTGCGGGAATGATTAGAATTATGCGCAATACCCGCAATCCCCCGCCGAAATTCGAGCCCTGGTTCTGGACAGGAAGGATAACTCTGGAAGGGGTGTGATCGCGATTCTGCCTTCTCACATCGCGATACAGGATCGTGGACCTGAGTATCGCGATTTCGATTTTATATCGCGTATCGTTACAACCCTAGTTCAGATTGTGACATATAATATGAACCATAAACCATATGAAACTCACATGAATACAAAGAGTATTCATGTTGAGATACTTTATTGTGAGATACCCTTAAATGTCCCACATGCAGCTCATCTGTCTTATGCTTATAAGCCTGTCATGCATGTTTGTGTAGGACAAGCTTGTTTGACTTGCTTAGTGCATTGCAATAACAATATTAAAGTTTAAAATGAAAATTAATTATTTTGTGTATAACATATACGGTCAACTAAACCGCAATCTAGTATAAATATGCTGTTGGTTTACACTATAAGGGAAAAACTCAGCGGTGCACCATGAGCCGAACAGGAAATGTACGCATATCTTAGAAATTAAGTTGTCACTTATATACTTTTAAAGCCTATAGCATACATCTGGACCCACTTGGGAGTCTGTACATTTCTATTATTTGTAAGTGCAAATTCCATTAATGTTGATGTGGGTGGAAGGAGCCTGTAGAGATGGATGGGCAGCGCTGAGCGCAGGCAAGCATGTGGAACTTATTTTGACCAATTCTCCAGCGAGACATGAAGTCCTACGTGCTGTGCCTGGGAAAGTGTATAAAAGGAACTAGTGTATGTAATTGTGTGTTTTTCCAATTGGAGTGCCTACATGAAAATGGTACTAATTATAGCGCCGTTATTTTACAGTAAATAAAAGTAATTCCCTTGGATACTGTTCATGCACTGTTCGCCGGCTGTTAACTATTAGCAGAAACAACGGACTGATGTCGATGAGTTCACACAATGAGCACCACATTGTTGAATGAGGTTTTTAACACTTAGAGATTGTAAAACGAGCGGATGTTGATATTTGTGTCAAGGTGAAAAACTTTTTGGGGTTTTTAATTTATTTAGAAATATTGCAAGTGTTTCCTTTCTTTTAATCAAAATATTTCAAACAATATCAAACGTTTTTTGTCAATATCACTATCCTTTTTCCATCTGCTCTTTTTATTTTAATATCTCTGTAGCTATTTTTTAATGCAGGTTTGTAAAATTCTCATCTATTTGACCCATCTTAAACCTCATACTGAGGAATGCAGGCCGGATGTAATGAAATGCTATTTTTTTTTATTATAAATAATGTTTAAATAATGTTTTTGATGGATGAATCATTGGTATTGGTTTGTCATACTTGACGAGATTAATTATTTTTTTTCTATTTAGATACAAAACGCTGATGACGTCTTGATCACACCGCTGGAGAAGTTTCGCAAAGAGCAGATTGGAGCAGCAAAAGTAAGTTCTTAGAGACCCCATTGTGAGTTAATGCTCTACATGTCAGCAGAAAGTCATTTTTACCTTCGCTGCCTGTGACAGGATCCTATACGGTCAATATAGATCTGTGAAACCCTGCAGGAAATTACAAACACCTGTTGAAGACAAGAGCAGTTCAATTATACCCAGATACTGTAATGCCACATTGACCAGCATGAAATGGCCTGTGAGTGCTGTGCTAGAGGGCATGTTTATAACCAGACTCTAGTTAAAGCTTTACTCTTTCTTGTGCTGCATGGGAGCCCTGGTGATCTGTGAATGTGACCCCTCCAGTCGTATTAGAAGAGCTGGAGCGCTGCCTGTTGAGCTCAAAGATCCAGAGCCAAAACACTCCATGCCTTATTTGGGAGTTTTGGCCCGATGCTCTTCAGCAAGAGCTGCAAAGGAACTCGCTTAACTTAGACATTGAGACATGATGGAGGCCAAAGGGAATGGCAGTCCGGCTGTTCAACATCCCGCACATATCCAAAACACTGTCTCATGCGATCTATTTCTGACTTGATATATGTAAATATTAGGTCAGAACTGGAATGAAAATGCTGAATGAAAACCGAAAAAATAATAATATATAGATATTCCAAATAATTCATGTTTTTAATATTTATATATAAGCTTTGTTTTTTTTTTATGTTTTTGAAATAGTCTCTTATGCTTTATTTGACCCGAAATACAGTAAAAACAGTAATATTGTGAAATAGTATTACAATTTAAAATAACCATTTTCTGTTTGAATGTATTTTAAAATATAATTTATTCCTGTGATGGCAAAGCTGAATTTTAGCATCATTACTCCAGTCTCTTCAGTGTCACATGATCCTTCAGAAATCAATCAAACATTGCTTATTATTATCAATGTTGAAAACAAGGACAACAGTATTTATTTAAAATAGAAATCTTTTGTAACATTATACACGCTGTTACTGTCGCTTTTGATCCTTTTAATGTGTTCTGGCTGAAATAAAGTATTCAAGTCAAGTCAAGTCATCTTCATTTATATAGTGCTTTTAACAATGGATTGTTTCAAAGCAGCTTTACAGAGATAAACATATAATTTAAGGTAACAGATTGTTTTGGCGTTATAGCAGTTCTTGAATAATGTTATTTCCAGCTAAAGTTAACTTTGATTGATTCACCTCCGTCGAAATGATCAGACTTTAAACGCGAACCTGTGATTAACGCTGACGGCGTTCACATGCTCATTCAGAATTGATTCTATAGTCATGTGCTTTTGAAAATATGTGCGCAGGTTTGTAATTCCATACAACCCATGCCTAAACAAACTACTTGTCTTGCCTATAAATTTTGATACAGAATTTTGTTTTATTTTATCACTTCGGGGTACGCGAGCCGAAATTCACAACGCTTTATCTGTAGAGTGGGAAAGGGATCCTCCATAGGGAGAGGATAGTGGATACTTCAGCACTGCATTGTCATCGGGTCCAGGCGGATCTCCTTCGTCAGATCTGGATACGGCCTAGATCCGGCAGGCTGCGGGAAAAACCTTGGGATAAACGTTTGGTTAAAGTAAATTAAAGTATTTATTTATTTATTTTTTTAATCTTGAATGCTAGTGTACATAATATATTTCAAAACTTTTGTGAGAGAATGCAAAAGGTTTGATATAATTTTTCCTCCCATCTCATATCTTTTTTCCCCATCACCTTGTCCCTTTAGGGGCTCCATTGCACACTGTATAACAAGGCTAACACATCTAAATTTGAAAAAATGTAGCTTGAGAGACCCTTGCTAGATCTGTGACACTACTTTCAGAAGTGTTTCTTTAATGCAGAGAAAATATTTTCCTTGATAATTCCCTGCATGCATGTCTTTTTAAAACCCTTGAACAGAACGAACACATTCCTAGAGAGAGTGATGTCATTGCTAGCCAGCAGAGGGGCCTAGAAACTGGACTAAGCATGTCAAACATGACATTCCTCCAGTTTGTTGTTCGGCAAGTCCAGTCTGTAGTTTAAACGGCGTGTCCATTAGAGGGTCATGGGAAAGGTTGGGCTGATGTCAAACAGGAAAAACAAACAGCTTCAAACTGGTTTCAGTTGCAGTCTAAAGAAAAAGATTCTCACTGCTGGAGGTCTGCAGCGCATAAACGCTTCGTACAACGTAAATAGGGGCAGTCAGTGCGGGCACAGGAACTGGGGGTCTTGTCTACAGTGTAAACATCTTTACTCTGCCTCATTTAGAGCCATAGGATGTCCCATAGAATTAGAAATACGCACAGTGTTTGTTGTTGTTGGTTTTTTTTTTATCTGTGTGTTACATGTCATTGGCTTTATCACACTCTTCACTGATGGTACCTCAGTGACTAAGGAAGTGTGTATACATGCTCCACATGTCCTGAAGGGGCACTTTACTCTCATTCAGCTGAGCTGTTGAGTCACTGATGTGTCATTTATTTTCTTGTTAAAGGGGTCATATAATGCCATTTTTGTACAAGCTAATATGATTCTTTAGGGTCTAAATTAAAAGTTTGTAATATACTTTAATTAAATTCTCATTAGTATTGTAAGAAAACACTTATTTTACCTTGTCAAAAACAGCTCTGTTTTCAGCACGCCGTTTCAGTGCATATGACTTTAAATGATAGTGAGCTTTGCTCACCCCGCCTCTCTGTTCTGTGCGTACACCGTTTGAACACAATAACACAATAACCATAACGCGTTGTTCAGTATAAACGTGGGATTATGAATTATATTGAGAACGTCATACATAGAAAACATGCCGTAATGTACCCTGAGTTTAAATCTTAGACGCATTCATTGTGAAACGTGCAGCTAGCGATTTGCAAAGATTAATATACATATTAATATAAAGTTTAATAAAACGTTACACTCACTTCAGTTCTTCTGGAGGTTCAGCAGGAACACGAATATCTGGTACTGGTCCTTTTTTCATGAGCAGCTTCTTAGCAAAACCACCTTAATACTGATCCTCGTTTATAAAGCAGTCTGGTGTGTGAAATGATTCACGCAAACATGAGAGCATTGACGTTGCTCTTGGGGAATATTCCCTTCGAAAACAAACTCAGCCACTGCGTCTTAAGCGGTTCGGATTTAGGAACATTAAAATGACTGCTGTGTTCGTTATTACACCCAAGAACAGAACACCACAATCGCTTAGACGCCATTCTGCTCATAGACAGTGCTCCAGCATATCAACATTGACCGCCCCGGTCCGCTCGGACTATGATTGACAGCTCGCTCGCTCACGAGCGAGGGCGGGTCTGTGTTGAAACGCTGCTCTCAATCAACAATCGTGGGAGGGGCTTCCGACCGTGTGACGTCACACGGTCGAACGGCTTGATTTGAGGCAGGGGAAAACATATAAGGAGATTAAAAAAAACACTGGATGGATAATTACTAGGGTTGTCAGTTAAACGCGTTATTAACGGCGTTAACGCAAACCCATTTTAATGGCGTCAATTTTTTTATCGCGCGATTAACGGTCTTTTTGGCCTAGCAAACTTTGTAGTTTTTTTTCACATACTGTTACAACAGGACGCGGCGCTGCGCTATGAAACCCATTCATTTCAATGGCTTGCGCCGCGCGAGGACGTTTTGTTGCTTCGTCGACCAAAGCGCAAGCGGATCTAGCTAGATCAGAAACAAAACAACAGGCGCGCCGCACACACTTGTTTGGGCTTGCGAACCGGCCAAATAGTAGCTAGGTTAACGTTACGTTTTGAGTGGATGACGAGCGCGAGACGCCGAAATGAATGCCAATAAGATTCTGAATGGAAAGTTTACTTTTAAAAAGTTGCCAAATGGTTCCATTGACAAGACCAAAGTGATCTGTGTGTTTTGTCGTTGTGAACTGAGCTATCATAATCGCAGCGCGTCCAGTCTGAAATACCACTTGATGATGGCCAAGCACACATACACACACACACACACACACAGCTGATGCGAATTCTGCGTCCCCTCGTCAATATCAGTCAGTATTTCTTTCACCCTTTTATTAACACTAGAACTCCCAAGGCAGTCATTTTGACTGTTTTAAAATTTTGCAATGTAATAACTTTGTTGAAATAAAACCCATGTAACTATAGGACCCTGACTTTTCCTAAATGTGTCTATATTTTATTCTATCATTGTTATTTTATTCAAATTACAAGACACAAAAGAGTTTTGAGTATTTCTAGAACTACCAAAGGCAGTCATTTTGACTGCTTTAAAAATGTGCAATGTAATAACTTAGTTGAAATAAAACCCATGTAACTATAGGACCCTTACTTTTCCTATATGTGCCTATATTTTATTCTATCATTATTATTTTATTAAAATTACAAGACACAAAAGAGTTTTGAGTATTTCTACCTTGAATGGCCATACACAGTCATACTGACCGTATGCATTACAGACCGTGTGTCGGTTGCTCCTTTTACCCGCTCTTGAAGATGCATCACCGTTGACTAGCAACAATTTCTCTTGTTGTTTGTTTAGTCTATTGCAAAGCTGAAATCTAGCATTAGCTTTGAGCTAAAACCAAATTGAAATATTGAAAAGAGAATATCAGAACAATGTCAGCAAGAAGAATGACTGCCACAGAGGCTTTAGCCATGCTTCAGAGCCTTGATGAGGCTGAGTGGTTGTTGGTTAACTAATACATTTTTACATACATCATAATTAAAATGTAGTGTTCTGATGTTTATTATGACCTATCCTAACATTACAGATCCATTTATTCTTAGATTTGATATAGCTTATTGAAATTATATGCAAATAATATATGAGCAGTCAGAATGACTGCTATGGCCATTAGTTATAGAATTCCGGGAGTCTTAGTGTTAATGGACAGTGTTACATTGAGAGATTATTTGCTCCAAGTGAGAATGTTAGTGTGAAATTGAACACAGTATATGCCAATGTTGTTTTCAATAAAAAACATTTGCACAAAGCAAGCCGATCCACTTTCCCATGTTGATAAGAGCATTAAAATTAGAAAAAATAATGGGACAAAAAGAAAATCAAGAGACATTTAGAATAGATAAAAATCATTGCGATTAATCGCGAGTTAACTATGACATTAATGCGATTAATCGCGATTAAATATTTTAATCGTTTGACAGCCCTAATAATTACATTTTATGATGGTTGTGTACAGGCACTGCCAACACACATTTCAGTACAATCAACTTGTAAAAGTGCATGTACCATTATATGACCCCTTTAAGTATATTTGCTGGATCGCACTAGATTGTCAAATTATCCAGAATTGTTCTACTTTATATTTCTACTTAAATTACGCTTTTTTTTTTTAAATATTTAATTTAAAAAAAGTTGTTTTTAGTTTAGTTTGTGACAGTATGTTTTTCTAATGTTATAGACCCACACTGAAACTGCACATTTTCCTTTTTATATTTCACAATTTTTGTTCTGACTTTGGGTGTAAATACAAGTTCGGCTCGATGGGTGGCAAATTATTTTAAACACAGCTGTGCAGAATCTGCATCCAAACACTTCTTCAGAAAGCTACACAGAACATGTTGTAAAAGTATAATACCGTAAGTAAAATAAAAACATTTTTTAAATATATAATAAAATAAATAAATAATGGCCATTTGAATTTGGTGGAGATCTGTAGGGCTTTCAGCAGAATATTTTACCGGTAGATTCTGTGCCGCCCTAAAAGTCACTTGAATTCAAGTTATTTAAAAGTCAAATATGAGTCTGCCATCTACTGGTTTTTAAATTTCATGATTTGTTTTTGAGCTATGGAATGAAAATAAATAAATAAAACTCATCATGTTTTCATGAGACTCTTACATGATGTTTGTTTACAAATCTAACGTTTTATATAATGTCTTATCTCTGCAAAAACCATTTATCACCAAAATTACAGTACAGGAAATTCCAACTCATGTCACTTTTCTTTTCTTTTTTTTTTGGTAGGAAGGGAAGAAGAAATTTGACAAGGAGACAGAGAAATATTACACGGTTTTGGAGAAACACTTAAGCCTGTCTTCCAGAAAGAAAGAGCCCCTTTTGCAGGAGGTAACTTGAATGTTCATTTATTGCTATAAAATATCCAGAGTACATAGTATAGAACATATTTTTTTAACTATTTCCTTTACCCTCACCAAATGGTTTGATTCTGAATTATTTTTTTATAGGCAGACACCCAGATAAATAAGGAAAGACAGGTCTTCTATGACGCCTCCCTGGAATATGTTTTCAAAATCCAAGAAGTGCAAGAGAGGAAAAAATTTGAGTTTGTTGAGCCGGTAAGACGCACTTATTTCCGTTTCTGCAGCACTATGAATACAGCTTTTATTTGGGGAGATGAGAAATACGAAGGCTTCCTCTTACTGAGAGAAAACTACTATCAGACTGCTTTTAATCTATTGGCACATCTTGTAACAGTGTTGTTTCCCTGAAGCACATAACGCCACATCCTGCACATCTGTCAACCTCTATATGGGTAGATGCTGCATGATTATGAGTGTGATACTGCTTCTATACAACTGCCTCTGTCTTATTCACAGCTGCTGGCTTTCCTCCAGGGATTGTTCACCTTCTACCATGAGGGTTACGAACTGGCACACGAGTTTGAACCCTACAAGCAACAGCTACAGTTCAACCTCCAGAATGTAAGAGACTTCAGATGATGTGGCCTGACATATCGGTTTAAAAATGAGCCAACAAACACATTATGTTTATATAAAAGCCACTGTGTAGTTAAACTTGTGATAAAATTGTTGATTGTGTGAATCAATCCTGTGTTATATATTAGAATATCCAGTATTTATATCTGCATATGGAAGGAACTGTACTTTGGATTACAGTGATGTCCCTATAGAACCAACACTGTTGTTTTGATGTTCCCTCTGAAGACAAGGAATAATTTTGAGAGCACAAGACAGGAAGTGGAGAATTTGATGAGAAGGATAAGGTCTGCAGAGCAGGACTTTAAAGCTCCAGGACAGTGGACCATGGAGGGCTTCCTCTATGTGCAAGAGAAACGTGAGGATCCTCCTGAGCAGTGTACATTTTAGAATATTGATTTTCAAGTAGACTGTTAATATATATAAATTCATGTGTGCTAATAATCACCTGTCTTCTGTTGAAGGACCCTTGGGGTGCACATGGAGTCGACATTACTGCACGTATGAGAAAGGGACCAAAATGTTTACGATGAGCAACTCTGAATTCAAGTCTGGAGGCAAACAGGTATTAAATGTTTAGAATTTATCCCCCGGTTTCACAGACAATGCTTAAGCTAGTTCCAGACTAAAATGAAGGTTTGAGCTGTTTTATATGAAAACAACTTCCACTAACATATCTTAAAATGTCAATGTCATTCCTTTGCCTCAAGATGCACACCAGTAATGTATTTTTCTAAGGCATCTTTATAAAAGCAACTTAAATTTCCTAATTGATCTAAGGCCTAATCCTGGCTTGATCTAAACCATGTCTGTGAAACCGGGCCTAAATGTTATTAGCTTAAAGGGACACTCCACCCATTTGCATTAAGCTTTCCATTGTTAGAAACCTAGTCATGCTATTGAATGGTCGTGCAACACTCTCTCATTTTCCCCTGAGACGAGAGAAATCTGCTATTTACCTTTTTCACTTCCTCCTACAATGACGCAAAAATCGTCATTTTACGTCATTGTAGGAGGAAGTGTAAGAGGGGTGGATTTCTCTAAAAACTACAAGCACTAGATCCCACCCTTTCAAACCCGCCCATAGGTTGGACCTAATGCGCTAACAGAGCTATCACAGATCAGTGGGTGGGACTTCACTTGTAGATACTGAAATCAACATCAGCCATCTTGTTTATAAGCTAAGCTAACAAGCACTGTGGAGATGGGAAGTTATGACAATGACGGAAGAAACTAAACACGATATGGAAGAAACTAAACATGATATGGAAGAAGAGGATTTTGAAATTCTGCTGCTCGAATCCGCTGTTCGTGGCTATCTTTACGAGCCGCAATATAGTGAAGAACAGCTGAGGCTGCTGGAGGAACAGGAGGCGGCTGCCTGTCGCGGACGAGGAGCCCGGACTGGCTCGAGCTGGGCGGACTGCTGGTGCCTGTGCTCTCGCTGTGCGCTACGGACACAGATAGAGTCCGTCTGCTGCAGAGAATTTCAACGATAGCAATTTCTCCTGGACGAAATCTCTGAATCAGACGAGCACACGGACGTTTGTGTTGTGATGTGAACCATCCTAATGTCGCACCGCATATGTTCTGACTGAACATCCAGGTATCATGCAATAATTCACCATATAGAAAGAAATACAAACGAGGAGTAATTCGCTAATGAGTTTGCCAATGTAACGGGGTTTGTTGTTGTGGGAAGAAGGAGGCGGGAACCGGCGAACATTTAAACATTTTAATAGTAAAATAAACAAATACAAAACAAAAGTATAAGCCAGCTGGCCACACACAACAGAAACAAAACATAAAATCAGGCCTGTTCCTTTTGTGCTTCCGCTCCTTCGTGAGAGATATGAGACCGCTGCGTCTCACAGGTGTCATTCACTCGCGCCGTCCTCTCATTCATTATCACTCGCGCCGTCCTCTCACGTCCCTCGCCCTCGTCCTGCTCACCAAAGCCAACTAACTTGACATTTTGTGTGAAATGAATTTCAAACTCTTTTGGCAGCTAGCCTTGTAGACGGAAGAGTGATTTCTCTGATGTTTGCGCGCTGTTCTGGATTAGTGGGTTTGGCTTGCGGAGCTGTGCAATGTGGTGCATTGTGGGAGTTGTTGTCTTACATACAAATGCGCCCTAAAGTTATTTTCTGTCTTTTCTCGGTCAAGAGGGCACCAAATTCAAAATTTCTTTTACATTTCGACTACATATATAACCCACTTTCAATAAAGATTAATGTTGAAATGGGTGGAGTGACCCTTAAATCTCTCATTACTATATTTTGATTCCTTTTGTCTTCCATTGATAGAATGGACTGATCTTGAGTCCCCCTGAGATGTTTAAGCTGAAGTCCTGCATCAGACGGAGGACTGACTCTATTGACAAGCGATTCTGCTTCGACATTGAGGTGGTGGAAAGGTGTGTGGAAAGGCTGTATTGAGAGAAATTTGAGTGTGTTACAGGAGATTGTTGTGTTTAATGCTCTCTTCGGTCTGTCATTTTCAACACTCTCTCCTTCATTCCATCTCTTCTTTTCTCTCCTCATAACTGAAGAGGTAAACCCTGTGAAGGGCTTCTGTTCAGTTATCTGCAATGTTTCTATAAAGCCCATCGGTACGTTGCACTTTTATCCTGAGCTGCTGCCGTGTTCTAATAATATCACTTTTAAAAAATAAACTTCCCCTAATGTGCTATATTTAAGGGTGTGTTCACACTTTGTTTAATTAACTCTGGCACGAATGCTCTGTTAATGCAGCTCATTTGAATAAATTCGAACACTGCTGACCAAACAAGCAGAGCAAGACCCACATTTTCAGGGAGTCTGAAAATGTCTTTTCAGGTGTCAGATCTGTCTTCTTGCAGCAGATCTTCTTTTGTGTGCAATGGAGGAATTCCTGGCACTGTTTCGACTCTTTTACACACTTGATAAACACACTTTTTGAGAACTTTTTGAGTTCTCAGCTGGTAAATACTATCATATATATGCACATACAATGAGTGCATTTAGGCCGCAAACAGCATTGTTTGGAATGTTCGATAAATTCAGTCGCAAAATATACGTCATAAAAGCGTTTTTTTTTTTTTGTGTGTGTGTATATTTAGGTTCAGTGTTAAAAATGACCAGGTTTTTTGGTCCAAAAACAAACAAACAAGAGAACCAAGCTTCAAGTGTGAACACACCCTATGTTACTTTTTAATGCTATGTAACAGTTGCCTAAACATACTAAACAAAAAGTTTAGTTTAGTATATATCACAACTTACAAAAAAGACGTGTGTTTGGTTTATTTTTGGTACCTGGCCCTTTAACTCATTGAATTAATTCGGTTTGCAACCTCACAACTCAGATTAAATTTGATTTTTTTTTATAATGTGTTGGAGCTGTGAATGGCAGTAAAGAAACAAAAAATACTTTTTGCTACTTTGTTTGCAAGCTTTGAAAACCTCTCATTATGCATAGGCATGATGCTTAGAGCTTGATTCAAAAAAGGTAATAAATAAACAGATAAATTATGCAAAATTCTTACTCCACCTTTCATCTTACACCAGGAGTTGAGAGTTAACATTTGTCAATCTGTCCCACAGGCATGGCATCATCACCCTTCAGGCTCTCTCTGAATCCAACAGAAGGCTGTGGATGGAGGCCATGGATGGAAAAGAGCCGGTAAGAGCAGCCGCCCAGCCGACGCTGCTCAAAATGAGACTCTGCTCTCGGTTTGATAAAGATATGTCTGTTCATAGTGCAAGAGCTTCATTGTAAAGAAAGGCTTTCTAAATCGTGATAAGATAACAGTAAAAGACTGTAAAATAAAGGTAGGTCCAACCAATGTTGTAAGTCAGAATGATCTGTTTGGCTGACCAATGACAGACAAGGGAAGTTTTTCTTTTTTCTTTAGCCCAATGTATCACTGACTCCCCTTTCCCATTATAGACACGTAATTGTTGTTATAGAGGCTCTTTGAACTCCAGGCAATGAATAGTGTACACATGGACAGGAAAAAGATGACAGCTAAGAATTTACACTTCGCTAATGACTCTTTGTTTTGACTATTATACTGTCAGCTGTAGTTGATTGGCTTCAAATCATTTGACCCTCATTGCACTGCTATTATTTAGCTGAGTTTGTGAATTTCTTATATACAAAGGATTATTAGTTGGTGTATGTTTATAGTATGAAACTATAAATTGTATTTTGTATATACGGCCCTATAATTTATTTCCTAGAAGAGATATTGATTATGCAATATAATGCATTAATGTATATGCTTTAAATCACATTTATATTTAGTGTTTTATAAACATATGGTGATGTCTTCTAGATTTACACCCTTCCAGCACTTCTGAGCAAGAAAGAGGAAAGTAAGTTCTATTTAATTGTCATTTTTGGTGTATATAGAGTATATATGGCATGTTCATTTATAAGACATAAAAAGTTTACATGCATTAGCCTCATTTTTATGTAACATACAAACTTTCTGTCCACAGCATTCCTAAATGAAGCAGGCTTTAATTTTGTAAGGAAGTGTATAGAGCTTGTGGAAACAAGAGGTGAGTCAGGACATGTTAGGACATGTACTGTGTACATTTATGTGCATATATGTACACTACTGTTCCAATGTTTTGTGGCTGTAAGATTATTTTTTTAAATAAATGAATACTTTTGTTAAACAAGTAAAAATCGATTAATCGTGATTTATTGTATCTAACATAAAATTCTGTGTTTACAAAATATGTGTGTGTATTATATATATATATATATATATATATATATATATATATATATATATATATATATATATATATATATATATATATATATATATTTGTGTGTGTGTGTGTGTGTGTGTGTGTGTGTGTGTGTGTGTGTGTGTGTGTGTGTGTGTGTATAAACACTGACTTTATGATGCGATTAATCACGATTAGTCGATTTTACAGCCCTATCAACAAGGATGCATTAAAGGAACACTCCACCAAATAGGGCTTATTCACATTCTTTCCTACATTTAGATATGTGTGCAAATGCATTTTTGTCTCAGTGCATGCATTGTTTTAGTTTGACCAGGGTCGGCGCTTAGCACAATGAATGGAATCCTTTTTTGCCAGCTAGCATGTCCTGAGTAAAAGTGATACAATTTTTTTTAAAAACCCACGTAATTACTTCTTGTGGCCTGCGTATTCACAACGAGTACAAATAGCGATGCAGATTAACACTAGGTGATTTCCTAGGCAGATATTGACTTGGGACTATATTAGGGGGAAGCACAGGCGAAGCACTGCTACTTGGGCGCAGAGATATCACGCAACACATGAAATCCCACGACTTCCATAAACATACTGGCGTGAATAGTAGCTGCCTGACTATTTTCCTTACAGTACATGACTGGCGATGAACATGGCTGATTTTGTGAGAGACGAAGAGGGTGACTTCTCAGACTCTCAAGAGCCAGAGCCATACCTATTTGAACCAGAGTTTACAGAAGAGGAGCTGCGTGCTTTAGAAATAGACCGACAGGAGGAGGAGGTTGAGATCGCTCAACAGCCTGAGGACATGAGGATGAGAGCCAACACGAACTGGTGGTGTGAATGTGGGGGAATAAGCCAACCTATGCCGACTGAAATAGAGTGTGTCTGTGCTGTGGAGAGTGGGACCAGTTACTGCCATCGATGACCAGGCTCAACGCGTCAGATCAAGATGAGCGTGCCCGCAGTTGTCACAGCTACCGAGGATTTCACGGCGCTGATCCATCCTGCAGTACTCACCTTCATTACCATGTTTGCTGTAACTTCTCAAAATAAATAGTCCTAAAGCGAAGACACTCGGTGCAGGTCACGCCCGTATGTTCTTCTTCTTCTGTTTTTTGGACGCGTTGAACGCCGGTATGTTTATGGAAGTCGTGGGATTTCATGTGTTGCGTGATATCTCTGCGCCCAAGTAGCAGTGCTTCGCCTGTGCTTCCCCCTAATATAGTCCCAAGTCAATATCTGCCTAGGAAATCACCTAGTGTTAATCTGCATCGCTATTTGTACTCGTTGTGAATACGCAGGCCACAAGAAGTAATCACGTGAGTTTGTTTATTTTTTTTAATCACTTTAACTCAGGACATGCTAGCTGGCAACAAAGGATTCCATTCATTGTGCTAAGCTAAGCTAGCGCCGACCCTGTCAAACTAAAACAATGCATGCACTGAGACAAAAATGCATTTGCACACATATCTAAATGTAGGAAAGAATGTGAATAAGCCCTATTTAAAAAAACGGTGGAGTGTTCCTTTAAATTAATCAAAAGCGACAGTAAATACTTTTACATGGTTACAAAAAGTTCTATTTAAAATAAATGCTTTTTTTTATTAATTACTGAGTAATAGCTTCTGAAAAAATTCAGCTTTGCCAGTTATAAATATTATTAAAATATATTAAAATATAAATTAATTATTTTTTGCAATATTGCTGTTTTTACTGTATTTTTGATCAAATAAATGCAGCCTTGAAGAGCATTAGAGACTCTTTCCAAAAAATCTCACTGACCTTAAATTTCCAAAAAAATATATGAGTTTCATGACTTCAACTGAATAATATATAATATAATGTATTTATAATATAAGTTTATTTAGCTATTAAATACAAATTTTTTTGTATTAACTTAAGGAATATTTTAACTTTTATTGCATTGAATTTCTTATAATGCAAAAACTGTATTTTCCCTTTCATGTCTAGGCATTAACACAATGGGGCTGTACAGAATTGGTGGAGTTAACTCTAAAGTCCAGCGATTGATGACCTCAGTGTTTGGTACGGTAATCCAGAAATCCAGTACTATAGAATGCTTTCTTTTTTGCTCACAGAAACCTGATACATTTATATACTTGAAGACTTTATCATAATGACATTTTTGTAATATTGTTAAAAAAAGTATTGTTTGTTAGAAATACACACTATTTACAGTAACCTTAAGCAGATGTTTGTGAAGCCAAATTCCATTGAATATGAGTTCATTTGACCCTTCCAGCAGCCAAAGCTCCTGCAGATATGGACCTTGACCCAGACACCTGGGATAACAAGACCATCACCAGTGGCCTGAAGAATTACTTCAGGTTCATAAATAATTGCCATCATTTTTACTTTTTGAAAATGGCATGTTATCGAGGAAAAAAAGTAAGTCATTCTTTTCCCTACAGGTGTCTGGCAGAACCTCTCATGACCTACAGACTCCACAAAGACTTCATCATGGCAGTCAGTGAGTTCGGGCATGTTCTGTCTTCGATAAACTCCTCATCATGTCCATCTGTGACTTGTTTATTTAATGATTAGATGCCTTTGGATTGTTTTTTTTTATTTTTTTTTTTATAGAGTCTGATGATCAGAACTACAGGGTCTGTGCTGTTCACGCCCTCGTCCACAAGCTCTCCGACAAGAATAAAGAGATGCTGGATATTCTGATAAAACATCTACATGTGTATGTAGCTCTAGTTCTTGAATGTTGAAGAAGAAACTGCACGTCTAGTACATTGGTTCATGAGTGCACTTTAAATTCCACAAGGTGGTGCTAACCATGGTGTTTTTAAAAAAAACTGTTCTGCTGTTTTTGACAGGGTTTCCACACATAGTCAGAAGAATCTGATGACTGTGTCTAACCTGGGTGTGATTTTTGGGCCAACTCTCATGCGCTCTCAGGAGGAGACCGTTGCTGCCATGATGAACATCAAATTTCAAAATATTGTTGTAGAGATCCTGATAGAAAACTATGATAAGGTGATCATTTAAACAAACAATTCTCTTTGAATTGACAGCATGCCGATAGAGGAACAAATTATTCAATAAAAGATGAGAATTGCTTATCTGACCACTAGGTTTACCAATAAAGGGCTTTTCAACAAGGTTGCACCAATATTTAAAATTCTGGACGATAAATATTCACGTTACTGCCAATAACCAGTAAATATCCGATATTACAATTCTATAACATTTTGCCTGAATAAACTCAAAATAAAATGCTTAATAATACTAAAATCAGTTATTTTAAATGCTGTTAGTGAATTTAGGCATCACAGCATTATAATGTACGAAATGAAAAATAGATATTCATTTGATAAAGATCAAATTTAACAATGTTATTAAATTAGTAGTGTTTTTACTTTAAGTTAGCATTAGATTACAGCAATGGTAAAAATAATAATAATGTAAAATAAATAAAGATTTTTTTTTAAAGCAGTGGATATTCAACAAGGGCACATTTAAATTTATCAAAAGTGACAGTAAAGACATTTACGTATAAAGTTACAACCCATTTAAAATAAATTCATTAAAGAATCCTGAATAAACTGCATCACAGTTTCCACAAAAATAGTAAGCATAATTATTAATATAATATTAATCAATGTTTCTTGAGCAGCAAATCATATCATATCAGAATTATTTCTGAAGGATCATGTGACACTGAGTGATGATGCTGAAAATTCAGCTTTACCATCACAATTACATTATAAACTTAAAATAGTAAACTTTTATTTTAAATTGTAATATTTCACAATATTACTGTTTTGACTATTTTTTATCAAATAAAGGCATCTTTGATGAGAATTAGAGACTGTATATGGTACATTGCTACTTCTCAACTCCAAATATGTTTTTATATAGTTTTGCTCATCTAATGCAGATGTTCTTTGGTTGGATCAAAACATTCTTGGTATCTTTTTGTCTTTTTTCTTCTTAGATATTTCATCAAGCTCCAGACCCTAACGTCCCCCTGCCACAGCCTCAGCCTCACTCTCAGTCTCGTGCCAGTGCCAGTGCCAGTGCCAGTGCCAGTGCCCGCCGCAGCAAAGCCATCTGCCTGTCCTCAGGGTCCCGTAAATCCAGAGGCCTGTACCCTCCCACCCTGTGCCTGGCTGATGCTGACAGTGAGTCTCCCCAAAAACAGGCATTAAGTCCATCTGTTAGAGGAGTCAATTTAACCCCTTCTCTCCATCAGGTGACACGTTCAGCAGCAGTCCGAGTAGCACTCCCATGGGCAGTATGGAGTCTCTCTCGTCGCACTCTTCAGAGCAGAACAGCTGCTCTAAGACGGGCTCCCCATCACGTTCCAAACACAAGGCATCAGGGACTCTGTGCTGGACCACTTCATCTCCCTCCTCCAATGGGCCCAAAAGCCCTCCTTGCACCGCCAGCCCCGATTCCAGCTCCAAAGAGGACGCCAACAAGACTGATGGAGAATGGGAAGAAGCACTCAGTACAAGCCCTGGAGATCGAAGCTCTCTGGCTTCAGAGATCCTCCAGAGGACCCTTGGAGAGACACTGGAGGATCACGGGGAAGGACGACGCAGTCTGTCCACCTGCTCTTCTCTCACTTCACTTCACATTTCTGAGGGTAAGCAAGAGTACGTTTAGCTGCATTTTTGCACAACGTGGAGGCGAATTGATGAAATCCTGCATCTTATCCACTAACCACGCACAATCCACCCTTCAACAGAACACTAATAGCATGTACAAATAAACAACAACATCAGCAGAATGCAGTGAATTTTACCTGTAAAATCACGCCAGGTCAATTAGCGATATAAATGAATCAAGCTTTGAGAGAGCTAAGAGGGTTAGTTCTAAAATACAGAGTATTTATTCAGTATTTATTCATGCATATTAATTTATTATCGAACAAACACTTTTAAATGAATTGGTTAAGCAAATTAACAAATTATCATAAGGCCTCTTGTTTTAATCATTCAGTATACTCCCGGTTCACCTTCATCCACCTTAGTCTTTCTCAACATCCCATAATGTGCATTATTCTCACCTCAAGAATGCAGATATCTAAAACAGTTTCTCTACCTCCCTAGAAGTATTATTTTAGTATCACAGAGATATTATTTTGAAATAGTTTTTACTTTTGTATTTTCTGTTTTCATTTTCGTTAAAGTTTTTTGTTGTGTGTTTTGTCATTTTTATCAATTGTTTTTTTATAAGTCGAAATGGTTTTTATTAAATTTTATTTCAGTTTTAGTAATTCTAGGACAAGTTAAACTTAATGAGAAATGTTTTAGTTTAAGTTGATTATAAAATCCTGCTCCCTAGTCTCTCCCAAGGCCTGTTGGCCTTGACTACAGAAAGTAGTACAGAACAAACATTGTTCACAAATCCCCCCTTGCGGAATTATGCTACAGAAAGCATTTGAAACATAAGAAAAAGAAACAACATAAAGGATACATTTTCCAAGACATGATGATTCACACACACATATACGTTTCTTGGCAACGCTCAGGTTTCAGAAGTTGTCACGGCTCCGTCCAGAGCCTGGTGTCACGCGGTCAGAGAGACAGTCTCAAGTCCCTCCATCTGCCTGATCTTCCTCCTAAAGAGAGCGTGAGATTCAGAGCTGACTCCTCAGCCAGCAATGGCTACCAGAGACCGGGATCTGTGTAAGTAAAAACCTTCTCAGTGATCTTCTGTCTTAATGTAAAATCAGTTTGTTACACTGATCTCAGTTGATATCAGTATGATATCAAATGTGCCATGCTTTTATCCCCCAGTGTGGCCTGCCGAGCAGCAATCTTTGAGAGTCCTGTGATTTCACAGCCCACAATGGGAAGGTAATGAGCCAGATTAATTGTATTGTTAAGTGTTATTTATTATCATAAGTGCTTTCAAATCGATTAATTGCCATTTAATCGCATCTAACGTAAAAGTTTGTGAATATATATGTGTGTTTGTGTGTGTGTGTTCTATATACTCTTCATGTGTAAATATATATTTATATATATATATATATTTAATAACTTTATGTTAGATGCAATTAATCACGATTAATTGATTTGACAGCAGTAATTATTACTTATTTCCAAGTTTCCATGTTCCATGTAACTGTTTTCTATTTTAGTATTTTAAAATGTAATGTATTCCTGTGAAAGGTATTTCTGTATATTTCAGGTGTTGTTAGTTGTTGTGTTGTGCTTTTTCCAGCCCTTCTTACTTTGCAAATGAATAAAACATTTTTGTAAAATGTGTTTTAAAAAGGCTATTGGTCACTGAAAACAATCAAATTCGTGTTTAGAACTTTTTAAATGACAGGCATTCAAATGTTCTGTAATTTGACTGAGTTTCTTGATATTGTGTGTACTAAGAAAAGGTTAAGTGTTGTTGATGCTGTCAGGGATGTTGGTGAGTTTCCTTATTGGTCATGTCTCTAACTCCCTCTGGGGTTTTTACAGAGAAGCTAAAGCCTTGTTTTCCTGTCAAGCGGAGCACAGTCATGAACTCAGCTTTCCTCAGGGGGCGCTCTTCTCTAATGGTAACCACACTCTCTGTTCAAAACTTTGCTTTGTGTACTGTTGCTAAGGATACAGTTTGAGCTATGAGCCTCTACCTTACTTTTATAAGGAAACACAAAACGCTATGTAGAATTTTGTGCACTGAGTTATTCTACTTTTAACTCTTTATTGTTATGTGTTTGTCTTAATGTCCATGCAGTGTATGCTTCAGTGGAACCTGGCTGGCTCCAAGCTACATATAATGGCAAAACTGGACTCATCCCTGAGAATTATGTGGCGTTTCACTGATAGGGCCAGAAAAGGCAAATGCAAAGTCCATGGTATCCATGGTGTTCATTTCTGCAAAAAAGGGACCATTTATATGTACATTGCTACCTTACTGTATGTAAATCATTTTAGCATAGCATTCTAGATTTTGCATTGTATTATAACCACATTATTAACCATCGCATTTGATAAAGTTTATTCGGGATGTAAATATCACCTTTGTCTTAAATGTACAGTAGATTTTATTACCATCTAGGTACATGCAGTTGACTGTATTAACACAAATTTCTGTATTTATATGAGACCCATAATGCTGATGGGCTGTAATATTTTAAAACTGTAAACATGAGCTCTGATCCATGTTTTGGTACGGCTCTGAATGAAATATACAGAGGGAGAATTATACCTGTGCCATATGCATTAATTAGCGACCATATTAAGTAGCAGTAGATATTGTATTGCCCAATCTGACATATGTGAAATTGTTATTAGTATTTTAGTTTTATTGACTTTCTTTTCAGTGATACCAAAAGATCAAGCATTTTTGGTAGATGCCGGTCATCTTTCATTTCAGTAACTGTTGAATCTTTTAGGTGAAATCAATTAGTTGATGCTCATTTTTATTCAATACAATTTCAAAGGGTTAAATAGAAAATCGGTACCTCTGAATAGTCTTTTTTTTTTAAGAACCTCCCCCACACACACACACACACACACACAATTTTCAACAAAATACATCTTGAATGAACTGACTTTAAGAGCCAAAAAATGTTTCTTATATACTTATTTTATTGTACTAATATACTGTCAAGTTTGTGGCGGTTGGCAAAACAAGCATAACAAAACAAAAGTTCTTTCAAAATTTTAGCTGTTAAGTATAATATAGTGGAGTTGGTTTAATGAAGTACAGTTAAAAAAAAAGACAAAATACTTCTAACAGTGTTAAACGTTGTAGATTGTTAAAGTTATAGTTTGTTATAGTTTGTGCTCACAAAAAAATTCAGTTTTTCCCAAGTAATGGCTCTGCTGTATTTGTACACTGGTTTACCATTTTCCATATGTTGAAATGGAAAAATGAATTGTTATACAGATTATAATACTGATTATTAACATCATTTACAAAGTAATTTAAAGTGTGATGATTTTCTTATAAAGCATTTTTTTACTAATAAAATGTCATTGTTTATTTACTGAGTCGGGTTCCTTTTGTTGTTTCAACCTGTCCATGTCTATCTATCTATCTATCTATCTATCTATCTATCTATCTATCTATCTATCTATCTATCTATCTATCTATCTATCTATCTATCTATCTATCTATCTATCTATCTATCTATCTATCTAATCTATCTACCAGTCTTTGCCACCTCAGTTTAAATCTAAAAGGCATTCTCAGTTTAAGACTGCTTTGCATTCTATATGCACTGTTGAGAGGACATGAAAAGTGACAAAAAATTCCACATTTAGAAATGTGAAAACATTACTTCACTTTGCTTTTGTACTGAACTCTGAACAGTACATCAGTATGACACATTATTACAAATAGTATCTGACTATTAAGTAAACTTCCCCTGTGATATCATTTGCTTGTAAACGTGGGTTTTTCCTGTACTTTGGATGGATATGAGGTGCTTATCTCTGACTTCATCATCATCTTAAGGACCTTTAACAACAATGTCCATATATTCGAAAGTCCAAGGGAGACCAGCAAAGTGATTTCCAGAACGGAAATGCAATTACCGGATTGCAATTGACGTTACAACATGTGAACAGCAAGGACAGCAATTGACTAATGTGGTAGATATTTTAAATGTACATGCCGTAAATGTTCATGAGTTCCTCTCATGCTCAGTTGAAACTTAACTGTGACCTTTCTGAACAGAAATGTTCTTGTTACACAAAAAGGAGAAATAAAATATATTTAAAGAGTTACATTAAGAGTCCCTGTGGAGAAAAGGAATATGACATTGAAAAAGTGGGCTGTCCGCATTATAGTTTATCTCAATACAAAACATAAATCATTAAACATTTTGTGTTTGAACAGAACTTTATCCCCCGGTTTCACAGACAAGTCTTAAGCCTATGTTGGACTAAAATGCAAGTTTGAGCTGTTTTAACTGAAAGCAACTTGCACTGACATTTCTTAAAATATGTCAGTTCCATTGTTTTGTCGTAAGAGTCAAGATGCACACCAGATGTTTTTTCTTCTAAGGCACATTTATAAAAGCATCTTAAATTTCCTAATCGAACTAATAGTAGGGAGGTTAAGTGACTTTTGACTTCAGGTCATGATGCAAAGGTCCCCTTTGGTATGGAAGTACCTTAGGGCCATAGAAATAAATTTATCCTAAGACACAAGTGAGATCACATTTTATATCTTACATACGCACATTTTTTTAAAATGGCTGCCGGCCATACTTGAGAGGCCCATATCTTTGCTTCTGTTATAGCTATAACGATACATTTGGTATCAACGTGTACATTTTTGTGGTCAAGGAGTCCAATAAAATAGGTTCTGAGACTAAAAAACAATAATGTTGTCCTTACCATGACAATTGGAGGTGAAGTATGCAATTTATTAAAAAACGCATGCCAAACACAGTCCATTCACAACTTAATAATTTCTTCGTTTAGGCCTGCTTTACAGCACTGGCTGAAGACGCAGGTCCCGCGTCGAGCATGGGCATCCGGTCGTTTACATCTCAAGGTAACTCAGAACTGTGTCACAGCTCTGGAGCCCTGGAAGGCGGTCGACTGGTATCAGACGGGTGTAAATCTGGGGGTAATCTCGAAACTAAGGGTGTACTCACACTAGGCACGGTTGCCATGAACCGGGCCCGAGTACGATTGTCCCCCCTCCCCACTCCCCCGCTGGCCTGCACTCACATAGGGTTTCAGCATTCGTGCCGGAGCACGCTTACGTCATTATGGTGCGACGGTTTGGGGATAAACCAGAAGAGCGGAGCTGTCTGAACACAATGGAGTCCATCGCTCTGTTTTCTTTGTGGATAATTTTGGGTCGTTTAAAGTCACAATTACCTTTTCTTTTCTTTTTTGTATTCAGTGGCGGAAACGGGCTTCCATTACAAATGACATAGGCAAGCTACTAAACGTCCACGGTGGTCCACAGCCCTCTCACAGCCTGTTGTTAAACAGATGTGTCGCCTTAGTGGCGCGAAAATTGTCACGTAATCGTGCTGCTCGTATGAGGAGGTTTGCAAGGTACCAGCTGAAGTGCAGAACCATGACGTCGCGCGTCCTGTTCCGTGCTCCAGCACGGTTAGTGCTCACACTGCATGCGAACCGCGCCCGAGTCCAACTGAACCGTGCTCTGGCCCACCTCTTCCAAGCGGGCCAGGGCCGGCTAATCGAGCCGCGCCCGGGCACGGTTCGGAGCACTCACACTAGTCAAACGAACCGCGCTTTGGTGGTCAAACGCACTCGGGCACGGTTCAAACTGGCTAGTGTGAGTACACCCTAAAAGTAGTTTTGACAGACGCCTCCAATTCGGGCTGGGGCGCCCTCTACGAGGGCAGACCGACTTTTGGCCTGTGGTCAAGCCAAGAAAAGAGCTTGCACATAAACTGTCTAGAGATGAAGGCGGTCGAGAACGCCTTGCGGTTCTTCCTTCCCCTTCTATAGGGCCACAATGTCCTTGTCCGCATGGACAACATGTCGGTGGTTTCTTACATAAATCGCCAGGGCGGTCTGAGATCACGGAACCTTCATGCTCTGGCAGAACGCCTCCTTGTATGGGTTCAGCGCAACCTACTCTCGCTGAGAGCGGCGCATGTGCCAGGCCATCTGAATGTGGGTCCAGACAGGCTGTCCAGGGACAACGTTCCCCCAGGGGAATGGTCTCTCCAGCCTCAGACAGTTCAGCTGTTGTGGGACACCTTTGGCACAGCGGAAGTCGACCGCTTTGCGTCTCAAGACAACGCTCAGTGTCCAATATGCTTCACAAAGAACAAGGACGTGCTGGCCCATCACTGGCCCAGCCGCCCTCTCTATGCTTTCCCTCCGATCACGCTGTTACCACAGGTAATCAAGCGTATCAGGGAGAACGGTTCCTCTGTGCATCTAGTAGCTCCGTTCTGGCCGAACCAAGTTTGGTTTCCGGAGCCGATGCAGCTTCAGAGCTTGGCTCCGTGGCCTGTTCCGTTGAGGAGAGATCTCCTCTCACAGGCCGGGGATACGATTTGGCACCCACGACCCGAGCTTTGGGCTCTGCATGTGTGGGCCATCAACGGGTACCCGTCAGTCTCCCCGACGGAGTGTTAAACACGATTACGCAAGCTAGAGCGCCCTCTACTAGACGGCTTTATGCTTCCAAGTGGTCAGTGTTCTCAGGTTGGTGCTCAGCTCGCAACCTGGATCCACAAGATTGTGGGGTGTCGGAGGTTCTCTTCTTCCAACAGGAGCTCTTGGATAAGGGTAGATCCCCATCCATGCTCAAGCTATTGCTGCGTTTGTCAAACATTCGCATGGCCAGTCACTGGGTAGGAACGACCTTGTAGTCCGCTTCCCCAGGGGAGCTAGAAGGATGAACCCTCCTCGTCCCCCCTCGGTTCCCATATGGGACCTTTCCTTGGTCCTGGAGGCCATGAAGGCTGCCCCTTTCGAACCTCTACAGTCTGTGGACCTTAAGTATCTCTCATTGAAAACCACCTTTCTGGTGGCTATCGCCTCAGTCAAGCGGGTGGGTGACTTACACGCACTTTCTGTTAGCGCGTAGTGCCTTGAGTTTGGGCCTAATGACTCCAAGGTCATCCTCAAACCAAGACATGGTTATGTCCCCAAAGTACTTGCCACTCCTTTCAGAGCGCAAGTCATCTCCCTGTCAGCCCTCTTCGGATCTGACAGCGAGTCTGACGTGAATCTCCTTGGCCCGGTTAAGGCCCTGAGAATTTACGTGGAACGTTCGGCTGCTTTCAGATTGTCAGGACAGCTCTTTGTTTCATTTGGTGGCCGATCTAAAGGTCTAGCTACCTCGAAACATAGCCTTTCCAGGTGGATAGTGGACGCTATCTCACTGGCTTATACATCTAAGAGCCTTCGTTGCCCTCTGGGCATCAGAGCTCATTCCACTAGAGGCATGCCTCTTCATGGGCCTGGTCCAGTGGGATTTCCCTTCACGATATCTGTATGGCGGCAGGCTGGGCCTCTCCGTCTACATTTATAAGGTTCTATAACCTGGAAGTTCCCGTGTTCCAAGCTAGACTGTTTCCAGTTTAGTTTATCCGCTCAGTTCTGCCGGACTCGCTTCCGCGGACTGCAAAGTTTTCAGTTCAGGCAGGCTATTGCCTCCCCTGACTGTTATACACTGTTAAGCACCCTCTATGCATTTAAGGTAACCACGTTTGCCTTATATCATTCTTATTATGCCCATTCCCAATGTCGGCTTTTTATATCCCTATATCATTTGAGCTCAGGGCTGTCGCCCTTGGGTCAGTGTTGTGGTAGATTTAGCACACACAGCGGTTTAAATTGGTTTCCCGTAGCGTGAGCTAGCTTACGCAACACGAGAGTACTCTCATAAGAGAACGTCTCGGTTACTAACGTAACCTCGGTTCTCTCTAAAAGAGAGAACGAGTGTTGCGTAACCCTGCCGTGCTTGTGCTACCATCTGGTTTCGCTACAGTCGATGAAAACCAAGGAGCATCCTATCGAGCTCTGGCTTATATAGGCATAAGCCATGACGACTGAGGGCGCCGGCGCCTTCATTGGTGCTTAGGTCACGAGCAGTCCCTCGATAGGTTGCAGCAGTTGCCGCAGATCAGGCAATAGGCGTGCAAGCTGCCTCGCCTAGGTCTGCTCGCTGCAGCAAGTGCATTTTAAATTAATACAAATTATAAGGATAATTTTTGGCTTCAGTATTCTCGAGAAAAGAGGTTTTCCCTCTAAGGTTTTTTTTCCATAGTCAACTAGCTAGCTAGTTATTAGTTATCTAACATTAAAAACATGTTTCTATTTAATGAGAAAGTCTTACGAACCTCAAAGTGTTAACCTGTCACCTCTGACCTTCAACAGCTGTCACAGCTCCTGGTGCAGATGGGATGTGTTGTTGCAGGAACTGATAGGCTACTCCTGACTCGTCGAAATATCATGCTACTTAGGACAAATGTAATGTACAGAAGTAGCTACACTGTTTAAATACAAAATTAAAGTTTTTAAACGAAAAGATAAGTAAAGTCACTCTGATGACAATTTTTGTGTGAAATGTGCATATTTACCCCCAATTGTCATGGTATGGGGAAATTTTTTTTTTTTCAACTTGAAACCAATTTTATTGGATTCCTTGACCCCACAAATGTACACTTTGACACCAAATTTGTCATAGCGATAACAGAAGCAAAGATATGGGCTCTAGAGTATTTTCGGCGCATTGGCTGCCATTTTTGAAAAAACATGTTTATTTCTGATACAAAGTGTGATCTCACTTGTGTCTTAGGATAAATTTATTTGTATGACCCTAAGGTACTTCCATACTAAAGGCGACCTTTGCATCATGACTTGAAGTCAAAGGCCTATTTTTTGGGCTTAACCTCCCTACTATAAGGCCTAATCCTGGCTTAATTTAAGCCCTGTCTGTGAAACCAGGCCTATGTAATTGAGGGAAAATTATGTTGATATATCTGATAATGTGATCACATTTGTCATTAGAGGTCATTTCCAGCAACAGAATATTAGGTAACACTTTATTTTACAGTCCTGTTCCCCATGTACATACTATGTACTTATTATAATAATTATAATAACTTGGTACTAACCCAGAACCTACCCATGTAGTTACCCAGTACAGTCCACGTAAGTGTGTGTGTATATATATATATATATATATATATATATATATATACACATATATATATTAGGTCTATCTTAACAGTAAATTGTGCATATGTATCATACAAATAACTTTTGTTCAGTAATGTATCACCAAAACAAAAACACCGAATATCACTTCTTCACAGTCACGGAAAGATCAATAGCTGTTCTCTGTTAAACCAGCAGGCCAAGGTAGAGAAGCATGTGAAACCACATGTAGTCCTTGTGCAAATTGTATTGCTTAATAAATAGTCGAAAATATGCTTCTGTAAAATAAAAAACACTGTTGTCTGACTTCCTCAGTTAGACTTTAGTATCAAGCAGTCCTGAGAGAGATTTGTTTCAATTGTCCTCACTAGCTTCGCCAGCTCCTCCATGTTGTTAGACTTTTCCTCCAGCAGCTCATAGCGAAGGCTTGAAATGTCCTGCTTAATCTCCTTCAGTTCACCTGTAACAAAGCAGTCTTCAGTCTGAATTGTGAAAAATAAGAATCATAAAACTTATTTCACCCAAAATATGTAAAAACAAATTGCTCTTCCCCCATGTTGTTCCGAACCCCTTTGCTGTTATTTTTTTTTTTCAGTGGAACGGAAAAGTCTTTTCCTTTTTTTTCTTCTTTTTTTTTTTTTAAATAGATACTTTTTTTGCTCTGACCATTAATTAAGTGACCATGAGTTAATAGTGACCATGTGTAACAAAACAAAAATATTATTACTATAATGAAGGGTTAAATACACGCACTCACCCTCATTGACTTCATCACATTCTTTGTCATTTTGAGCTTTGATGATGTATCGCTTAACGAGACGCTTCATAATTTTCTGTACAGATCAAATGCAGTAAGTTCAATCACAAATTCAAATGCAAAGAGCAAATCTGATCCATATTCAGATTTATTATAAATATTCAGTGTATGAAAAAAAGTAAACATGCCTGATATCGACTGGAGCCAGGAAGATTCTTCTCCCTGCAAGTTTTGCTCTGTCCCAACTTAATCCAACAAATCACAAGAGCAACATAAATAGATTAGTTTATTGTGATTGTTAATGAAAGATACAAATTGACAACTACTTTGTTTACTCGAATGCAGAATCAGAGGGGATTTGCCTCACCTCACTGAGCTCAGACCCCTTCATAATGGCTTTGTGTCTGTCAAAAATCTCCCTCATGAGACTCTTAGACCCCATCACCAGACCCAGAACAGACTTGGGACTGGGAACCAAGTTAAAAGGTACAGGGAGAGTCCTGCCCTCCTCAAAGTAGGTGAACCAGAGCTTGGCCCGAGCAAACTTCCACTCCACATCTGCATCATCCTGTAAGATGCCAGAATAACACTAATGTTTTGAATGCTTAAAGCGACAAATAAATCAACACAGATATGCAGAGGGAAGAGATGCATGAATAAAATGGTTTATTTCAATTAAAACTAAGCAGTCAAACTAATTATCCCATCCTGAAGAGAATAGAGATAACATTGTTTTTTTTCCATAATATGCAAAAACCTCTTCACTGGAGTGCTTCATCAGCACAAAGTCTTAAACAGAGATTTACAGATCCCATGTGGTCCGCTGCACAAAGATTTATAATGTCAGCAGCTCTTAGAAAGCAATATGAAGAAGTTAAACTGAGAAGACATAAATTACCTCAATCTCCTGAAAGGAACTGTTGATCATGGCAATGAGCATGTTGAGTAGGACGATGACCACTGTGACATTGTAAACTCCATAGAGAACATAGCCAATGTTCTCGATGAACTTGTGTCCGTTGTTCACGATTACTGATCTGACCTCAGAAAGGCCAAATATTGCCCAAAACAGTGTTTTGAAGCTTTCTTCTACACTACAAAGATAAAGAAGACATGTATTGATGGACGTTTAAACTTAGGAACATTTCCTGTTTTCATAAGAGATGCGTTAATTTCGCCAACTACGACATGTTTGATATGTTACACTACACTGTTCAAACGTTTGGGGGCGGTAAGATTTTGTAAGGTGTTTGAAAGAAGGCTGCATTTATTTGATCAAAAATATTATTACAATTTAAAATAACTGATTTTTATCTGAATATACTTTAAAATATATATTTTTACTCACGTTGTGAAAGCTTCATTCTGTTTAGCACCCCGATAATATGAGTAGAGGTTGAACATTCCAATCATGAAAGCCAGAAAGACTAGGATAAAGATAACCATGAACTTGAAGATGTCCTTCACAGTTCGTCCCAAAGATATCTGCAGTGGTCCAAAGCTCTCATTCGCTGGCAGGATGTACGCAATTCGAGAAAAGCTCAGGACCACTGCGATGGCGTACAAGCCCTCTGAAACTAACTGAGGATCAGAAGGGAGCCAGTCGATCCGAGCTGGGATAAAAAAATATAATTTATGCAGATCGCTTGTTGTATTACATTGTACTTTTGTGGGAAACAAAATCTTGCCTGACTTGAGAGGACAGTCACTCACCCAACTGGTAGTATCCCACCTCAAGAGGCAAAGTTACATTGGTTAAATCGGTGTAGTGCTCATCAACATAGCGTTGTGCTTCACATGCATGCCAGAAAGCCATTATCCTTGAGATGAAGGATGCCACAAAAATGGCCAACATTCCGAAGTCAAGCATATTCCAAGGCTCAAGCAGATATTCTCTTGGACCTTGAGACCAGATCTCCTTACACTCAGCCCAAATCATCCCTGAGAGAAGGACATTGAAACATAGAAATTTATGTTTGCCCTAGGACAAGGAAATGAACTGTACATTTCGTTCTCTAAATACAGATTGTAGAAGAGTAGTAACCTTTGACAAGTTAAAAATCAGTCAGAAACAAACCTATGACCCAGGAAATGATGAGCATTTCCATCCACGTAAAGGGAGTTGTTTTCATACGAAACAGCTGCGTCGGATAGTCATGAATGGTCATATTTGGAAGCAGCTTGGTCCCATCAAAGCGGTCGGCAGCGTTCATGACCAAAAGGCCAAGGAAAATAGTGAAGGATGCCGCGTGTGCCACAAACTTAAGGAAAGGGCCACGCATGATCTTTCCCATCTGTTGGTAACAAAATTTTTTACTGATTGTGGTGTGATAAACACAATACTTCAAGTGCTGGATGCATTCTTCTTTTGTATATTTGTGCATTACTGCTTATCAGCCTGATATGCTTATCAACATTACTATGACTCATAGGATACGGTGGATATTTTAAGCACTGCTATAATTTACAACCATGGGAACAGCCTTTCTGAGTAAAGATTTCAGTGAATGATTAAACCCTCTGCTTTATTCTTCAGACATGCTGTATGTTTGCTATGCAATACATCTGGTTTTCAACCAGCATACTTTTGTGTGAACAAACACTTACCTTGCTGCATGGTGCCACCCAATACACCATAGCTAGAAAGGGGAGTCCAATTGCAACACCTAAAACCACTAGAAACTTAATGGCTGTGGTCTGCTGCCTGAGTCCAGGAAGGTTTTCGTACCATATCGATAAGAGCTGTTGTTGACAGTTAGGATGGGCCACAAACTGTTACAAATTGACAAATTTATTAAAAATCAGTGTTTTACGATAGAATTAGAAGGCAGATTATAAGATTTCTGTTTTTTATGTATTTACCTTTTTCAGTTCGTACTTTATTGCGAGTTTTAAGCGAATGAGACTTGGACGGCTGGGCAGTTCTAAAGTCTCATCCTCTTCGCCGTTCAGAATGGCCTCCACTTCCTCTGTGCTCCGGCACAGGTCCAGAAGCCCCACAACAAAGTCTTTGCATTGCATAGAAAGTTTCCTGTATTCATTCTGAGAAAGATAGTTATTACAAAAATGCAATCGTTCTACATTTTTGAAGGAATAGTTCACCCAAAATGAAAATTCTGTGAGAATTCATCTGTGGAGCACAAAAAAAGAGAAACATTGAAGAATGTGCTGGCCGTTGAGCTCCAAAACGACAACAAACCAGTATAAAACAATCACAAGTCCATTCAACTTGTGTTCTATATTCCAAGCCTTATGACTATGTTTGATTTATGCGATGAACAAATTTAATTGGTTATCTTTTCCTTCACTGTAGTTGTCATTTCTCATGTGTACTTATAGATATTCTAAGATGCATCATGGCGATTGGTCATGTGACGCACAATTGTCAATGTTGATTGGTCACAGCACACCGTTGTCAAACTGCCACAATTGAGATTTTCAGTAAATGACTTAAATTTCAGCCTGCCCTTGTGAAAAGTATAAAGAAGTACACTTTACGATACTTTTAAACAGAGTTCTTATTACAGAAATACTTGCATGTCATGTATTTAAATATATTTTATTGAACATTTGTGATAAAATTGCGATTCAGTAGCCTATATTTAAAATAGACATAAATATCGAGTAATACCGAATAAATACAGTTAAGTTATAATCAAGTACTTAACATGGGCTTTAGTATGTTAGTCAACGCATCAAAATAAGTGTACTTTAAAGCATGACAAAATATTAACAAAACAGAATTATTTAAAAAGTGCTTTAAAACTTTTAATTTTATATATTATTACAAAGTGCACTTTTTTCAAGTGTGCTTAATGAAAGTGTAGCTACTCTCTTACTTTTGAGTGCCTTTTCTCTCATTAACATTCAATTATCTGCAAGTACAGTTTAAAAAAAATACTTTTAAGGTTTGAAGTATAGGCTACTCTACAAGTGCACATTTAATACAATTAGCACTCTTCAATTTTACAAAGAGCTCATCTCACATCACACAAATTTGTATGACTTCAGAAGACTTTTGTGCAGAGGTAAACAAAGTACACAACTTCTTTACATGAGTGAAAGTACAGATACTACTGGTCAAATATTACTCTGTTACAAGTAAAAGTTGTAAAGACTTTTAAAAAAATGTTACTCATTTTTAAAAGTACTTAATAAGTACTAAGTAAATGTCAATGCATAGTTTTATTATTGTTGCATTGTTGTAATACTTACAGTACCGTAAGCCTCTGAGTCTATGCCTGCCTATCCTCGTCATATCAATATCAAATTTATTTCTAGAACACTGTTCCAGTAGTGGGATTGAATCTGAGATTGAATAAGTGCACTCAATAACGCCCACAATGGTTTCAGACACCCAAATGGCTGTTCCCTCAAATAGTGCCCTTTTTAAAGTTTTTTTTTTGCTTTTAGTATAAATATTTTAGCCTTACTGTTATCTATAAGCTAGTGTGCTCCAAAACAATGACAAAATTCGCATTTAGAAGACCGTTGAAAATGAAAATCAGGTTGATGTCAGAATCCAACATCAGATTGATGTTAATCTCCATCATTGGATAGACGTTTTATTGTGGTTAAAAATTAAAATCGGGTTGAATTCAGAAACCAACATCAGTCGGGTTCTGACGTCAACCCGACTTTCATTTCCAACCAAAATCCAACATCTGTCAAAAGTACTAGGATGTTGACGTCAATCCGACGTCGGGTTCTGATGCCAAAACCGACGCCGGGTTCTGAGATCAACCCGACTTTCATTTCCAACCAAAATCCAATATCTGTCAAAAGTGGATGTTGACGTGAATCCGACGTCGGGTTATGACGTCAATCTGATGTCGGGTTCTGAGATCAACCCGACTTTCATTTCCAACCAAAATCCAACGTCTGTCCAACATTGGATGTTGACGTCAATCTGACATCGGGTTCTGACGTCAACCCGACCTTCATTCCCAACCAAAATGCAACCCCTGCAACCAAAACCATCCCCTGACTGACGATACCCCTTTCTAGGACCTTGACAGAAATGTAGTGGAGTAAAAAGTATGTCTTTCAAATGTAATGAAGTTAAAGTAAAAAGTCTCCAGAAAAAATAATACTCAAGTAAAGATACAAAAAAAGTGTACTTAAGTCAGTGGCGGCCTTAAGCATCTGGGGGCCCGTTTCAATAACTAATATGGGGCCCTACCCACATAAAACATAAACATAATAGAGCAGAAAAATCCAGGATTCCTGTTGGTTTGCATCAATGGTATATTATTTTATTACGTGCACTTTCAGCTTCATAAACAGGCAGCTCAACTCCAACCTTATTTGATTAAAACTATACAATAATACAGCGTTTTACGTTGGAATAAGCCTCGCCCTTTCACGCAGGGTAACTTCACTTTTAGTAGACTGAATAAAGCTTTTCTTTTGTTGTCCAATATCTTTCGTTTTTCAGCACCACTGGCATATGTGCGTTTCATTTCCTCTTAAACTTCTTTTTCTGCTCAAAATAACATTTTAACCTAACGGCAAAAAAGGCAAGGGTGTAAATACATAAACTACCGATATTATACTTCAGATCGCTTAAGCCATTCGCGGGAGTGGTAAACGTCGCCATGGTAACCGGCCGCGAGTTCTACCAATCAGAGACGTCAGTGTTTTGCAAATAACAAAATTGATTTCGTAGCTTGTGGCTTTTATAGGAGCAGAAACTTTCATTTCACAACCTCGTAGCTCGTGGTCAATCTACCTTGAATGGTTTAGACATTATGGCTGAAAATGAATATCCTACGGAGAAAATGAATGGGATTTTGCTGGTCTGTTGGGGGCGGGGCCCCCTTGGAGGGCGGGGCCTGTTTCAATTGAAACGGGTGAAACATAGGTAAGGCCGCCCCTGACTTAAGTACAGTAGCCTACTCAAGTAAAGTAAGTGTAGCCTACTTTGTTACTGTCCACCTCTGCTATTTTGCTCACTTTCACTTTATTTACATGGAAAACAATTGCCAGTACATTCTTCAGGTTTGCTTCAAAATGAGTAGCCTAAATATAATCACAGGATTTTTTTTTTTTTTTTTAAAGAGAACTATCTCTTTTGGTTGTGGCTAGGATTTTATTGCATACCTTAAATTCCTTTTCAATGTTGGCCAAGGAGGCGAGCTCATTGCTGAGCTCCAGAGCCGCCAGCACAGGATCCTCATTGGACAGAGAGAGGTACGCTGGACTGGCCAATCCCCTGTAGGCATTGATACGCGAGCGGGAGTGGCAAAAAGAATCGTACTTTTGATGGTAATTGCAGGTGTCGCAGGCACAAAAGTAATCATGTGGCTGCTCAATGCGAGCACCCTTTCCCAGAAGAATGTGTACGATCTCATATTCGTGACAGTGAGATGCTAGAATGACTGGAGTGACGTCATGAGAAAAGCGCGTGCCATCTTCGTCATACGCAAAAAAGTCATCGTGCATCGGAGCCTGACTGGGGCTCGCTGTAAGTCTCTTGTAGTCGGCGAAAGCTTTATGGCTCAAAATGGCCTCGACAATCCTAGTGTAACCTTTGCTGATGGCCAACAATAGTGCGTCCCCAATACGCGACAGGTTGTCTTTATTCAACAGGAGCTCTGTTACTTCTAAGTGTTCGTTTGCCACTGCCAACTGCAATGCATTCTGGCCCATGTAGTCCACACAGTTAACATCCAGCTCAGGGATCTCCTCAAGCATCCTGCGAACGACAGGTATGTTTCCATACTCGGCAGCATCAAGGAAACGTTCCTCTACAGGCGTTAGACTGTTAGGATGGGCATTGAACATGTAAGCTGCCCCTCGCACCGCCTGCCTTCGGCTCTTGGGTAGCGCCTGTCGGGTCAGGTTCTCTCTACGATGAAAAACATACCAAAAATGTGTATCTATTAGAATTTATTTATTAATGTAGACCTACTATTCAGTATGCCACTGAAAAACACAAATTAGGTCTATGTAAAATTATGTTGGCTATTGTTTACAGTAGGCTATCATTAATTTATTCATTCAAATATTTGCAGACATTGTTTAATAGCCATAGCAGTGCTAAACATTCATGCATGCCAATGACTTGTATGCTAAACTTTTGAACTGACACAGCTAGATCCTAATAAGTCTGTGTAATGAACTGACATTTTAAACGAGCAAACCAATACACAAATATTACATTGAACTGAGTGACAGTTTTCGGTCAGGACATTGAACTACATATTATCTCAGAAGGCAATGCCAACTAAACACACAGTACGTATACACAGAATCTTGACCAACTCACCCATGGTAGTGTCCATAACTGCCGTAAGAGTCCTCGCCAAAATCTTCGTTCATCAGTAGATTGTCTTTACTTCTGTTCCTCTTTTCAATTGTGTGATATTTTGATTGATTTTTATCTTCCAGAACAGGTCTCCTTTGATTCATACTTTCAACTGAGGCAGTTCACGTCTTAAATGTGAATACACCAAAGCACAATCCTGTTATCCAAACATCCAGCTGTGAGTGATTGAGTGTGCGCTACACACTGGCAAGTCACCATCCTCTACACAGCCTTTGTTATGTTCCTGTTTAAGTCTTGAGATTGTGCAGAGCACAGAGGAATTCTAACTGTTCTTTTTCATTGGCTACTAATGAGGAATGTAACAATCTTCATGCTGGTTTACAAAAACTTAAAATGAATTGTTTTCTTCCTTGCTCGGTTTATTTGGTTAAACTGAACGAAATTGAAAGCATTTAGTCCTAATTTCAACAATAGATAACATAATCTATTAATTTTCTTGATTAGTAACATTTTCAGTACGAAGAATCATAAGAAATTGCAGAAATGCCATGTGCAAATCCCTCACCTTTCAAAATAAATCTGTCACTGTATATTCCTCTCTGTTTGTATTAGGAACCATGATTAAAATCTGCTTCCAGCTTCCAAAATCAAAACTCAGTGACGGAGTGCATGTAGAATCCCTTTGGGTCTATTTCAGCATTCCCAATAAACCTCAACATCCTGTGTGTTCCTTACGAACGTCCAGCTCTCTGTGAACTGTGGGAAATGCCTTCAATGGAATTCCAGACTGACCAATCGTCATGAACATTCAGCGGCGACATCACACTTTTGATTCTCTTTATTTTGCATCTCTCTGGCATTCTTTCTCCCACAGTCTCACATCTGTTGTGTGTACAGTACAGTATACCCACATGACTACATGTGTAAGTGCTGCAGTGGTCAGTATACTGGCCACAAAAATCTAACTGAGTACGTGAGCCAAACCGATGGGTCAAAAGGTAACCCACACAGTGGGTCATGGGAAGCCACTGTCTTATTTTTATTCTCATGTTGATAGGCTTTGACACTGATGACTATCAGAGTGACTGTTTTTAGAATATTTTTTATTATTTTCAAGGACATGTTAACCAACTGCACTCGGCCAAAGGCTTGCTGCAATACGAATTTGCGTATAGTTTCTTGCCACGAATGAAACATAACACTTTACAAAAAGGCTTCATTTGTTAACATTGTTGCATTAACTAACATGAACTAAAAATTAACAAATTATTTTTACAGCATTTATTAATCTTTGCTAATGTTAGTCAAAAATCATGTTAGTTCACAGCATTATGTCAACAGATATAACTTTTGATCTTAAAAATCTACTATTAGTAATTGTTGCGGTTAAGATTAACTAAGATTAAGAAATGCTGCAGAAGTATTGTTCATTCATTTAGGTTAACTAATGTAGTTAGTTCACTATAGTGTACTAGTGTTAACAAATGAAACCTTATTGTTAAGTGGTAATGAAACATTATTTACTCTTTTTCTTTGTCATTATTATTAAAACATCTTTTTAAAGTCTAAAAGTTCAAGTCTGTAAAGAATCTGAAAGAGGCTATATTATAGATTGTGTGGTATTTTCACCACTAAAGTCAACTTTCAACACATGGAACAAAACTCTTGCACCAAAGCTAAATTTATTTTTCACATAACCGTTTCACCCTCTGATCCTAAAAGTTATGCAGGCTGTTTTTGCTACTGTAACTTTTATAATTCTATACGTAAATGCTAAATGATGTGGTCATATGTTAGTCATGCATATTCAACTTAATCAAGTGGATTTTAAATGCAATTTCCCTGAAGACTGGAGTAATGGCTGCTAAAAATGAAGTTAAAGTAAAAGACAAATCATCAATTCATGTCTAAAATTACAGTCTAATCAAGCCTCACATTCTGTAGATCATTTGCTTTAAATTCATGTACATTATGTAAATGAAAATGTTTATTGCTAGCATATAGGCCTACCTTACACTTACAACAAGATATGTTTTTAAAATGTTTCATGCTCATATCAAAGATAGAAGTGTTGTTTGGGTGCCCTGTTCAAACAAAAAAAAAAAAGAAGTAAAAAAAAGAATCGGTGCATGATGCCTCTGAATGGCATCTCATGGTTGTGACATCATAACTGTCACGGGTCAGGGTCTCAGTTGTCATGGTTCTGTCATTTTCTGCAGATGTGAATTGAGCAATCGGTGCTGTCTGGTAGCTCTGTGTGCACAAACACAAGCTGATCTCCTCCACCTGTTGCTTGTTTCCCTTACCCTTTATATTTCCAGCTGCGTCTACCTCTTGTTGTCAGTTGATCACTATCTTTGCCGTGTGTTTGTCTTACGTTCTGTGCTCTCTTTCGTGTGTTACTTCAGTTACTTACCTGCTTGTTATTTATGCTCAGGAAAGACGAGGAGTCTGTACTGTCTCACTTGCACATCTTTCTGTAGTCGTCCTGTGCTAATTTCCTCTCGGTGGTCTCCTCTGTCTGTGTGTGTGTGGAGCGCACGGGAACCACCATACTGAGAATCATTTCTTTTGTTACAAAGTTTACTAATAAACTTTTCACGTTTGCCGCTATGAGTCCTCCATTTATCTGAGTACCTGACAATAACAATGATGATTAATGAGTCATTTTTGCTGCTCATTTTCCATAAATGAGTTGTGTGATTTTGTGTAGAGTAAGGAGGAAGCTTTGCATTCTTAACATTGGAGCGTTTTATGTCTAAGCGAGGACAATACTCCTTTAAAATACAGGACATGTCTCCTTCAAAATAATAATCCTTTTTGTGCAATGCCAAAAATACCAAAAATCCTGTGCTCATATCATATTGTTATCTGGTTCCCTCCACTCTCTCAGTGACTCCCACATAGGCCCAGGGCAAGGTCCTGCTCATGAAATGCTTCAGCAGAGCTGGACTTTTTGTTTAGTCTTTGGCAGGACAACATTTGGCAGGATTCTTTGCTCTAAATTGACATAGTACAGATGGTTTAAAATATACACACATAATGACTGACATATTTACCTAAGGACAGTGATGCTAATATCGGCCCACACACTACGCAGCTTATTTTAAGCGTGTTAATTATCTCTGTCCTGCCACTGATTCAGGACAAATAACAGGCCACCCACGTCACTTGCAACGGAGCTATTTGCCTTTTTTTTTTTCAAAGTGCCTGGACATCTAAAAGTAGAGCTCATGACAGTCAATACCTTTAGGAACACATTACCTGTTCTTTGGGCTCTGTCTATTGAGTGTTTTTCTGTCTATGACTGTTATAATTTAAGTTCCCCAATCAACCTGAATTCACCATATGTATTGTATGGAAACTCATTTCTACTGTTCTCCAACAATGTGAATCTCGCAACTGCCTACAACCTAGAATCTTTTATTTAATTTTTTTTTTTTAATATTGTGAAATGTTATTAAAATGTAAATAACTTTTCTATTTGAATATATTTTTAAAATGTAATTTATTCTTGTGTTGGCAAAGCTGAATTTTCAGCATCATTACGCCAGTCTTCAGTGTCACATGAGAAATTCTAATATGCTGATTTGCTGCTCCTTAGGTTCCTATTAATTTAAGTTACACCCCCCCCCCCCCCCCCCCCCCCCAAAAAAAGAAAAGAAAAATCGTACTCACCCAAAACTTTTGAAAAGTATAAAAACAATGTTGCAAAAGCTTTCTGTTTTAGATAAATGCTGTTCTTTTTAACTTTCTATTCATTAAAGAATCCTGAAAAAAAAGTTTTACACAACATATATTGATAATAATCATAAATGTTTCTTGAGCATCAAATCATCATAGAATTATTTCTGAAGGATCGTGTGACAGTGAAGACTGGAGTAATGATGCTGAAAATTCAGCTTTGCATCACAGAAATAAATTACATTTTAAAATATATTTAAATAGAAAACAGCTATTTTACATTTTAATAGTATTTCACAATATTATATATTTTTATTTGAATCAAATAAATGCAGTCTTGGTGAGCAGAAAAGACTTCTTCTAAAAACATTACCAATCGAAAACCTTTGACCGGCAGTGCAGCATTTCTTACATTTTATAATTCAGAGTTTATCATATTATCTCAAATTTTTATTTACTTACTTATGGTAATCTTCTGCTTCAACTAATAACTTATGCATACAACTATTTGTGGTTGAGGTGCAAATATGTTGGCAGAAGATGACTTGGGTCCAGGTGCTCCACCATGTCTTAAGAGCTATATGGCTCCAGAGGAAGACGAAGACTACATAATGTATCATGGCACATCAAGGGAGTGTTTAGTATTTGTGGAATCCTGTTCATGTTGATAATAATAATATTTTTTTATTGATATGTATTTCGAGATATTTTCAGGATATGTGGGATTAGTATATAGGCTACAATGTAACCTTAATTGTCACATTACTTTACATTCACATTTTATTCATCTATAATACCTATAGGCTGGCTGCCTTTGTTTTGAATTAAAATGTAAAATATTATGCTTTGGAATTAAAAGAAATAGTACAATAAAAATATTGTAATAAATTAAAGCCTACATGAAAAATGCACCTACTGCAGTAATTTTGTTATTGTCCACCCCTGTGCTTTAGAAATGTTTAATAATATTGAGCAAACCAATAGAATTGCACTTTTGTTACGGTGTTTAGGTCCTATGTCCTTCCTTCTTTTCTTTTTTTCTTTTTTTTACCTTATTCCGTAGTCATTAAGTTTTCGGAGACCCGTGCTTCTTCTAAATGCTACAATAATTTTGAATTGAACTCTTCCTTTTTTTCTCAAAACTTATATCTTTCGATTTCGCATTCCCCACTACATCCTACCCGTCAGTTGGGTGTTGCATAACTACAAATATTCATGTGTCTTTTGCTCTCACTGCATCCCTCATGAAAGATCACCCTCCTCTGTGTGCTTGAAGATGAAAATAGACTTTAAAACAGGACGGGTATTTGTCTTAATTCGCCTGATCGACTCAGTCAGCATCACACAGTCATGTAATGCTTTTTTGTGCATTTCATCTGGGCTTATTGTTCATTAGCTGACCCTTTCAGACTCCAACAGTCAGCTAGCTTCTGGTTAGCTGGAGCATTTACTGGAAAACAGACCAGTAAAGTAAAAATGAAACTTGAATTACAGTTGAATTAATTTTTTTTTAATGGAAATAAACTGAGGGAGGGGGATTTTTACGTTTTTCTTTTCTTCAGAATTTTGTATCATTTGATTTTAAAGGAAACGTTATATAAAATAAATAATTATTATAATATATCATACAAATCAGTGCAGTTGTTTTGATTCCCATTTAATAAAAATCATTAAACCTGCAACATGGACACAAATCATACCCTTTAGACAGGCTTTGAGTGTTTTGAATAAAATCTAATGCAAAGTACAACAGTCAATTAAAAAAAGGGCCGCTGCATGGGACTTTCAAGTGCTGGTAGTTTGACAGTTTCTTTCAGACTGAATTATTTGGTTTAATCTAGCAGTGTTCCGTGTAAATAAAACATTTTAGTAATAACACAATTCCCTTTATTCATAACAATGAAAAGATTAGTATGAATATTTTGGGCTGTGATCCAGGATTAAAAGGCATGGTGGACTAAATCACAATGCCAAAAGGTTTATTCCTAATCAAATTTTCTTTTTCTTTTCTTTTTTTTAGAAAAGTTCACAGGGCAGAAGTGCAAGTTCTTAGTGACCTAATTATATTTTGTTCCATTGTAATACATCATCTTCAAAATCCTCATAGATTTATTTTGAATTCGGGATCTCAACTCTCCTGATCTTCATAGTCACTGATTTAATTTTGACAAGCGTGCCATTTTTGGTCCAGGTGTCCCAGTGGATATGTGACTGGGTGGACAGGTCTTGGTCCAGTGGTGAGCCATTCAAATTAGCCTTGCCACACTGGTTAAACCACCATCCAGTGTTGTTCTGGTTCTCACTGCAGCTCTCAACAGCTTTATCAGCAAACGTGCAGAATGGAGAACAACCGTCGTTGTCAACGTCGGAGGTACTGAAAGGGGCTGTATCTTGATTCTGCTCTTGGTCATACCCTCGAAAAGCATCACCTTCAGAGAGAGAGAGAGAGAGAGAGAGAGAGAGAGAGAAACACATCATGTATTTAATCCTTGAGCTGTGTTGAATATACTTTACCTAATTTGCTGTTCCCAGTCAAAAATGGGGACTTTTCAAATTGCTTGTAAATCTCTAATTATGTATTATCAATGATTCAATATTTTTGTTTTATTTATTTTGTTAAATAATTTTGTATTTCTTTTTGGAACTGATTGATTATTGGCCTCATTGATTTGAGACTGAAACAACAGTTTTACAGTAAAGAACCTTCTGTGGAATGGAAAAGTTCCATGGATGTTAAATGTTCTTCATGGAACCATTGATGCCAATAAAGAACCTTTATTTTTAAGTCTAGGTCAACTAATAGACAGGAAACAAACACAGAAAACAGGAACACACACTGAAAATATTTTCATGATTTGTAATAACTTTTTCTTTTGTCAAATCAACTTAGATAATTCACGTGGCTCAGATAATATTTTGAGTTTCTGTTGATTAAACCAATCTCCTTAATTGTATTAAATTTAACTCCACTTTCTAATCTTCCCTAAGCACTTCCCCTACTGGAAATCCCCGCTGCCATTTTGAAGTACATTTAACTTCATCAAGCGGATGAGGGAAGTTCATTTGGACAGACATTCGACCCCGATTTTGGCCAAGGGAGTGGGTCTATGTACACTTTAGGCAGATCCATAGACCCCAATGCAACAAGATTGTGACGTCACAACAACAACTTGTATACTTGCACTTAATTTACCCACAAGAGCTTAGGGCCTTCCATTTAAACCTGTTGCAAGGGTTCCACTTGTGCAACGTAAGCAACGACGTACATCCAAGTGAACAAGACAGAGGGACGTTAGCGAGGGAAGTGCATAAAATGTCTCTCTTCTGCTGTACATAAAAGAACATATTTTAAAGATTTTAATTTTTTCGTACTAGTGGGGCCCATCAACTATTTGGTTATAGACATTCTTCAAAATATCTTCTTACGTGTTCAGCAGGGGAAAGAAATTCATACAGATTTGAAACAACTTGAGGCTGAGCAATTGATGACAGAACTTTCATTTTTGGGAGAACTATCCCTTTAAACGCAGCCATAAGACTAAGCTAAAATTATTTGAAAAAGAGTACCAGAAAGGAACATTTACCTGATATCAACTATCATTCTGTTCCAAAAAGGAATACGAAACCCTGTCTTATTGAAAGAAAACAAGTTGATAAAGAGATTGAATCCAATATGGCAAAATAATAGCATAACGAGAGTTATACGCTTTTTTCTTTTTTTTTCTTTTTTTTTTACCAGGAACACCACAAGTGTAACAGTTGAAAAAAAGCTTAACTCAGGCTCAGCCAATTGCCCTAATAATATTTGCAATTGGCTGACCTGCACAACCAGCATATCTGCCAAGGTGTATTGCAAAGAATTTAGTTTCATCTTCGAGCCAGAAATTGTCGTATGAAGCATAGGCCGTGGAATCATCTTGCGAGACCAGGGACACGTGCAGCTGGAAACGTGTGTTCCTCTGACTCACAATATTGAAGATCTTCCTCAAACCCAACCAGTGTTCACCTTCAGAGACATATATATAAAGTCAATGCCAGTTAATTCATTTATTGATTTACAAATGAACTGACTGTACCTGGTAAGTGTCCAAATCCATCCAAGTACTGTGACCACATTCGTTTAAAGTCAGTGAGACCATCGGTCCGTCTCTGTATTACTGTCCATCCACCTTCCATGTAATCCATCTCACAGAACACCTGATGGCCAGTTAAAGACACTTAATTCATCACGTGTAAACATAAAACCATGTTTGATTTGCTTTCGGATTAAAATAACTGCGGTTGGAAATTTTTAAACAAAACTAAAAGGAGGTACTTTCCTCAAATGAAACATCTGTGTTTTCTGGCTGAATTATATAAATTCCACTAGGGATTTTTGGAGACACGACACCTAGTGTCTCTTTGATATCACTACAGTCTTTCCCTGTGGAATGAAAAGGAATTCAATATGAGGTTGTGTAAATGATAGATATTTTGCAGAAAGTTTGACAGCATGTTAATCATCTTACCGTGGGACTCCATGGGCTTCACGGAAAATATGTCACTGTTGCTTCTCTGCACATCTGAACTGAGCGTGTTAACTTTGGCCATAAGCTCTATTATCTAAAAAAAAAAAAAAAACGAAATCAGAGCAATATGTTTGAGAATGCAGAAGAGGATTTTGCGGTTTGGAAGTTTGGAAATTTTAGAATACCTGGCTTGAGAGAAATTCCAAAGCCTTCTGCTGTTCATCAATGAGATCTCTGATCAGCTTCCTAGTGTTTCTTGTATATGACACCATGGTATGCTGGAGGTTACCTAAGATACACAAACTGCATAAAACTCTGTGCCGCAATGAGTTGTGAAGCAAAACAGTGAAAAGAAAGTGAGATATCAAAGGGCTTACAAAGTAGGATTAAATGTATAGTGTGGGAAATATGTCACACTGTATGCAGAAAAAAAATGAAACCTACTGCACAAGGAATGTTTTTCATCACGCATTAGTTTGGCAGTCATTTCACATGGCATAGTGCACTTGTCTTTGCCCGCGTCTCTGTGATAATATTCTTTTTGACCTTGAAGAGAGACGTACTCAGACTCCTCGGTTAATATAACAGGTTCATTGCGATGAGTACCGCTGGTCTTCTGTTAAGACAAACAAAATATACCAAACATTATTACATATTCACAAGATGAGTTCATGAAATATTAATATTATATAATTAATAATATTACATATTCATGAAAGATGAGCATCATACAAAATATTAATTTGCAGAACTAATCATTTGTACAATATTTGTTCAAATCTTACAAATTATTATTATTATTACTACATGAAATTGAATTATCTACCTTGCAGTTATGATGTTTTAACAATGTTCATATATTTTATTACCGGTATAATAAGACTGAAATACTTCACATTCTAGCAAATATTACAGGTATCCCATTTAATGACAAGGTAAATAAAAACTTTAAGATTTAAGGATAACATTCTACATTAATTACAGCTGACAGAAAGGAAAGGTTTCCAACACTCACCACAGCGGATGATGCAAGAAGATTCAGAAATAAAGTAATCCAGATCATTTTGGTCTTTGTGGCAGTCCCACATGTGAAAATGTGAAGATGCGCACCTTCCAATAAAACACAGGACAGTACTGTTGTCTCCAGTGTAGTCCTGTGCATGGGCTGGACTGCCTCTTTACTTCAGACACACACAAAAAAGAAAAAAAAAAGAAAAGAAAAAAAACCTCACAAAAAAGACGAAACGCTGGTCTCACCTCAACAAAAAGTGTCCGGACTCCGGACCAATTCTTTTTCATTTGTAAAGCACTGTTACTTTATTGCACTTTGACAACATCCTGCATTGACTATGAAAACCAGATGGTGAAATGTGAAACTTGTTTCTGCTGAGGGAATCAGCAGGACCCATAGCAGCATACGCAAATGCATTCCTTCCAGAAACACTGTGAGATCCTGGACATGACAGAATGAAAACACGATATATTACCTTCAAAACACTTGGATTGGTCAAATATGTTTTTCTTTATACTGGGGCATTTGTTGCATCTTCCAAGCTAATTTGTACTGTGACTCCTGTAGCTCAACTGAAATGGATGTCACTAGCAAACTCAAGGCAAAGGGTTTGATCCCCATCAATTTATATCATAAACTGTTAAATACATAATTGCACATGGGATTTTCACTGTACTCTTGGCATCAATGCAGAGATTCTTGGTCATGGTCAGAAGGGTTTGAGTGTCCTTCAGTATTAAAGTGCCCTTCAAGGAACACATCTGTTGGGGATTAGACAGTTCTGTTGAGTATGCAATATACTGTAGGCCTATATAGGCCTAGATTAAGCACTGCATGACTAAAAGCTTTATGCTGCCTGTGGCTAAAAGTCAATTAGAATAGGTTTAGCTTACTTTGTGTATTGCATAGAATGATTATCATTAAAACCAGGCTGAGTGTTTATGGTCACGTTAAATATATTACTATAATAAATAACAAAAGAAGATACTGATGGGGCTAGTCACACTTTTTACTCCAGTGAATATTTCTCAGGATGTGTATATTAGGCCTATTGAAAGGCAAAGTCTACTAAACTAAAATACTTATTACTAATACTAATACTTAAATGATTATTATTGCTGAGACCAAGAACATGAAGTGACAACACAGATCACGCAGAACAAAGAATCAGAATGTAGCTAAATAAATAAAGGGTCGTGAATAAAGAGGCGTTTTTATTAACATTAACATTAACGTGAAGGTTTTCATTTGTGTAGGAAAATAATTAAATAATTAATAAGACATTTTATGACATCTGAATCAAAAAAGATTGTTGAGACGTCTGGCAAAACTTGTCAATTTCTCATGTTTTTCCCTACGTCAGAAGTCTTTTCGTACTATGGTACGCACAACCGGCCCAACGTCATAGAATGTCTCTGAACAGATTCACGCCCACTTTTAGGGGAAAATAAACTAGACTTCCCCTGACCTCCCATAGACTTCAATACAAAATAGCGTCACAAAACAACGTCCGTACACAGCCGACAGGCGTGAATAACTTAAGTAATCACTAAGATTAAACATGTCAAGTAATTATATGTCCACCCTGCCTGCCATAGAGCGTGAAAGATACATACACAAACAAACTTAATTTGGTCAATTTAAAAACATGTCCATTCATTCTCCCAGCGTCAAATTGGTGTAACAACCCCACCCAGTGGCCAGAGGTGTCTGACCCGACATTTACTCGTATGACTCGTTCGTAGTACCCATAGAGGTAGTACCTCATAGTCACCATGGTAAGCAAGCCAGTGAATGATTTTACTTTGTTTTTGAAAGTAAACATCTTTAAATGTATATATTATGTCTTATAATATACATTATAATATATCTTATAATATAGCTATAATATATCTTATAATATAGCCTATATAACCCCACTGGGTGGGGTTGTTACACCAATTTGACGCTGGGAGGATAATGGGACATGTTTTTAAATTGACCAAATTAAGTTTATGTATGTATCTTTCACGCTCTATGGCAGGCAGGGTGGACATATAAATACTTGACATGTTTTATATTAGTGATTCCTTAAGTTATTCACGCCTGCCGGCTGTGTACGGACCTGGTTTGTGCCGTTATTTTGTATTAAAGTCTACTATGGGAACACTAGTTTGTTTTCTCCTAAAAAGGGGCGGGTACGAAAATGACTGTTAAGTTCCCGGATGTGCCGGTAGTACTATTTCTTTTACTGTCTATGGTACTATCTCGACTTTTTAGTTGTCACGGTAACACGAGGACAACAAGCAGCATGGCGGAAGAGACACTTTCATTCGAACAAGCGTTCACCTTCAATCTGCTTTCCACCAAAAAGTTTACGTTTCAGCAAGATCCTAAGATATCAAGACTCCTGATAAAATGGTAAGAATATGCTCTGTAAGTTAGGTACAATTTCACTGAATTCACTGACAATCATGAGTTACCGGTGAGGAACAAAAGGCACATGGGTCAATGAATAGTTTTCAAGATGGTTTAAAGGCGCAGAAAAGAAACGGATGAAATTATGAAAAGATGATGCATAAACGTCTACATCCATAAAACACCTGTCACTAAGTAGAACTGGGCAGATTAGTATTGAACTGAAACTCATGGCTCGTGGTGCTATAGGCTACATTTAAAACATGGAGTAGAACATTGCTCTCCAACAAATCACAAATAAATAAGAGCTGAGCATTAGGCTAAATAAAAATGCCATGGAAAATCTTAAAACAAAACAACATTATAAAACAATAGAATGCAAAGATATAAATAGATGCATTAAATACCTCAAATTAAATCAGCACTTCGAATCACATCAGTTAGCTTACCTAAAATGCAACACCCCTGGAGCAAATAAAGATATCTCACAAAACATCTATTTTACATCTGCAGCTTACTATTATACTATACTGTACTATAAGAGCTGCATATTTAGATTTAAATAATGATAGTCATCACCATGTGAAAAGACACCCTTTTGAATTCTGTGGTTTTACATATCAGGACATAACAAAAAATCATCTGATTTGAAATACAAATTAAGATATTTTTAATAAGAGATTTATGTCCCTCTATTGACCATCTACACAACTACCACTTTGACGCTTCAAAAAGTTCAAGGGTTAGTTCACCCAAAAATGAAAATTAAGTCATTAATTACTCACCCCCATGCTGTACCAACCCCGTAAGGCCTTCGTTCGTCTTCGGAACACAAATGAAGATATTTATGATTAAATCTGAGAGGTGCATGACTGCTACATAGGCTCCCTAAGGGAATGACACTTGACGGCCCAGAAAGTCATTAAAGAAAATGTTTAAATATTCCATGTCGCAACAGTGGCTCAACTATAAGTTTATCAAGCGACGAGAATACTTTTTGTGCGAAAAAACAAACAAAAATAACGACTTTATTCGACTATTCCTTTTCTTCCTTGTAGGCCTGAAACGAGACTTCAAGAGATTTCCACGACGCATGCGCGAGAATTGCGATCTCCTTCAACTACTTCAGTTAAAGGTATAGCGGAGGAATTTTAGAGAAGACCCGCCCTCTCCAGGGCTAGCATCGCTAATCATAGCTTACATTAACTTTTACTAGCAGTGATTTTAAATGGATTTCTCCAAATAGCTTGACAAACTTTACCTGTCTAGTAGAATCTTCGCGACTGCGGCATCAGTGGGAAGCCCAACCTGTGCTTTTAGCGCACGCCAGCGTGTGAAATATTCAGCCAAAATCACTCTGGTCTTGTTTCTATATTTTGCGGCCTTTCTCTTCTTATCATACACTTCGTATACATTTTTTCTCTTTCGACCCTCAGCGATTTTCAATGGAATTGCTGAAACCGTAACTCATCACCATAGCTCATCACACATAATACACCTGAAAGTGCGCATGCGCAGAAAGCGAAAACTAGGGACGAGCACGTACGACGGCCTTACGTAAACATATCACCAGAATGATTGACACTTAGGTGGACCAATAGTATAGACTACCCACCCGGAAAAAGAAGATCCTCCGCTATACCTTTAAGTTCTCGCGCGTGCGTTGTGGAAATCTCTTGAAGTCTCGTTTCAGGCTTGATAAACTTATAGTTGAGCCACTGTTGCGACATGGAATATTTAAACATTTTCTTTAATGACTCTCTGGGCCGTCAAGCTTCATTCCCTTAGGGAGCCTATGTAGCAGTCATGCACCTCTCAGATTTAATCATAAATATCTTCATTTGTGTTCCGAAGACGAACGAAGGCCTTACGGGGTTGGTACAGCATGGGGGTGAGTAATTAATGACTTAATTTTCATTTTTGGGTGAACTAACCCTTTAAGTGGTGGTTTGAATGTTTGTTTTAATATAGCAAACATGGATTAAAAAACAAGAAAGACGAGAAAGCCCAACTGGTCAGAAGAACCGTGTTTACAGTTAGCCCAGTTAGTGGATGAACACTAGGCCATCATTAAAGGAAAATTCGGGCCGGGTGTCACAGCATGGAGCGAGAAGCGGACGTGGGAGTTTATAGCGCACATTATTAACGGTTCATTCCCCTGCTTGTGCGCACCAGGGAAGCCTGCTATATTCATAACTGCAGTTTTTTTGAGCCTGCAAGATGGGAATATCCAGTGGAAACTAAATGAACTGTGACAAAATAAGAGGTTCTGAAAGTGCTGTAATGTTTGTGTGATCACTGCTTACAGAAGGTTGTGACAGACCCAAATCACTGCTGCTTTATTGCATTTTCCCATTTGCCAAATATCTTAATGTAGTGATTACTTTCATTTCTGGCGTTATGGCATTCCTGCGCTGTGTCGGAGATATTAGCGTGTCTCTAATAAGATCAGTCACAAACATGATCCCGTTACGATCTCATCTATAGCGTCTTATTAACTCACTGTCATCTATTGTCTGCATCCAGGGCCGGATTAAGAGTTCAGAGGGCCCTGGGCACAATGTCTTGTAGGCCCCCTCTTAGGCAGGCCAAATGTATAATTTGTCCAAGGACATTTTAATATGGCATTTACAGTTTTACTGACTTAAAAGGAACTTTGTTGTACTATGCTGGAGTAAAGTTCATAAATGGTCGTTCTTTCCCATAGGAATTAGTTTGGGTGTACCTCTGTGCCTCTAGGGGGGTTTGGGGTCATGCTCCCCCGCAAGACAATTTTGTACATTTTAAGGTTAAATGCATCAATCTCGTGCTCTTTGAGAGATCAAAATTAAGAGCTTCAACCCATGAACTGCTCCTTGAACAAAGAAAAAGCATTGATGTGTACCAGGACAATAAAGAGGGCTCAAACATCTTTTTAGTTATGAGAGTCTCAGTCTACATTACATTATCAATGGTGTTTTAGGATGCCAAACAATTATTATAATAATGTAATAATGATTTATATAATTATTCCTATGACGTAAAATCCATATAGCCTATAAATGTACTATAAATGAAAATGAATATTTCAAAAGTATATTTTAGCCTACATTACACTATAATATAGGAAAAAAAAACAAAAAAACACTTTTGTCCTAATTTCTTCACTTGCAAGAAATAAACCCTTGAGCTTTTATTTAGGAGAAAACACCAGATAACCATGCTGATCGTGTGAGCAAAGTGCACACTTCTCTTTTAATCACCCAGCACAAACAGGATGCCTATTCTTAAAGTCTTGTGCTGTTTTATAAAGGGACAAAGCCATATCATGGTTTCAATTTTAGTTCGTTGGCAAAATATAATGCTAGAGACCTTTATGTTAGGTTATACATTTTAAATCTCATGTGTTGTGTTGGGAAAAGGGAGAAGGGAGAGTTCGGCAAAAGGCGGATTCGAACTCGGGTCGAGCGCATCAAAAACAGCTTTCAAGCTCTTCACGCCCTACGACCTACGCCACTATAGCAATTCCGTGACGGCCGTCTTTTTGCTAAAATCACAGGCACTTCTTCCCCTCGCTTGGGCCACAAGTGCGCATGGCGAACTTGCAATGAATACATTTTATCAGACCGGCCCTCGCGGCCTCGAAACACTACCGGCCCACCGGGGAAACTCCCGACTCTCCCGATTGCCACTCCGCCCCTGCTGCCCAGGGCCCCTTAGATGTTGTGGGCCCCTGGGCAAGTGCCCAGTTGCCCTAATGGTTAATCCGGCCCTGTCTGCATCACATTTCTTCTCCCTCTTCATCGTTCAGTCATTTTCTCCTCTGCTAAAGAAACTCTTAAGCCTCTTAAAAGTCCTCATCCATACTCCTAACAATTTTGACCTTAAGACCTCTTTTAAGGGTTAAGATGCTTTCTGAATGACTTTTTCTTTACTAGGATTTTTTCTTAAATTTTAAGAGTAAACGCCCACATTTCTAAGAATTTTCTTAGAATTTTGCCACTAGGAGCTACTCTTTGCATTAAGATTCTTTATGAATACGGGCCCTGATGATTTTTTTTTAATGTCCTAATACGTAAAACCATAGCATTCAAAAAGGGTGTAATTTCTTTGTCACATGACTGCATTTTTTTAAATGATTAAATTTTTAGTCTGTATAATATGTTTAAAAAAACATAGGATGTTCCAAAATCAACCCCCATAAAATCTGTTGACAACCCCAAGTTAACAGATGTAGCTGTAAAGCTGTTTGCATTTGACCTTTTAGCATGTCAGGCGTTGGGTTTTTATGAACATGTCACTGGATGTTTCTTGGTAGTTTCCCGTCGAGAAGTTCATTGTTTACTAAAGTTATATGGTACTGAAGATTAAAAAGTTTAGTGGATTTTAAGAATTCATTTAAAATAATGTAATACGCTTCTTTTAGAATATATATGTTGGGAAATGCAATAAATGCAGTACAATTACAAATTACAAAAATTACAGTAAAAATTACATAATACATTTTTCTATATTCTCTATCAAATATTGCTGAATCACCCATTCTAAAAGAAGAATTTTAGTCCACTAGAGCTGTGCAATATTTTCTATGTTTAAAAATTATGTTTCCATTTGCCTTTTAGGTCCATGTTGGGTCGAATTACCACCCAGGCCTTCAATTTTGACCAATTTTTCCAGCCTTATAGTAGCAATGACTTCACCTGGGTAAATATTCACACATTAATTTAGCCTTTCAATATCACAGCAACTTTAAATAGTGAATGCTAATATTTATGTTTGTTTTATAGAATTTCTTTCAAGATCCCTGCGTGAAGAACAATTTAAAGGTACTTGATTCCTCTGGATCATGGTCACTGCTGGGTATGTTAATGTCAAATGATAAGGCATATTGCTATTTTATTACATTCACAATGTTTTATATTATCTCCTTTCATATGGGCTGATAATGGCTTTAGTTTGTACCCATTCACAGGTAGAGACATCACACATGTAAATGTTGAAGTTGTTCAATGCACAAAAGTGTCAGTGGACATATTCGATCCAATTTACTCAAATGGAATTTTGCGTCCTTCCGGCCACATTGTCAAATGTTACCATGAAATATACCCCGACTTTGATGAGTTACGGATGGTATGGATTATTTTATGGTGCTCTCAAACAGCTGATTTTTATATCTAAATGTTTGTTTGAACTTTGATCTCTGTTGTTTGACATGCTTTCTGACAGCTTTTGCTTGAAGAAGACTCTGACAATTATCATATAATCAGTCCAAGTGATCGGAAGGAGTTTTTCTTCAGACTGTTCAAGCATATGGTCTTAGGGGGTGAACTTTGCCAATATGAGGATGTCATTGATCCTTACACTGAGACAGCAAAAATGATGTACAAAGACTTGGTCAGGTGAGAATTTTATGTTGCATTCTTCATATATTTCACATTTACATTAATGTGGGACCAAAAAAATTAGACTTGAATACACAGTAATGTGACAAATATTTAAAGAGGTTATGTATATACACAGTATATATATATATATGTAAACACCTGATTCATGTGTTTTTCACAGCGTTCAGAAGGATCCAGATACAAAAGAGATCAGTGTGGTCACAACAATCTTGAAAGTTTCTGCTCACGTATGTACCTTAACTTCTTGTGCATCATTCCTTAAAGGTGCACTTAGTATTTTTTCCTTATTAATGTTAACATTGCTATTTTTGTTTATTAGGATCACGGTGGACTGTGCTACCCATCTGCAACAGAAAATGAGCAGACATTTGCTTACCTCTGTATTGATCCATTCAAAAGACATGTGTATGTTCTATACCATTCATTTGGTATAGGGGACTTTTCAGGAAACTAAGTGACCTCTGTCTAGGTCTACAAAAGCACTGAGATATAATTTTTTAGGAAATACACATTTTCCGTCTATAACCCTCATTTTATTAGTGGTATAAGAACATTTATTAAATGAATAGATCAACCTTAATGAACATTTTGTCATAACTCATAACATTACTCTCATATTGTTCCAAGAACAAAAATATAGTTTAGCATTTCTGTAAAGAAATTTTAGATTTGAAACATGGGAAGTGTTGAATTTATTTCAAGTGATTTTAAAAGGCTGCCTTTTATTTGATATATAAAAAAATCTTTTCTTTATACGTTAATTGTATATTTAACTCTAATGGTGGTGCCCCCACTCTCCATTTACACTGGAATTTTCTGAGAATTTCTTGGAATTTTTACACTGGAACTTGTACATTTGAAAAATGTTACTGTGTATCGATTACCGTCATGCGGTAGTAGAGGTTTCGGTCATTTTTGCAACTTTATGACCTGTAATTAGCTTTAAGTTTGTTGTGATCTTTATGACAGTATAAATCCTTGTTTCTTTTTTGAGTAAAATGTAATTTTTCTTGGTTTTCATTTTGTTATATTTGTATTATTTAGTAAATTGGCTTTAAATGTGTTTTCTTTATTTACCTTTTTTACTGCTTATTGATATTGGTGTTTGATTCATTTACCTCCTAATGTGATTTTTTTTTTGTAGGAGTTAAGTGCTTCATTTGTTAAAAAGTTATATCATCATCAGGCACACAGTAGTTGACAACACTTCATGTTTTAATTTAATTAAACAACATACAATATAACACAATATTTATAATTAAATTAATCTTTTTGTCTTTATTCATTAAAGTATAACGTATCAGTGTCATATCATATGCATACATGCAGTTATAATAGTCATTACAGTTATCATAACTGGTAAAACCTGAAAGCCAAAGAATGAAAACATCGACTTTATTTAGACAGTATACAATATAACTCGATATTACCAAAGAGTATAGAAGAACAATAATTCAAAATGTAAAGGTTTTCGATCATTTTAGACCGAAGAGGACCAGAGGGTTAAAACATGAAGTGTTGTGTCAACTACTGTGTGCCTGATGATGATATAACTCTTATTAACGAATGAACCACTTAGCTTCTACAAAAAAAATTAAATAAATATCACAATGGGAGGTAAATGAATCAAACACCAATATCAACTAGATGGTAAAGTTCGTAGACAAACTTTAAGTTGGCTTAAAAAAAGCATAGCCAGAAAGTTTGAAACTGTTCTTGCATGGTTTAACATGATTTACCATGTTTCTAGTAAAGAAATATTAATAAGAAAGAAAGAAAGATTGGTTAGAAAGAAAGAAAGATTAGTTAGAAAGAAAGAAAGAAAGAAAGAAAGAAAGAAAGAAAGAAAGAAAGAAAGAAAGATTAGTTAGAAAGAAAAAGAAAGAATGACAGAAAGATTAGTTAAAAAAGAAAGATTAGTTAGAAAAAAAGATTAGTTAGAAAGAAAGATTAGTTTGAAAGAAAGATTAGTTAGAAAGAAAGATAAGTTTGAAAAAAGAAAGATAAGTTTGAAAAAAGAAAGAAAGATTAGTTTGAAAAAGAAAAAGAAACATTAGTTAGAAAGAAAGAAAGATAGATTAGAAAGAAAGATAAGTTTGAAGAAAGAAAGATTAGTTTGAAAAAAGAAAGAAAGATTAGTTAGAAAGAAAGATTAGTTAGTTAGAAAGAAAGATTAGTTTGAAAAAAGAAAGGAAATATTAGTTAGTAAGAAAGAAATATTATTTATTTGGAAGAGAAATAAAGATTAGTTTGAAAAAGAAAGAAAGATTAGTTAGAAAGAAAGATGGATTAGAAAAAGAAAGCTGGATAAGAAAGAAAGAAAGATTAGTTTGAAAAAAGAAAGATAGATAAGTTTGAAGAAAGAAAGATTAGTTTGAATAAAGAAAGAAAGATTAGTTAGTTAGAAAGAAAGATTGGTTTGAAAAAAGAAAGAAAGAAAGATTATTTAGAAATAAAGAAAGAAAAGAGAAAGATTAGTTTGAAAAAAGAAAGAAAGAGAAAGAAAGATTAGTTAGAAAAAAGAAAGAAAGATTAGTTAGTTAAAAAGAAAGAAAGATTAGTTTGAAAAAAGAAAGAAAGAAAGATTAGTTAGAAAGAAAGAAAGATTAGTTTGAAAAAGAAAGAAAGAAAGATTAGTTTGAAAAAGAAAGAAAGATTAGTAAGAAAGTAAGTTAGTTTGAAAGAAAGAAAGATTAGTTAGAAAGAAAGAAAGATTATTTAGAAAGAAAGAAAGATTAGTTTGTTAGAAAAAAAAGATTAGTTAGAAAGAAAGATTAGTTAGGAAGAAAGAAATAAAGAGATTAGTTAGAAAGATAGATTAGAAAGAAACAAAGAGATTAGTTAGAAAGATAGATTAGAAAGAAAGAAAGATTAGTTAGAACGAAAGAAAGATTAGTAAGAAAGAAAGATTAGTAAGAAAGGAAGTTAGTTTGAAAGAAAGAAAGAAAAGTTAGAAAGAAAGAAAGAAAAGTTAGAAAGAAAGATTAGTTAGAAAGATTAGTTGGAAAGAAAGAAAGATTAGTTAGAAAGATTAGTTAGAAAGAAAGAAAGAAAGATTAGTTAGAAATAAAGATTAGTTAGAAAGAAAGAAAGATTAGTTAGAAATAAAGATTAGTTAGAAAGAAAGAAAGATTAGTTAGAAACATTAGTTAGAAAGAAAGAAAGATTAGTTAGTTAGAAATAAAGATTAGTTAGGAAGAAATAAATAAAGAGATTAGTTAGAAAGATAGATTAGAAAGAAACAAAGAAATATTAGTTAGAAAGAAAGAATGATTAGTAAGAAACAAAGAAAGATTAGTTGGAAAGAAAGAAAGATTAGTTAGAAAGAAAGAAAGATTAGTTAGAAAAAAGATTAGTTAGAAAGAAAGATTAGTTAGTTAGAAAGATAGATTAGAAAGAAACAAAGAAAGATTAGTTAGAAAGAAAGAAAGATTAGTAAGAAAGGAAGTTAGAAAGAAAGAAAGAAAAGTTAGAAAGAAAGAAAGATTAGTTAGTTAGAAATAAAGATTAGTTAGAAAGATTAGTTAGAAAGAAAGAAAGATTAGTTAGTTAGAAAGAAAGATTAGTAAGAAAGTAAGTTAGTTTGAAAGAAAAGTTAGAAAGAAAGATTAGTTAGAAAGATTAGTTGGAAAGAAAGAAAGATTAGTTAGAAAGATTAGTTAGAAAGAAAGATTAGTTAGAAAGAAAGAAAGATTAGTTAGTTAGAAAGAAACATTAGTTAGGAAGAAAGAAATGAAGAGATTAGTTAGAAAGATAGATTAGAAAGAAACAAAGAAAGATTAGTTAGAAAGATTAGTAAGAAAGGAAGTTAGTTTGAAAGAAAGATTAGTTAGAAAGATTAGTTAGAAAGATTAGTTGGAAAGAAAGAAAGATTAGTTAGAAAGATTAGTTGGAAAGAAAGAAAGATTAGTTAGACAGATTAGTTTGAAAGATTAGTTAGAAAGATTAGTTGGAAAGATTAGTTGGAAAGATTAGTTGGAAAGATTAGTTGGAAAGATTAGTTAGAAAGATTAGTTAGACAGATTAGTTGGAAAGAAAGAAAGATTAGTTAGAAAGAAAGAAAGATTAGTTAGAAAGAAAGATTAGTTAGAAAGATTAGTTAGAAAGAAAGATTAGTTAGTTAGAAAGAAAGATTAGTTAGGAAGAAAGAAATAAAGAGATTAGTTAGAAAGATAGATTAGAAAGAAACAAAGAAAGATTAGTTAGAAAGAAAGAAAGATTAGTAAGAAAGGAAGATTAGTTAGAAAGAAAGAAAGAAAAGTTAGAATGAAAGATTAGTTAGAAAGAAAGATTAGAAAGAAACAAAGAAAGATTAGTTAGAAAGAAAGAAAGATTAGTAAGAAAGGAAGATTAGTTAGAAAGAAAGAAAGAAAAGTTAGAATGAAAGATTAGTTAGAAAGAAAGAAAGATTAGTTAGTTAGAAATAAAGATTAGTTAGAAAGATTAGTTAGAAAGAAAGAAAGATTAGTTAGAAATATTAGTTAGAAAGAAAGAAAGATTAGTTAGAAAGATTAGTTAGAAAGAAAGAAAGATTAGTTAGAAATATTAGTTTGAAAGAAAGAAAGATTAGTTAGTTAGAAAGAAAGATTAGTTAGGAAGAAAGAAATAAAGAGATTAGTTAGAAAGATAGATTAGAAAGAAACAAAGAAAGATTAGTTAGAAAGAAAGAATAGTTAGAAAGAAAGAAAGAAAGAAAGAAAGAAAGAAAGAAAGAAAGAAATATAAAGAAAGAAAGAAAGAAAGAAAGAAAGAAAAAGATTAGTTGGATAACCAGAATAAAGAAAAAAGAAAGATTTGGTATAATGAAAGAAAGGTTAGAAAGAAAGAAAGAAAGATTAGTTTGAAAGAAAAAAGAAAGAAAGAAAGAAAGAAAGAAAAAAGAAATATTTTGTAGAATGAATGAAAGAAAGATTATATATTGCATTATATATTGACCAAAGATATGTAAAATAGTTAATAAAATGTCTTTAGTTTTACATGGAATGCATCACAGTACAGATTGAAATGGAAAAGTCTAAAAACATTTTAATTAGCTGTATATTTATAGGAAACCGGGATCAAATATTGACATGTTTAAGGGAAAAATAACAGAAATATTTAGTAATAGCATTAACAAAAAAAAAAAAAAAGGTTTTTATCTGCGGAGACTTCAATATTGACTTGCTCAACCCTCTACCTATTAAATCAACAAAAATTGTACACGTTGTATTGTTCCTTCATACTTCCATACTGTCTGGAAGTATGGGGAAACACTTACAAAACCAATACTGAATCTAGATTTATCCTTCAAAAGAGAGCCTTAAGAATTGTAAATAAAACCACTTATAGAGCACCAACTACTCCATTGTTTATTAAAACAAAAGAACTAAAATGTAGAGATATTGTTGACTTCAAAACTGCACAAATTATGTATAAAATAAATAATCAACAGCTATCGAACAGTATTCAAGGGTTGTTCCAGATTAGAGAGAGCAAACATCACTTAAGAGGAACATTTGTTTTTAAAAAGGAATTTATAAGAACAAATTCTAAATATCACTGCATCACAACCAAAGGAGTGAATGTATGGAATAACTGCAAGAGATGAAATCATGTTCAACAATGAGTAAATTTAAAGGACTATTTAAACTGAAGATATTAAATGGATACGAAAAGGACTCGAGGTGATAGTATTGTATACAGGTTCATTGGTCTACATAATATTTAGTTTAGTATGGAGGTGTTATTATTTGATTTGCTGTATAGATGGAAATGAATGAGAAGCATCAATTTGTTTTGTATTTAATTCAAAGATAGAGATATGGGGGTAGGACCTGAAAAGTTTGTTATGAACTTCTTCCTACTCCTTTTTGAACATGGGAAATTCTAATTTGAATTACTTTCAATAATTTTGGAAGATTGTGCTGAGAAGACATGATTTTATATAGCCGTTATTTTAATGTTATATATGTCTGTATATATATATATATATATATATATATATATATATATATTATTTTCTTACATGTTAAAAAAAAATAGATAGATAGATAGATGTTTAATATGAGAGTCAAATCAGTCTGAAAAGATATATCACACCGAGTCAGAACAGTCTGGAGGTCTGAGCCGAGTTTGTAGAGTTAAAGCTTTAGGAGTTAAGAGAAAAAAAAAGAATAATAATAAGTTTAAATAGGATTTCAGTAAGTTGGCTTTCTCAAGCCAACTTAATAATAAGTGTAATTACAATATCAGTAAGTTGGCTTTTCCAAGCAGTAAAAAAGTATGCGGTGTGGGCGTGGCCTAAATACGCCTTGATCTGTCATCTAGTGGCTTTGCTCGGAAAGTCCCTTCTTTACTGTGTATGGGAAAGTCCCGTAGTTTCCTGTAGATGGGTGGAGCTTAAACATCCAATTACGCATGAAATTTAACACTTGTTGAAAAGCTTAATTCTCTATTTATGACTACTAACTAGAACAAGACTTCGCTGTGGATTCATCTGCCTTCGTTTTCTCTGGTAAGTAAATATTCTAGATTCTATAACTAGGAGATGTTTGGTGAAGTTCGGCGCTCAAATTTAGACCATAGTAATATACCACCCTTATTATGGGAGTGGGAAATAGGATTATATGTAATTAACGTTAGTCTATTAACAAATCAATCAAGAAATATTACAGGGGGAATTATTTTCTATTATTTTATGTTTTATTAATTTATTGTCAACCTTATTGAATGTGCTTTATTTGGTGATTCCTTCTAAAAACTGGGTTGGGATTATTTAAAAACACTGATAATTTTCATTATTCACACAATAATATTCTGTCATCATTTAGTCAACTCATGTCGTTCTAAAATCTATTTTCATTATATAGAGTAACTACAGTATAGTGCTCCAAAAGAACAAAAAATGCTTATAAGACTGAAAATATCAAGTTATTCACTAAAATTTTTCTATTCTGCCACAGAAGCTTATAATTTTGGTCATTTCTTCACACTTGGAATATAGCACACAAATCACAGGGACCATATGGTGCTTTAGTACTTTCTCGACCTTGAGAACTCGTGGTCACTGTGTATGCGTCCAGTAGGCTAAATGGAAAATTGCAGTAGCCTATCAGCATTCTGCTAAACTTCTTTCTGTTCAACTGAAGAAAGTAGGTATATGGGTTTGGAACAACATGAGGGTTAATAAATGACTATTATTCCTTGAAAGGCATAATTACATTTTTTTATTATTATTATTATTATTTTTTGGGAATGTAATGGATGTCCTTCTGAATAGAAACACGAATGCTGCTGACAAATACGACTTCTAAAGGTCGCGACTTTCATTCAGTCATTCAAAAAGTCTCTCTCTCTCTTGATTCAACCCCCTCCCCCTCTCTCTCTCTCTCTCACACACACACACACACACACACACACTGACAACAAGAAAACCAAGACACAGGACATCCCATTATGTACACAAACATGAAGATTACTTCTCCCTAATAAAATATATTTTAAGAAATATTGATTATAATTACATCTGTTATACTTTAAAAGCGTGACGGTTACTGTGTGACGTCATTTCCGCAATTTGCCCGCTGTACCGAACAGAAGAAAGGACATTTTGTGGTGTTGAACAAAATCCGTTTTTGTTCTTAGCATCGGTGAGTCTGTTTTTTTTTTAGCTCTTCATTGGCCAAAAATCAAGATTTTATTATCTTAGTAGTGTTGTAGGTCTTGTTTGTGTCCTTAAAATAGAAAAAAAATTGTCGGGTACACCCAAAGTACTTGGGAAAATGGCAGCGTTAAGAAAAGAGACGACTGCCTTTCCCGTGACAACGATGCACAGGATTTCACCGGGTTTACCACGTATGGTTGAGAAACTTGTGGTTTGTGGAATGAGTCACATCAAGTTATTTGCTTTTCGAGTCGAATCCGTCAAAGCTCACACTTATCAGAACAAGGGGTGGAATGTCGGAATCATCACCATCCAGTGGACATGCATCACATAAAAACAGAAGAAAACTGGTTTTGTTTGGTTTGCGTTTGTGTTAAGATAAAACCTTAACCTATGATAAAAGCCAAAATTTTAAAAACGTATTTGATGTCAGAGAATGAAAATAAGCAAAGGAATCTCTTCTGTTTTGTAACTTACTTGTAATGTGTTAATTGGTGGGAGGAACGAGGAAGTGACAGTTCCAGAAGCAGGAAATGATCTGCTATTCACTGCAATGATAAATCCAGCAGGGGCCAGTTGTATTAAAGTAGCCATGAATTTAAGACTGTCTTAAGAACTAGTCTGGCCAATTAGCAATTTGTTAGGGCTAATCTTTCTTACCTTATGGATTCAAATTAGACCAGTCTACCTTAGGACCAGTCTTGAAGTAAAAAATTTGATGACTAGACTAACTTGAAAGACTAGTCATAGCAGTTTTTGCAACCGGCCACAAGGGTCTTCAACCTAGAGCTTTAGAAAGAAAATATGACTGCAAGGTCTGTTTCATTCTGACTTCACTTATTTATTATTACATTTTCATTCTTGATTTGCAGAGTCCTGCTGAAAACCCCTGATATAAAAGTTTAACTCTACCCTTCATGTCTTTTGGGAAATACAAGACATTAATTTAGACCTGTTCTCTGTGTTATTTTCAGGTTCCTGCATCATAGAGGGAGGAAGCACATACCCCCTACGTCGACCTTTTATCTGTTCAGGAGTTCATTTAATTTTTTTAATAAGATTATGTGTTCTGTCATGGACGACTAGACACCAGTCATGGGATATCCAGCAGAGAGAAAGGCTTGAATGGACACACCCTGTGGTCACACGTTTATGTTAGATTTCTTATTGACCATATGTTACGGTCCAAAGAAACCACAAGTTTTCATTTAAAAATGTGTTTTGTTCAGTGTAGCTTTGGTGTATTTCCTAGTGATCCAGGATGAGTTTCAAAAGCTGCCGTGCAGGGATTTTATACGACTCATCTTGTTCATCTAACCAAGTTTGCGTTATGTATCACGTTATGTTCATGGAGTTTTCAAGGCACATGTCACCAGTTCTATGAAGAAACCCAATTTTGGCCCCTGTGGTGTAATCCAGTCATGTTGTAAGGACATGATTGATAAAGAGGAATTTGGATTTTTTGTTTGTGTAATCTTGTTTGTCTTGCTCACATAGTTCATTCTCTGCACGCACACAGGGTATTACAATCAAGCCTTTCTCTCTGCTGGACATCCCTTTCTTTCTCTTTTTTTCAAATGGAAATTCTACAAAACAGTGCTTTCCTTCGTGGTTTATGTCGCAATAGCTCCCCTGCCGATTTACAATATGATAATTCTTCTGAACTCTTTCGTATATCAACGTATGCCAAGTTCCCCACCACTGCAGCAGTGACAGAGAGGAGTCTTGCGCGAGCAGGGTTTTATTACACCGGAGTGGGTGATCGTGTCCAGTGTTTCCGCTGCAATGTGACGGCCGACAACTGGCAGTCCGGCGACTGCCCTGCCGAGCGCCATAAACAGCTCTCTCCCAACTGCAGCTTCATCCAGAGTTTACCCGCCACCGCAAACCTCCTGTCGTCCTCTCACTCTGCCTTTTCCCCGCTTCGCAACGTAGCCATCCTACAGCTGTCCGCCCCTGCGACCGCAGTAACATCGACCACCACGGCATCCGTTTCAGGCCAAACGGAGGAGCAGGTGGGTTACTTAAACATGGGATTCAGCAACCTGGCCCCCTCCAGTCCCATTTCCTCCCGTGGAGTGGAGGATATGTCTCACCAGCGACCTCCGGCTTGTCACAATCCTGGTATGCGTCGGGAACAGGAACGCCTTGACACCTTTCAGAATTGGACTCTTGCTACAGTAACTCCAGCCGAGCTTGCCAAAGCTGGTTTCTACTACCTTGGCCAGGGCGACAGGGTGGCTTGCTTCAGTTGTGGAGGCCAGCTTAGCAACTGGGAACCAGGAGATCGGGCAGTATCAGAGCACCAGAGGCATTACCCCAACTGCCGCTTCGTTCGAGGCGACCGTGCAGATAATGTACCTTTATCTGGTGGCGGCCTTTCCAATGTATCTAACTCGGCAATGCAACAGTGTGAAGAAAGGTTGCTCACATTTGTCAACTGGCCCTCAAGAATACCTGTTCGACCAGACCAATTGGCTAAAGCCGGTTTTTACTATGTTGGTAAGAGCCTTGGTCATATTATTAAAGTCATTCAAGGTCTAATTGTAGTGCTTAGATGCTCATGCTAACATACTCACAATTTTTTCCGTTTTGGTAGGTCGTAATGACGACGTGAAGTGCTTTTGTTGTGATGGTGGACTCAGATGTTGGGAGTCTGGTGATGATCCATGGGTAGAACATGCTAAGTGGTTTCCAAGGTAAATAAAAGAGGCTTTTGGAGTTGTTTTCTGTCCCATGATGGCATTATATTAATTATGCATTTATGTTCTTCTAGATGTGAATACCTGTTGCAAGAAAAGGGCCAAGAGTTTGTTCATCAGATTCAAGCAAGATTTCCAAGACTATTTGAACAGGTATATGATTCTGGGGTCATTTGTTATTTTAAACGATGTGATGCAAACTGCTGGATATCTTACCTAGTTCACATGTCTTACAGCTCTTGACTAATGGAGACAGCAACTCAAGAGAATTTGTTGATCCACCTGGTAAGTTGTTCTCTAGTGATTTGGAGCTACATGTGGTGCTCATTCTCCATATAAATTCCACTGTATCTTTAGGCTTACTACCAGTGACAATTTTTTTTTTAAAGTGTTTTGTCTTTGATGAACATATCCTTGAAATTTAGCATTTCATGTTGTTTTATATTCATTCATTTTAGTCAATTTTACTTTGACTAAAGTAGATTCTAAATTTTGTTGAGAAATTTAGTTGAAAGTGCAAAATGAAGCCAAATTTCATTGATGAGATTAACATGTGAGTTATTTTAACTGCCTGGGTAACTTTTATAACATTAACACAGACATAATATTATGTCGATATTAATTTTAAAAGAATGTACCATCTCAAATGAATAAGTTTTTTTTTTTTTTTTTTCAAAACCCATGTGTAGTTGTACACCTTGGTCCTGGAGAAGACCGTTCAGAAGATGCAGTGATGATGAACAATCCCGTGGTGAAGTCAGCTTTAGAGATGGGATTTGAGCGTGGCCTGGTGAAGCAAACCGTTCAGAGCAAAATTCTTGCAAGTGGAGAGAATTACAAAACCGTTCAAGAATTGGTGTCTGATTTACTAAGTGCAGAAGATGAGAAGAGAGAGGAGGAGCGAGAGCTTCTTGCTGAGGAAATGGCATCAGGTATTTCTACAGAATAAGATTGGGTCTCATGAATCAATGTTTTGATTCAATTTAATCTAACTCGTATTGTGTTTCTTTACAGATGGTTTTACTTTTCTTAAGAAACATCACGTTGCCTTGTCACAGCGCCTAAAAAGTGTGCAGAGCTTAATGGACCATCTTCTAGAGGAGAACGTCATCTCACAGAAAGAGTATGACATTATTCGTAACTGCACTACAGTCAAGCAGCAGACAGGGCAGCTCATTGAGTTAGTCCTGTCGAAAGGAAACGCAGCAGCAGAGGTTTTCCGCAACTGGATCAAGAAGAATGATGTCTACCTGCTGAGAGAACTGATGGGTATGCGATATTTGAATCAAGATACGAGAAAAAGTGTGTGAATTTTCAGTGTTACATGTCGTTAGTCTGTGTGAAACTGCACGGCCAGTAGATAGGAACACTTGAATCACTTAAAAAAGAAAAGGTGATGCCATTTATAAAGATCTTAAAATGAGCAGGGACAAATCCACATCAAACATATCACTACATTATATTGACAACCAATTTTTATTTTTTTGTTCTTACTGCAATTTCAGCCCAGACAAATGAAGCTGCATCACCGAGTCAAGATCTTTCAGGTATATTCAAACATGAGAAAAGGTTTTCTTTTGATTTTGCACCTTTTTTTATCTCTAGCCATCACACTAAGAAAATCAGTTAGATCCCACTCTGAAACAGAGTTTGTTTAAAGCAATTAACAGTGTCCATCATGTTCACAGACTTGCCTATGGAGGAACAATTAAGAAGACTTCAAGAGGAGCGCACATGCAAAGTTTGCATGGATAAGGAAGTGAACATTGTCTTCATCCCCTGTGGTCACCTAGTTGTGTGCAAAGAATGTGCGCCTTCTCTGCGCAAGTGTCCCATATGTAGAGGATTGGTCAAAGGCACTGTCCGTACTTTCCTATCATAAAGTGAAGATATCCATAATACAAGTAACAAAACAGTTTTTGGATTTACACATTTTTTTCTTCAATTAAAAAAGGAGCAAATTCACACTTAACCTAATAAGGAATAAAAACAATTAAACCAAACAAATGTGTTATGTTTGATCTTTTTAATATTTTGGACAAAAATGTTTGCATTTCAAGTTTTACACAAGTTCTTATTAGCCTCTGTTGAATTTTATTTTAGATTAAAAATATTTACAGCATATATAAAAACACATCTGGACATTTAGTGTTTTAACAATTCATTAATGTAAAACAATCATAAACAGTAGATGACTTGTTTTATATATCCAGGTCTTGAAGGTTACCCCAGCTTGGACCCACTTTGACTTTTACTCTAAGCTTTACATATAATTTTACAACACATTCCATTTCTCGCTTCATAATCTGAGCAACCTGTAAAAAAAAAAAAAAATACATTTTGAGTTTGACTTTCACCATTGAGCTTTTTTTATATTCCATACTAAATGAATTATTCAGAAAGATTGGTCTTCTTAATTACCTGAATGACATCTTCCTCTGCAACCTCATAGATAAGTTCATCATGCAGCTGAAGTATAAAATAGCCTCCTCGACACGGTCTGAACTGACTTCTGTGTCGACCACCTGAAAAAACATATTCAATTCACATCCCACATTTCAAAGTTAAAAATGCTATAATATGAAGTGGGTCATACCCGTTTTAAGCAGAGGGTGCCGATGTGATGTGGGCACTCCAGGAAACGCTGCTTCCAGTCTGCGCTGGATGTTGATGGTTGCTAATTTCACAATGTCAGCGGCAGAGCCCTGCACGGTTGTGTTCACTGCCTGTCGCTCTGCCTAAAAAGGAGGATCAAAATTAAACTCTTGTTCCACAGCAGATATATTCGAATGGCAGGCTCATGAAGACTTACGTGAGACTTTATGTACACATTTGAGTCCTTTATTCCAGGCAAGAAACGCTTCCTTCCGAGTAATGTCTTCACGTAACCATTTTTCCCACACTTCTGCACAGTTTCACGCAGAAAGTTCTGTATGCCTTAAGTAGTAAGAAATTACACTTATTATCATTACAGCCTTTATAGACCAGAAAGCAATTGTACATTGTCAATTACCGGTGTATCTGGATTTAAATGTCTCAATGTAACAGGCAGCATCATTCTCCTCAATGCCCATTTGCTCTCCAAGTGATTTTGCTCCCATGCCATAGATTATTCCATAACAAATCTGTTGACAAAGATGTTACGATTTCAGTAAAAACCAATAAAATTTTGGTCAAACTTTAGTTTAGGTCCAATTCTCACTATTAACTACCACTTTTGCATCAATAAACACATAATTACTGCTTATTAATAGCAAGTAAGGCAGTTGTTAAGTTTAGGTATTGGGTAGGATTAAGAGATGTAGAATAAGGTTATGCAAAATAAGGCATTAATGTGCTTTATAAGTTCTAATAAACAGCCAATATCCTTAATATGCATGCTAATAAACTAGTTACTAGTAAGAATTGGACCCTAAACTAAAGTGTTATCAAAATTTCAATTAGCAGTTGCAAGTGATTCTACGGAAGCCCTGAACCGCAACGTAAAAAAAAAAAATTTATCTGTAAAAAAAAAAATAAAATAAAAAATCGAACAATTTCGAGATTAAAGTAGAACATTTTCGATGATTAAAGCCGAAACATTTCGAGAATAAAGTCAAAACATTACGATAATACAGTCTTCTATAGAAGTGTGTGCATTCATAACAGTGCACGTCAACTGGCTCAGAGCGCGTGTGTGTGTAAACAAATGCACGTGTGAAGTCGAACTGCCATGGATCAACACAAAATAGTAGCTTTTTACTTTTATCTGGGCTTTCAACAAAATTCTACACAGGTGCTAATCTACCAACAAGAATTACCATGGCGTTGCCTAAAGACGAGCGCACAGACTCCGCCTGAGTAGGTATCACAATCTGGTCCAAACTTTATGTGGCAGTGTTTTTGAGGTGTTTTCGTGCTCGTCTAGGCAACACTATCTGGGTCGAGAACACAACAGTAACCGTTCTGTCTCCCTCTTCACTGTAAATACGTTCTGGATACATTTTAAGTGGATCATTCTGTATCCAATCATTTGGCCGGATCCCGTGATTTCCTCAGATTTAATAACCACTAAAGGTAGTTGAGGAGAGATTCTCTGATATGATTGTAAAGCACTTTGAGTGTAGGCCTAGTAGACATATGATAGCGCTATATAAATGCCTCATTCATTCATTCATAAAGCAGGATATCTCCATCCAGTCTGAAAAGTGTTTTCCAGGTTGGTTATCCTATAGGCTAAAGTCTATTCCGGCGCAGTATATTTTATAACGTCCTATAATGGTAGCCTAATGCTGGTAGATTGGCACCTGTTGAATTTCCTTTTGTTGAAACAAAACATACACACACACACACACACACACACAGTGTGAAACACTCGCTATGCACCATTATGAATGCCTGTGTGTGCGGCAATGTGAAACAATGGCAAGCACACACGCAACTTCTACGGAAGACTGCATTCTCGTACTCTCGAAATATTTCGACTTTAATCTCGAAGTGTTTCGACTTTAATCTCGAAGTGTTTCGACTTTAATCTCGAAGTGTTTCGACTTTAATCTCGAAGTGTTTCGACTTTAATCTCGAAGTGTTTCGACTTTAATCTCGAAATGTTAGATTATTTTTTTACGTTGCGGTTCAGGGCTTCCGTATGATTCAACTAGTGACTACTGTATAGTCTTTTACATTAAAAAGAGATACTTTTTTGAAAGACTTAATGATCTAGAATATGTGCATGTAAATGTATGTGCAATAAATAAATTCAAATGTAGCAAACCTGTTTGGCCTGTTGCCTCATATTATCATCAACCGAAGCAGGCTCCACCATTTTCCACTCAGCTGCTATGCTTTTAAACACATCTGCACCACTGTTAAGCACATGGAGGAGACGTCTGTCTCGGGACAGGTGAGCCAAGATGCGAAGCTCCAACTGTGAGTAGTCAGCAGCCAGAATCAGACCTCCTGAAGACGTGTATAAGATTAAAACAGGTACTGTTAATGTAGCATAAATCATTTCATAAAAGCAAACAGGTGTCCCTTTAAATTATGCTCTCTTGACCCAGACCCTGCGGCAATAAAGTTTCAAACCTGAGAAGGGAACAAAAGCATGCCTCATGCTGACAGAAAATGGCATCCCTTTATCTGGTGATTTGTCAGATATTTTTAAAAAGGGTGCCAATAGCTGGTTTATCTTTGATCGTTTCCCCCTGAAATAAATAAATAAACATATCATACAAATAAATATATTTTAAATGTGTAATACTGGGCATGTGTGTATTTTTGTTATTTAGAATTAAATCAAATAGGGAGGGAGGGGAGTGGGCACTGCAACAATATAAGACCGTACCACATCTTGCTTGCACCATTATTCTGTGATGGTTGACTTTCTTCTATAAGTGTTGGCATCTGAATTTCAAAATCTTTGGGGACATTCTGAATGTTTGGTTCAGTGAAGCTCACACGACCTATGTGAGAAAAGCATTAAATTATTGTCCCGAGAAGACGCACACATAAAGTTCAAAGGTTATTTCTTCATGCTTCACACCTGTGGCAGTGTGTGACTGTGAGATTGGATGAATTCTGTCCATCTTCAGATGTGGATGCCACTTCTTCTCTCTTTGCAAGGGGAAAACTACTTTTGTCAAAGCATTCGTGATCCTCCTCCACTCAAGAATAACACCTGGTAACTGATGCAATGGCTTGAGCTTTTCTAAAACATCCTGATGAAACAAGAAAAGAGTGCATTTAGGAAGTGCATACATACCACAGATTTAAATGTTAGAAAAATCTGAGACTATGGAACGTACCTTGGTTGTGCTGAACTGTTTAGAAAGTTTGATACGGGCTCCCGGTCTTCTAGTGTAGCCCAGTGTCTTCTTATTCTTTGGAGCATTTAAATCTCCATTGGGAGGAAGCTTCAACTCAAGAAACAACACCTATAACAGTTGAAATTAAAGATTATAGATGTTTATTTGTTTTGTTTTTACACAGGATAATGCCTTTTTTTGTGGGTAAATGTATAGGGATATTATTATTTTGGGTGGCGAGAAGGATAATAACCTCCGCAACATCCTCTGGACTGGTCAGTGAGAAGCTATGTCCTGCAAGCTGATAGGCTTGGGATTCAAGAACACTTAGCTTGGCTTGCATCACATGTTTCTGAGCCTCACATTCAGCAACACTAAACCCAATTCCATTCAGCTCCAACAATGCCAGGCAGTATTGGGTGGGCATCTCCACTTTCTTAAATGAATCTGGCAATGAAAAGAACATGACATGAAATAATTAGTATCTATATCACTAACTTGAACAAAGACCTGTGGTGTCCAAACCTGCTACTGAAGGGCCACTATCCCTGCAGAATTTAGTTCCAATCCTAATTTTACACATCTAAACCATCCAATCAAGGTTTTCAGGATTACAAAATTTCTAAGCAAGTGTTTAGGGGTAGTTGAAGCTAAACTCTGCAAGACATTGGCCCTCCAGCAGCAGGATTGGATACCCCTGGTATAGACTAATTGAGTTGCTAAAATAATGTTGGCTACCCAAGAAACCATCCTTTTCAAGAAGACAGTTGAGTTGCGTCATGACCCTGAAGACCAAAACAGACTCAACAGCAGCTCTATAACGTCCCGGGTGACTGGCATCTCCATAGATCCCTAAACTCTGCACACTCTGACCGGGACTAATTGCTTCCAACATCGGGAGATCCTCAGTAGTGAAGCTGGACACCATGTTGTGGAGGGTGTGCTCTTTGGAGCTTGAGTCCAGAAGCCAACATGCAATCTATTGAAGGACAAATAAGTGAATGTAGTTAGACATCCTACCCTATCAGATCCATCTTTGTGATTTCAATAATTGAGAAGATGGAGGGCATAGAAAATTGTACTCTAATTTCCATCTAACCTTTGGGTCTTCAAATGTGCCACGCATAGCAAGCTCACACCCCAGGAGAAGTGTCTTGTAAAGTTGAATAAAGTCATAAGTGACCATCACACTCGATTCTTTTTCCAAGCAGCAATGAATTTGCTTCAGCCGCTCCTCAACTGTAAGAGTCTCATCAAGAGGCGGTGGAGCTAAACTGGCACTTATATCTGTTTGGGGAAAGACAAGAGTAGCATTAGGTTTGGGGATAGCAGCATTCAATCGAGCAGGTTTGCTGAAGTTGGTAAATTTTTTAAGGTTTATTACATTTAGACCTTAGTCCACAAAGTTGACAATCACACGTTTCATACCTGTGCCTGACAGCTCCTGTTGTAGAGATACAAAATAAGCATCTTTTGCGCCCCAGCATACAGACATGCCAATGACAACAAGATCCTCAAGTCCTTTCAGAAGGAAGCCATCTTTTCTTTTGTTCCTCATTGGGTTAGTAGCTTCAAACATAGGATTACATTCGTTTATAAACGTATATGTATATTAGAATACTAAAACATATAGGAAACAAATTTCATCAAAACATCTTACGTTTTTTGAATTTTCCACCTATAACTGTCTCAGGTTGCATTGAGGTTCTGTCTATCTTCTCACAGGCAACAGCAAGAGAAAATCTGTCCTTTGTTTTCCACTCCTCTACAAATGTGTGGAAAAGCCTTTTATCGCTTGCCACATCGATTATGGAAAATGTTTCTGGACTGCAGGAGTTAGAAGCAGGGAATGGTGCACACTGAGAAAGTCTTGTAAAGCCCTCATCAGCCTGACATGTGTCTAACTCTGATGCTGAGTTTCTCCTCAAACAAGATTGATTATCTTTCTGGGTATTGGACTTAGAATTTGTATCCAGTCCGGACCTGTTCTTGGTGACATTAAGAGGTGATTGTACAGCTGAGGTGGTCATTTTGACCCGTGGTGTTACTGGTTCAGAAACTGGTGTGGGAGGAACAGGGTCATACAGTGTCACTGGTTTGGCCTGGACTACCACAACATCTTCAGTTCTTACGCTTCTTAGACCTCTCTGCTCAATCTCATGGTTTGTTATTAGGGGAAAAGCTTTTTCGACAAGAGCAGCAGCTGCATTTGGTTTCACCACAATTGTATTTGACTGCCCTAGAGGCTCAGATAAGGTTGAAAACTGATCAGACCATTTATCAAAAATGTCCTGCATTCCTGGGCTGATGTGAAATGATGAGCGGTTTAATTGACGTCTTTCAGATGAAACTTTTGGATGAGGCTCATTGTATTGTGATACATGTAGTTCAGACACAATGTCATCTGTATAGCTGGGCTTCTCTGCACCCAATCTTGGGCCATCACAAGCCTTGACAACATTGTTCATTTTATCAAGATACTGCTCTCCAATAAGTAGTGAATCTCCCCATTCAGAAAGGTTGAAAGATGATTCGCCCCATTGGATTGCTTCCTGATCCTCTGTTGACACAACATCTCTCCTCTCTGGAATGAGTTCTGGAGAAGAGCCATTTGAATTTAAATGTGCTTCAATCACCTGCTCTTCCTTGTTTTCTCGATCCATTGCTGCCTCCTCCATGGCGTCCAAGATGGAGTTGTCATAGAGACTGTCAAACAGAAAGCTGCTGCTCTGGTTGAAGCTATTGTCAGTAATATGATCAGAGGACTCATGATTTTCCCCTTGCTCAGCGGGTTTAATTACATATGATTCTTCTTCAGCAACTTGGTTACTGTAATTTAAAATATTCTCCAACTGGCTGTCAGTAAGTGAGATGTTATATTTTGGTTTGCCTTCAGTGGGCGGGCCATTCTCATAAGATGATAAACATTCAACTGGGTCTTTGTTTTGGTTTTTAGATGCATGATTCTCATTTTCAAGGAAAGATGACTGACTGACAACTTTCATCTTATTTGCTGAAACAACATAATTGTCCTGTTTATTTTCTTTGAGAATGTTTAAATTACAATTGCCATGTGAAAAAGCATCCCCTTGAAGCATTTTCTCAGTCTGAGTATCGAGTTGAAAACTATCACCAAACTCCTCCAATCCATTTGTGTACAAGTCAGGGGAGCTGAGCTTTTCAGAATGGCAGGCTAAATCATTTTTAACTTTGGTGTTCACATGTGAGCCACCTTCATTCTCAATTCTGCTGTTGAATTTCCTGAAACTGTGAGTAACCGTTTCTCGCTTTTCATTTTGAGTTTCATGGTAAACCTCTAGTGTACTCTGATTTAAATGTTTTGTTTTAGATGTGCACTTCTTTCCCCTACCTGAGGGGAATACATTGATATTTGTGGCTTCCCCATTCTGTAGTGTTTTTGACTCAAAGTCTTGGTTCAGTTCAGCAATTGAAGACTGGAGTTTCATCTTGTCTTTATCTATTCTAGAGTCAGTTTCAGGTTTAAAAGAGCAAAGCTCTTCAGCTTTTGGCATTAGTTTAGGGTTTTTTGCAATCCGAGTTGCCGTTTTTGCTCCATTGACTGTGGGTGCTGCTTCAGCATCTGTAACATTCATCTTTCTGCGTTTCGAAACTGGACTTACACAATGTTCGTCACTGCCAGCGATGCAGGTACTTTTTAGACAGGAATTATGTCCGGGGCTCCTTTGAAGTAATTTTGAAGAACAATCCGATGACTCAGCTGTCTGGTTATTCTGATAGCCCTTATCTTTGGCATTTATTGATTTGAGAACTTTATGCAGTACACTTGATTGCGGTTCACAATTCTTAGCAGGCTGACACTCAGCAGATGATACACCAATATCCATTGTTTTTCCTGAACTGGTAGTGAACTCTAATGGCCTCAAAGGAGGATGGGAACTAATGTCAGCCCTTTTATCCACCACCATCTGTTCGGCCCCATTCGGAATTACATTTTCTACATGTTCTGGGTCTCTTGACGTGGACTGTAGGGGTTTTGTGTTGGATGATTCCTCAGGGGAACGGGAATCTGGCTGGATCTTTGTTGAGAGGGAAGCTGGGTTCCATTCCACCCCAAGAAGAGCCAAATCCTGCTGGAGGAGCAGACGGGCCTCAGCCACGATCTGCTGAGCAGCTTCCCTTTCAGTCAAGGCCTTTTTCCCACTGACCCAGATGCAGCGCATGTTCTTGCGTTCTAGAGCCTCCACCTCATTCTCATCCACTGCCTGCCTGGAGCTGCAGATATTCAAATTAACACTGTATGACTTCAAATAATATAGGAATTAACCAGTATTAACATTCTGGCCAAAACAATAAACTGATAGTTATTTTCATGTAATGAACGCTAACCAAAACAAGCAAGTTTAACACCCAACTAAAATAAAAATAAAACACTAAAAATCAGTCATTTTAAATGCTACAAGTAAATTTAGGCATACCGACATTGTAATGTGCCATATGAAACATGGATATTCCGAAAGATATTTCCTAAAGATTATATTTAACAGTGTTATTACATTTTTTAGTGATTTTAAAGATTAACTTAAATTGACTGTTCGATGAAGGCAAAGTTTCATTACCTTTTGAAAGGGATAGCTTTTCTGAGGGCCTTCTCCACCTCTGTAACATCAGCTCTGGCCAACTCTGCCACAGTGACAAGTCCAGAGCTGTAGAGTGTACGTGCCCTCGAGGCGTTTAGTAAAGAAATACGAACCAGATCACACAACTCCCTCTGGACTCCAAAACTCAGACGACTCTGGAACTGGGACAGAAGCAGCTCTAGGTTGTGCCATCCAAGTCGGTTACAGAAGACCGTAACCATACCTGGAAAAAATTGCAAAATTTGAACTTTGCCATTTATCTCATACTGATAAGCATGTAAGCCTGTTTCCACCTCAGTGCAAAAAAGTAACTGCAACTTTATTTTTTGCTTATTATAATTAATTATTTTCTATAACAATACATAAATATGTAAAAATGTTGTTATAATGTATTTCGTTTTTTAAACTTGATCTCACTTCCTATTTAAAATTTTATCTCAATTATGTTTTTTAACTGTAACTCAGAATCAAGCTTCCATAGCTATGCCTGCATCAATGTACCTGCATATGTTGAGGCAGACTGCTGAAGTGACTGAAGCTGTCCTCGGCTACAGCCATACTTCTTTGCAACAGCTCCAAGTGGTTCTTCGCTTACCAGGTCAAGGAGAACTAATGTTGTGAAAAAACTGCATGACAAAAATGTACACATTAACATACTGCTACTTAACTGTAAACAGTAATTAGATGAAGCACTCAAAATAAAAAAAATACAACACCGTTTGTGAATGGCCATCTGTCTTCGTTGCTTCTCTGTTTTAGCAATTAATTTGCCACTAACAGAACGGGCCAGGAAACCTTCTTGAATGCCCACCATCTCAGCCACCCGCTTCATTGCAGAAGGTAGTTGCTCCCACAAACAGAAGAACTGGTACCAGTCTATTGTCGTCCAGTCCACATACACAGGTGTTATCTTAGAAATGCATGGCATGATTTTGTTAATAACCCATATTTTTATATTAAGAACCTAACTGTTCTTTAACTATGATAATCTGAAGTGTTTTGCCTACCTGGTAGAGTATATGGAGATCATTTTCCAACACAAATCCTTTCATTGCTCTCTGAAGATCTGCAAAAATCCCCAGGGCTTCTGGGGGTGATAAAGATGAGGACAGAGTCGCAGAACCCAGATGCGTGGGGCAGTACCTCTCCACTGTGATTATCAAATGATCAAAATGTCAACATCCATCACACACCACACAAAAATATTGTCAGATTTTTTTTCATATCCTTAGTTTTGTTACCATCTCCCTCCTTCTGTATATGTATGAACTCATTGTCCATCAGCCACTCTATGCAGGCCTCAATAGCCCCTTTGCTTCGAGTTTCTGATTCAGCTCCTTCCTGATGTAGCTGTTCGGTTGCCATGCTGGTTGCCAGCAGAGTGCAGGAAGCATACATCCTCACATCCTGTGGTGAGCTGGCAACTCCTCCAACGATGATCTTCAATCAAAGTAATGAAATAAAATCCTGTACATACTCACCCAAGAAAGTTTCATACAACAAACTATGAGGAGCAAGACATTCATACCTCCAGGATGGCCCTGAGCATGCTGGTAGTGACACCCTCTCCCTCTTGCTTCACCAGGCAGCTGCTGATAGGCCTGAGAGAGCCCTGGATAAGGCTCGTCCCCTTTGCACGTTCAGCCTCTTTACAGACCAACACACTCTCACCTGAGAGACACACATACAGTAGATCATAATAACTCTCATTTATTTCTCTCTCTCTCTGTCTATATATCTATCTATCTATATATATATATATATATATATATATATATACTGTATATATCAAAAAGTTCGGGGTCACTAAGAGGAAAGAAATAAACTTATATTCAGCAAGGAAGCATTAAATTGATCAAAATTGACAGTAAAGACATTTATGTTACAAAAGATTTATATTTCATATTGATACTGTTCTTTCTGTTAAATTTTTATTCTTTAAAGGATCCTGAAAAACATTATCACAGTTTTCACAAAAATATTAACAAGGCCAAATGTTTTTAACATTGATAATAATAATAATAATAATTTCTTGAGCACCAAATCAGCATATTAGAATGATTTCTAAAGGATTTAATTACTTAGAAATGCATTACACCCAACACTGGTTGTAAATAATATAATATAAAATAATATAATATAATATAATATAATATAATATAATATAATATAATATAATATAATATAATAAATCACTCACCCATGGTGTCCACTCCTTTACGGCCTGCCCGTCCCACCATCTGCTTATAGGTCAGGATGTCCAGCAAATGACCATTGAAAACAGGAGTTCTGATAATCACACGTCGAGCGGGCAGATTCACACCAGATGACAATGTGGAGGTGGCCGCTAACACCCTAATGCAGCCTTGGCGAAAAGCTCCTTCTAGAATATCCCGCTCATCGAACGTCAAACCTGAAACAAAGGTTTCAAGGGTTTTACTGAATGTACTCATCTTTTTAGAATGACAAAAAAAAAGTACATTTAAAAAAGAAATGCTTATTATTTGAATATTTTTTTTATTGTTTCATTTAATTATATTCTTTAAGCATATCTATTTTATTTTTATTTAATTTTGTTTCATCATTTGTAAAAAAAAAATTAACTGAAATAATGGTTAATAAATATTTAGAAAAACTTGTGAAAATGTATTGAAATTTTATTTATAAAAATTTGTATTTAGTTATGTGAAAAATCAATGTAAGTTTAACATTAAAGCACATGTACCTGCATGGTGGAAGGCCACCCCCCAGGGAACAGTCCGCTGAAGGACCTGGTCTAAGCCTGCAGGAGTGCGCTTGAGTTGCGCTACTACATCCTGGAGACCTTCCTGCTTCAGACATATACTTTGCACTCCAGAGCCTGACTGCATTTCTGTAAAAGAAAACATTGTTAAAGCATAATACATTATCTCGATAGTAAAATATCAGCAAATTCCCATATCTGTATCTGTAAACCTTTGTGATGAAGATTGTAAAACTCTCTTCCAATGGTATCTGCTAGTTTCTCACACCAGTTTTTTGAAGGGCAGAACAGCAGTGCAGAGTGTCCGTCCCGCACTGTCTCAAAGCAGAGGCTGACAATGTGGTCATCATCTCCCTATGGACGGAAGAACATCTTATCTGTTACTGAGAATATTCAGATGTAAACATTAGCTGGTAGAGTTTATGAATATGCCAACAATGTCAAACTCAGACCTTAACTGGAAGAGCTGGGGTGAACTGTCTGACCAGGTTCAGAGATCCGTCATAGACATTTGAGCCGATCTTGACCCACTCCATCAATGGCACAGGACGATAGTTAGTACTATACAGCTCAGCATTCAACCAGCGGGCAAGAAGGTCCAAGTTTGGCAGCGTGGCACTCATACCAATAATTTGGACACCAGGAGAAGTACTTTGACCAGAGTCCCTTAAAATAGAGAAGATGTTGACCTTCACCATAGATGATGATTATCATGAACATTGCTGAAGACTTTTACATTACATTATGACATACCTTGCTGAGTTTTTTTGGGCAATGTATTGGATTTTCGTCAGCAAAAGTTCTAACAGATATCCACGACCAGAGTCCCCAAGCATGTGCAGCTCATCGACCACAACAATTCCTGCAATTTGGGCGAACATTTACTTTTATAAGAGCACCTGACAGAAAGTTAAGAGGTAAGAAGATGTCATTATTTTACCAAGTAGATCCAATTTGTCTTCTTCAATGAGCCTGTTGATGAGTCCATTAGCTTTCTCTATTGTGCAAATAGCGACATCCAGAGCTGAAAACCCACCAGCTGCTGAAGTGTTACCCATATACCCCTCCACTCTGACCCCTGCCTCCTGAAATACATTCTGGGTGAAAATGGCAAGTAAAATATTAGCAAATCTCATCAACAAAAATCCAAGATGCAGACTGTCAGACGTATTAACTTCAGAAATATATGTACATGCCGTACAGTACTACAGTCATAGTTGAAGAAGAAAAAAACAATAAATGATTAGTGGGCCAACTGACTTATAGTTGACAATTATATGTGAACTCAAGAAAAGGAAACCAACCTGTAGATAAAACATCTTCTCTCGCGCCACAGACACGAAAGGAAGAATGAACATGGCCTTCTGTCTTGTTTCCAAAACTCTCTTCAAGATTAACAACTCAGAAACCAAAGTTTTCCCTGCACTGGTTGGAGCTAAAAGAAAGAACATTTACAATTTTTACATAATTACAGATATTCTAGAAAAATAGTAGAGCTGCACAATTAATCGTTAAAAGATCACAATCTCGAGCAAATCAGGTTTTGAAAGTAACATGTTGCTTCAAATAACGATTGTATCATTACATCGCTACACCAGTAAGTGGTGTCTGTTAAAACATTTATTGTTATTGAATCATTTATTCAAGAGATTTGTTAAAAAAAATGCTGATTCATACAGTAATGAAACAACTGTGTTTGTGTTTGAGTCATTGAATCATTAATTCAAACCGTTTTTTAAATCATTCAGATTAATTAAACATTTTAAATAGACAGCAGTAATAAACATTTTTGTCAGAACCACTAGTAAATCACATGTTATTTTTGTTATTTGTCTGTTCAAGAATCACGGGAGAATCGAGATCTCTGTTTGAAACGAAAAAATTGTGATTCTCAATTTATCCAGAATCGTGCAGCTCTAAAAAATAGCATAAGTAGTTATAAGTATATATTTTGGATTTGTTGCAGCAGGTCCTGTTTCCTAGGAAAAAAGGATTAAGGACAAATAAAGCATTTGAGGCCAACAAGAAGAAGAAAAAACAGTTATTTACCAGAATACACCAGGTTCTGGCCCTCCAAGACTTTACCCAAGGTCAGACACTCAGCCTGCCACTCAAACATCCTCTGAACCCCGAGACTCTGGTACTTTTCCAGAACAGGCTTAGGGAGACCCCAACTGGAGAGCATAAGCTTGTCTGACTGATTGGCAGGACGTCCCATATGGATGCTTTCTGCTGTTTGGGATCATTTTTATTATCAAATATTATTATTATGCAATAATTATAGTTTTGAATAGTAAAATGCCACTCAAACTTAAATGGTTCTAAAGTTTAGAGTCAGTAAATTTCTTTTTTTAAAATAAAGTAACACTTTTATTCAGAAAGTACACATTAAATTGATCAAAAGTGACAGTAAAGACATTTATAATATTACAAAATATGCCTATTTTGATTATTATGAATGATGAAATGATGATTATTATGAAAGACAAAACTTTCAATTAATAAAAATCTGAATATTGAAGTCACTTTATCAAATGGTGATCAAATAGTGACATCTGCCATGCAATAGTGGAAAATTCTATCTACCTGCATCTGGAAGTGTAGCATCACCGAGGACACTAAGATCCAGTCCAGGAGGAGGGGTCAGCACAGAGACCGAAAGGTTTTTCATTGATCTCTTCTGCAACATGGATCGCTCTTTAGCAGAAGCCATATGTGTCGGACTGAACAAAATGTAATCCTTGGAGGTACTGAAAGAGTCATTTGGGCTGGCATCTCTTCTGAACTTTAACTTTTGCTTGCCATTTGCTACTTTAGATGTTTTTTTCATGGAGTTCAGGATCTTTTGAGGTGAATAATATTCCCTGTCACATTTCAGCTCATGTCCACGGGCCTGCCCTCCTGCCTCAGTCTTTTTGGTTTCACTGAACAAAAGCTTTTGAGCCAAATCCCTCCAATCATTCTCTTTTTTGGCTTGTGTTCTGGTTCTTTTGCGCTCTGATGGTGACCAAGCTGACCCTGGACTTGAAGGGCTGATATTTTCTACATTTTGTACTTGCTGCTCACATATATTTTGTGGCAAGTCAGAGTTTTTCTTAAGTGATACCGATTCAGTTGCATGTTGAATATTTTCATCTTTCTTGAATTTCAAGACTTCTGGACCCAGTTCATCAATGGCTTGTAAAATATCCTCATCCATAGCCAGAGTGGAGTCTCCTGGCATCCATTGCTTATTCTGCATTTGCTTTTAAAAAGATAATGTTAATTTTTTCACTTAGTGTAACAAAGCTTATCGGTGTAATAATATTGAATAAAACAATTAAAAACATACAGTTGGCTCATTACATCTTCTCTTCTCATATATATCTGTTGCAGAGGAACATGACTGCAGGTGACTTGATTGTTTATTCGATGGTTTCTCATCTGCAAGAACTAAGCTGCATGAAAAACTAAAAGTTAGTGACAACAGTACATTTCACATCTGACAAAACAGCTTACAAAAGCTAAAACAAGCTGTTGTTTCTCACCCTGAGGAAAAAGCCTATATTTATCTAGAAACTAAATAATAAATAGTTCTGTTATTTAAACACCAATGTTTTCAATGGCCACTCAAACAATATCTCGCTTATTTATTTGTGTACATTAAACAAAGTTCTTCTAAGGGTTCAAAACTTCAAATTAAACAGGTGAACCATTCAAAGCTTCATGTCAACCAAGTTTGTAAACATAACCATAGAAACGTACATCATCAATAGAACCACAACACAGTATCAGATGACATATCTTACCCTTTTGTCTTTACAATCCGATGCTGTCCCAAATAGATCTTACTTGTCGTTGAAGTAGTCATCACATTCAAAAAAATAAATGGCTGTAAACCAATACAGTGCTGAGGTCGAATAAAAATTAAAAAGTCAAATCAAATATTTTGTTATGGTAACGTTAGCTGTTGTGTTGCTACCTGTCGCATAAACAAACTCATGTTACTGAATTAAAAGAAGTTACTGGAAGTTAAGAAGAAGTTATTTCTCTCGTGATTCCAGCCAGTTGAGCTGACATAATTCAGAATCAAGTTATTTACATAACACCATCGCAAACCGTTTAAAAGAGTAATATTTAATTTGTCCTTTCAGCCATTTAAAATACGTTTGTGTAAATGCACATTTAATGACAGTTCTAAGAAACCAAAACAGGGTAAAGAAAACAAAAAACAACCAAATCAAAGAGCCCGCGGTGTTTGCTCACAGTTGTCCGGGGGAAACACTTCTACAGTGTTAATGCTTCCTCCAGTGACTAGATATTACACAATATTATATCGTTTTAGCTTTAACAAAACTTTCAAAATCATACAATGAACAGTCTTGTCATGCCGTTCTACTTAAAAAGAGAGGATGTTAAACATTTTTTACATTATATTCTTGTTGTGTTTTGTTCGTGAACAAATCATTTTTCGAATCAATCTTTTGAATGAATCTTTCGTTCTAGTTGGCACGATTTGTTTTTCGTTCACTGAACTTCTCTCTTTTAAACAAACAAAAACAAACAAACAGAGATACCGTTTTGCTGCATTCAAAGAATTACAAAATCGCGAGCAAACAGCATTTGAGGACGTATCGAGGTAATTCAAAAGAATCGATTCATTTGTATGATTGAAAATACCCACCACTGCCACCACGCGCTCATCTCGCAAGCAACACAGACACCTGCAGTATGAATGTTATGAACAAAGCGCAGAAATACATCGCATTAACGTGATCACAAAGTTTCACTCCTTTAAATCTAAAAATTTAATACTATTAAAAGATTTTAAAATTATCTTTCTTTTAAAAGTACATAGATCTCCAGATAGCATTCATAATATTGTACGGTAGATGTCGCTGTGCTTCTTGAGGAGTGAAAGATAAAACAAACGAGGAAGAAACTAATCGTTTTTGTTTTGAAATGCGAAGTTTGTTGAGGTTGTTGCTAACTTTTTTGTTTCTGATCTTTTACATTTAAATGAAATCCTTTATTGTTTAATTTCTTTAATATTGTAAATGTAAATATAGATATATGATATGAGTCCTTTGTTATCCGAGTCCGCTGTTTCCTTGTAGACTAGAGAGAATAGCGTTATCATGATCACTGTTTGTTAACATTGCTCGTATTTTAAGCACTTATGAGCAATACACGGGCTCTCGTGAGTTGCACAATACTTTCTCTGCAAGACTCTTGTTTTATATATCCATGCTGCAAAGGCTGTCTGTCCAGATTAATTCAGGAGAGCAAAAGGTACGTGGCAGTGGCAAGAGTTCAGATGACCAATTTTTCTGACCTTTTTCGAATTAATTTTGTTGCAATGTATTTGGTGAAAGTGTCATAAATGTGTAATTACTGTTGCTATAACATAATTACTATTATCCGAGTTCTATTGTCTGAACATTATGAATGAGTGTTAAACTCCTGTATCAATATCTTTAGGGCTACATGTGGAAGGTGTGGAATCACATGTGACTTACAAAACGTGGACTACAGATATAGGCTGTCATTTAAAGTGTCCAGAAACCAAGATATATTTGGTGTGACTGTATTCGGTGGCTGTTTAAATCCCTTCTTTGGCATTACTGCTGGTTGCCTTAAACGGTATATTTTAAAGCATTTACAAATTGTAAACATTTTTAACAAGCATTTCTGTTGATTCATTGCTGATATAAAATGTGATTTTCCCAGTTTTATTGATTCAGAGAAAACTGATGGCACACATACTGTTCAACAACTGCTTGTCAAAGCTGTGGAAGACAGCTTTATAGGAAGATGTGTCATATTCGGATTAAAGGTATGAAGAATTTCTTCATTTAAAGGAGAACTCCGGCGCAAAATGAACCTTTGGTCTAATTACACATTGTTACCTAGTCAACCGTTATCTGAGATTTGTTTTCATGATTATCGAATGTAAATAGTTTTATCTCTAAAAACAGTTTAGCCTATAAAGCTAGTATAACGCTAGTATAGTTCGTAGATCGACTGGTAAAGACTGTATTTCAAAGATGGCTCCTGTCTGTATACGCGAAGTTGACTGTATATTTAAAATATCTTCTTATTAAACTGTCTGGACACTGACAAAGTTCTCAATGCTTCGGTTTGAAGGTAGGGACCCTCATTATGCTACCGTGTTAGTGTGGGGCTATTTTGAGCCTTGTTAGTGGTATTAACAAGCGATTTTTATTTGTCATTACTCTATGCCCAATATACTAGCGTTATACTAGCTTTATAGGCTAAACTGTTTTTAGAGATAAAACTATTTACATTCGATAATCATGAAAACAAATCTCAGATAACGGTTGACTAGGTAACAATGTGTAATTAGACCAAAGGTTCATTTTGCGCCGGAGTTCTCCTTTAATTTGGGGTGGGGCATCTACAGTAGATTATCTGCTTTGTTTATTTACTTTGCTTATTTACTCTTCCTTCCTAACAGGTTCCTCATAATAATGCCAAAACTTCTTCGCTGTCTGGACAGTTAGTGGCCTGCCAAATAATTTCTCCATGTGAGTCTTTGATGGGATGCACTGTAATAGCTTATTTTAAAAACCTCTTGCAAGCAAATTCACATTTGTGCTGTTCTGAATCTGCAAACGATATCTGTTCATCACAACAGAAAGACTCACAAAGTTCACAAAGAGATGAACTCAACAGATTTGATTATACTCCTCCATCATGTGCAAGGCTGGATTCTCAACCCAGCAGTGAAGGATTCACAATCTCAAGCCCATGGCAATCACCAGGCTTATGCTTCCCTCCGGTAAAATCAAGTATTCAGTTGTCCAGAGACTGTGATCGTAATATTTTTTCACCAAAGAAAGAAGAGACAAGAACATGTAAATCCACATGTCAAAGCAACAGCAGTCAGTTGATGCATGTTAATTGTATAAAGGATGAACTGAAGAATGACACAAAAAACGAAAAATCTTTTTCCTCAAGCTGTGACATGTTTGAATCATCAGCACACTTGAACGGTTTTACTGCATGTGACACTATGAATCCATTGTGCAACTTTTCCTGCGAAAATAATTCTGAAAAAACTACATCCGGACACTGCCTTGTAAGAACTAAATCTGGGGACGATTATGATTCATCTTTTCATGAGAAGTCACTTGATAGTCATTCTGGTCAAAATATATGTTTTGGTTTAGAAGATGCGCCTTTATCAGAAAGCTTACAAGATTTTGTTAGGGTTGAGCCTCAGATATCAGAGATGAATGACACAAAGGAATGTAGTTCAGGTAAAAGAGGTGAAATGATTCAAGTGCAAAATAGGTGCTCTCTGACTGAAAATTCAGTGGTCATAAGCTATATCTCAAAGACTACACAAATGCCTCTTTGTGGTGATGAATTGACCTCACCAATGCGCAATGTGAACAATATAAGCTGGAAAAAGAACGATGAAAATGAGTGTCCAGAAAATCTTGAAATTAAGATGAACATTGCTAAGATCCCTAACACTCCCACTGTTCTGTTCACAGCCAATTCTTCAGAGTTAAAAAATACGATGCCTCTTAGTCCTGACATTATGCGTGCATTTAATCACCCTACAAACAACGGGTTGTCTTTTTCTAACAAAAAACGCACTTTAAAAAGAAAAAAATTAACCCAAAGCCAACCATCTGCGACTTTTTGTTCAGTAAACCATGAAGAGAGCAAATATTTCAGGCATTGTGCACAAAGTGAGGTCCATTCTGTAAACTGCAAAGTCAAGCAGGAACTGATTGTGTTTGATGACCATGGAGAGAAGTACAATTGCTCTGTGGACTTGTTTGCTTCTGGTCAAAGCAGTATGGACATGAACATTTCGGATGTGACAGAGATTTCTAAAGTAAATGAACCGAGGAATGTCAACACATCAGAGCCTGAAGTTTCAGGTTCCCTGCTGTTTTCACCATGTTTGCAATCCACCCCAGTTTATCAGCACTCATGTGAACAGAAAAGCGGGCGAACCCGAAGACGTGTAATCTCACTGTGCTCCAGAGCAATTCAATGTGAGATTCAAAGTAAGATCACAGATCTGGGGTTGAGTGATAAAAGACAAAATTTTTATCAGCTGCTGACAGTTGGGTCTGAGGGTTTCTCAGGTGAGACTGACAAGCAGGATGCAAGTTGTAATTTATCTGTAAATGAATGGTCCAGAGATCTTTTTGAAAATTCATTTTTTGGTTAAAATAGAGAGAGATTAATTCAAATATATTTGTTCTCTTTTGTAAATGTAATTTCAAATAAACTATTTTGTAAGTATGAAATGTTGTAAATAACTGTTCCAATAATTTATAAAAAATTGAAAACTGAAAATGAAATATTTTTATTCCAGAACAAAACAATGTTTTAATTTTGTACAATATATACTTACCCAGAACAATCTATTCTTATGACCTTATTATGTATTCATAATTAAACACTGACTCTACGTGTTTGATAGTCAATGTTCTGACTTACAAATGTATAATAAAAAGGGTGAAAAAAACATGCTTGGTCATTAAAATAGTGTCCATTTTGCTTTGTGTATCAATACCTCAGCTATGCTGATGTATTCAAAATAGACAATTATAACCCAAAAATAGATAGGGTAAACAATTTCCATAAGTCCGCATATACCTTGTTCAGAAAATAATTCTCTATATTGTTTTGAACCCGTTGAACCTCTATTCTATGCAAATTATTCAATAGTGTGTGTCTTTAACTCAAGGTGATGACGACATTGTACTCTGTTGTGATTTTATTGATGTATATAATTATTTAATTCTGATAGGCTCTTCTTGAATATACTAGTTCTGTTTTGACCAATGACATTAAGAGCAAAGTTTTCATTACCCAATCGAATTCGTGCGTTTCAGCGCAGCCAATCGGGAAGCAGTGACGCGCGTTCAAGTATAAAACGTTTCAGATGACGCGTAGTCTCCGCTGAAGTACGACGGACATTTTGCAGCGCTCAACAGAAACAAGAAGAAATATCGTTACAAAAAAGCAAGACGTGAGGAGTCACGGGACGACATTCGACGTACAAAGGAAACCAAGACAAAATACAGATGTTTAAGAGGACTGTGTTGCAACTAATGTTTGTATAATAGTTTAAATTGTGTGGCTACAGCCTTCGACTCAACGGCTAAAAGATGTCGGACGAAGGCGCGAGGGAGGACGCCTGCCGCGAGTATCAGTCCTCGCTGGAAGATCTGACTTTCAACAGCAAACCGCACATCAACATGCTCACCATTCTAGCCGAAGAAAACATCCAGTTCGCCAAGGATATCGTCGCAATTATTGAAGCACAAATTGCCAAGGTTTTTATGAAAATAGATTTATTTTTGTTTCGTTTCAGTCATCGTCTTGTAGCTCGTGTGGCCAGTTAGTTAAATTACGACATGACATGAGGCCAGTAACATGGCGGCAGCACGGCGAGTTCGCTAACGTTAATTACATGGTTTAAATCGACGTAAAACACTTTGACGCTGTATTATCGTTAACTAGTTCCTAATTTATCATGATAAAAAAACATTTTATTTATTATCAGTCAGAATGATCTGTTTTCTAGCTTAGAAAAGACAGCGTTCAACATTCTCAAATTAGTCCAGTTGGAGCAGCATGTTTATCTGCTTGTTGGGTTCCAGCTGGTCATAAAGTCGGACTTACTGTTGACGCACATTTGACTTGAAGTTAATAATCCACGTTTCCCTTCACAATACGATTATGGGATAATGACAGCAGCTCGCTACAGTCACGCTTCTATGATAATACCAATTTGATGTATTGCCTTAAACCAACATTTCAGTAGGTTATGCGTTACTTTGTTCTATGTCCATATATAATTATCTGGTGAAATGTAATTCATTTCATGGTGGTATGACTCTTAATTTATCCACAAGAACCCTAGTTATGAATGATTAGACATTCCCGTATTATGTAATCAACCCAGCGACGTGAGTCATCGTCGTTTTATAGTTTGTATCCAATGTGTACTTTGCACAAATAGTAATCTTGTAAAATTGTATTGATTAGAAATGCTAATATTCAGTGCGCTCTGTCCTTGCATTTAACGAATAATCAGATATAAGCATTTGCATACCCATGGTTGTAGTCATGTCTTTTCATCAGCTGGTACATGTGGGTTTTCTCCCTATATAGATGGCTGGGTATTTTTTAGAAAATTCGTGGAATTTTTTTATATTTTTGTTTGTTTTCAATCTATTTGAAATCTTGCACTAGTTCGAATAGTCGTGTTGGGCCGCGCCATGATGAGTACGCCTGGATTTAAAGTCTTTAATACAAATGTGCGCCATTCAAATTGCTTTGTACTTGAACCAATAAAGGGTTTTGGGGTGTTAGATTGCTGAGTAAATTTACATTCTTTTCTGAAATGTTAATAAATGGTATACAATTTTGACAATAAACTATGTGAAATGTCCTTTTGTCTTTATTTCCCAGTGTATTTTTTGTGGTAATGTTTGCTATTGGTTTCAATCTAATCTAAATGCTCTTTAATACAAAAGCATATGCATTGGTGTTGTCCTTTCCAATGACATTCCAACGTCGAATGTGTAAAAATTACTAAAAGTAAGAAATTAAGGTATTTTGCAAAAACTGCTCTCTGCACTGTGGCATGTGGGTCACAACCTGTCAACCTTTTTCTGGACTTGTGTAAAATGTTAAGACCAAGTTCCCCCCCCCCCCCAAATACCAATATCAAATCTAAACTTGAATTTAAGTGGATCATGGAGTTGAATTCTTGATCAAGAAAAACAAGTGAAATGAGCTTCATCCCTGTATTTTATTATGTTTAAAGGGCTTGGGCTTCTTGCTAAAAGTCTCTGTGAAACTGGAGTTTATAAAGTGATACCAGTAACAAACTAAATTGTACTGACAACCTAACACAAAAAAATCCAGCTTGATGGACTGAGCATGAAAAGTGGACATTGAAGAAGTTTTTTCTTTTACCTGGGACGTGGATGTTTTTTTGTACCTGCATCTGAGAACTTTCCCCTGATTTTTGATGGATCTGGTTTTGAGGATTTTCGTTTTTCAATGCAAAACCATGGACTTCACCCTAAGTGCTTGATTTTTGTCTTTTGTGCCAGCATTTTAAATTTAAACTCATACCATTTAGTAACCTCAAACTAACTCAATGTAGTTTTGCATTTTCTCCCATGTTGTTCTCTAAACTTGTCAGTTTTCTATCACTTTAGGCGACACCTGGTGAGAAGCTCCCAGTTTTGTACTTAGTGGATTCCATAGTGAAGAATGTTGGAGGGGATTACCTTGAAGTGTTTGCTAAGAACCTAGTCAATTCCTTTATTTGTGTATTTGAGAAGGTACATCATTCTTTGAATTTGTCCATGGTGTTACTTCTGATTGAAAGTCATGTGCTTTGTCCTCATTTAGAATACTGTGTAGTGCTTATTAATTCCTTCACCTTGATATATTGTTTAATTCCTTTTGTAGTAATCATTCATTTTTAATTTATTTGTTTAAATTTTTGAATGCTAATCGATATAGTTTTGTCAGTGTTCTGTGAGAATAAATGGAGGAGTCAGATATTCTTCCCCCCCCCCCCCCTTTCTTTTTGATTCATTTTAGGTGGATGAGGCCACTAGAAAAAGTCTCTTCAAATTGCGTTCCACATGGGATGAAATTTTCCCCTTGAAGAAGCTATATGCACTAGATGTGCGTGTGAACTCTGTAGATCCTGCCTGGCCTATAAAACCATTGCCACCAAATGTGAATGCCAGCATTCATGTCAACCCAAAATTTTTAAAACCGGTAAGCATTAGAGGAGTTCTGACTGATCCTTTAATTTCCAAGGGGTGGGAAGATATGTACTGCTATGGTTTATCTGAAATGTATGCTTTTCTCTTTGCATAGACTGATGAAACATCTCCAAAGCCTCCTGCCCCACAACCTCCAGCTCCAAGCTTGACACAAGAGCAAATGATAAGACAACAATTGCTTGCAAAGCAAAAGCAGTTGTTAGAACTTCAGCAAAAGAAGATAGAGCTTGAACTTGAACAAACTAAAGCTCAGTTGGTGAGTTTAATAGACACATGCTTTATAACAAGCTGAACTGTAAAGTGTGCTGCAAGTCAGTATTTGCCGTTTTAAAATTATATCATTTGTCAAGAACAGGTGTTATGTAATGGGACTGCATATAAGCTGTAGTTGGTGTAATGACCAACATTATGATCAGTATTATAGTATGATCAACATTCTTCATACTTCTTGATGTGTGCCTAAAACACTTTTAAAAGAGAATTGCTATTTTTGTCCTCAAGGCTGCCAGTCCTGCTATTGCTTCAAACCACCATGCCAGTGCTCCAGTCCGTTTCAGTCAAACGGTTCCTGCACCACAGACCAAACCTTGGCTTCCACCACCATTAGAAAAATTGTCAACCAGAGATCCTAGATTAAATAGACCTGGTGCCACAGCTGTAAATGCAAAGGAACAAGTGATTCATAAGAAGGATAATCAGGTTACACCAAGCTTTCTGAATACATCAGGAAAAAGAGGACAAGTTTCAGCTGAAAGACCAAGTAAGTTGAGGATTCCAAAAAAGGATAACTCTACCGGTGAGGAAAGACCTAAATCCAAGTCCATGTCACCATCTGGAAAATGTGTCCTTGTCAGACCCAGAGGAATGGAGTCTGAACATTCAAAGGTGGCTGAAGTGAATAAGAAGGACCCAAGACTACATAAGCAGATGCATGAAAGGACAGATTCAAAAGATGAGGATAAAGAGAAGAAAAGAAGTTCAGAGAAGAAAGAGAAGGATGAAGGTGTCAAAAACTTGGATCATCTAAAGTCCAGGGGCAAGCTTATAAATGGGTCTCTAAACAAGCCAGGAAGGCTTGAGACATTTATAAAACAAGATATTAAAGTGAACAAAGCAAATGTTAGAAAAAGGTCTCGGTCAAGATCACGTTCGCCACCGTTACATTCTCCAAAAAGAAAAGAAAGGCGATCATCTCCAAAGAGAAAAACCAGGGGTATTACTCCACCCCCCAAGTCTGGAAAGGCTAGACTAAGTAAACATTCACATAATGATGATGCTTTTCCACAGTCGAGTATAAGAGATGAACGAAGTACTAAGAAAAGCCCCCTAGAATCGAGACGATCAAAAAGGCCGCTTGAGGATAGACCTGCTGATCAGAAAGATGGACCACAGCAGAGAATTTCTCCTGCAGAGCATAAAGACACAAAAGATGGGAAGAGGTGGAGGAGTGGATGGGAAGAAAATAAACAGTAAGTGACTGTCCATTTTTTTTAACTATTCATTACACTTTCCGTCTTGCTAAAATTGAGCTTTAACTTAAAGTTGAACCTCATTTAAATTAATAAATTGTGCGTCACAGTCCCAAACAGTCAAATCCAGAGCTTTCAGATGGACGACTGGGCACCCAGAGACACAAGACTTGGAACACTAATCAAAGACCATCCACACCTCGTGCACCTAAGCAACATCGCTTGAGTGTTGATAGCAACATACAGATACCAGAAGCACTCAATTCTGCAAGTAAACGCAATCTTTTAAGAAAGGTGTGACAGTTCCATTTTTTAAGTTTTGTAATACAGTTTTCTTGGTCTAATACATTATTACTCTAGAATTTTGCTAAGCTGGACATTTTTTGTTTCAGGCTAGCAAAAGGCATGCTGAGGGTGAAATATCCAATGATGAATTCCTCAATGTAGCCCATCAAATAAACCAACTCTTTCAGTATCAAGAGGAAAGACAGCGGTCTGACTCTTGGGATGAATCATGTGATGAGGGAGTGTATCCATCAAAAAAGAAAGGATTGGGAACAATATCTGATGCGGCGCTTTCTTATCTTGAGCATAAGTCCAAGTTGAAAAGAACACAGCTCCTCCGCCCAGGTAAGAATTGTCCTGTTTGTATGTGAATTGTAACACTTTTTTTTTAATATTACATGTAGTTTTAGATTTTTGTAATTTTATTTTTGAACAATTTTACCATGACAATTCCAAACATGCTCTAAGTTGTTAATGTTGTTGGTGTTTGTGTTGGAGTCATAATTTAAATTATTTTCTTATAATCATTTGTCCATCTCCACAGTGCGAAAAGTGGGGCATTCTCCTTTGCATGATATATTGCTCTATCATCCTCATCATGAAGTGACTGAACGATACAGTGAGAGCTCAGATGTGCATAAAATGTCTGGTGATGTCATAAAGCCAGTCTTTGACCATGAAGATCCTAGAAGAACTGACAGGCCTCCATCATGTACAGGATCCACATTCAGAAATTCGCCAAGCCCAGTCAGCTTGGAGGGGACCTGTGGAAAATCCACAGTATTGAATTTTGAACGGGCATCTTCTCCAGTTGAAATGGATCAACAGCCTGACGGAGACATCAGCCCACGTTTTGAAAGTCCCAACAGCGTTCACTCTGGTACAGGTCCAGATGATGGTCCAATAAGTGTAGAGGGTCTTCCAAGGCACGATCATTTCTTGGAACAGGGAAGAAGTGGACTAAACCATGATGAATCTCCTGGGAATACACCGACTCACTCCTCAGAAGGACCCATGTCACAGGTGAATGCGCCACGGCATGATGGACCGAATGTTTCTCAACGATTTGATGGATATAAGAGTTCTCAAGCTCCCTTTGATGGGCCACCTAGCCAGATGAGAGAGCCAAGATTAGATGGTCCTCCAATACCTTATGCTGCTCCTCCTCGGTATGAAGGCAATACAGGTGGATTTGATGGGTCTGGTGGGCCCGTAAGATATCCCGGACATCGCTTTGATGCCCCTCACCGGTTTGAAAGATTTCCCAAAGCCCATGAAAGACCTGTGAGATTTAACAACCCAGCAGTTTCACACAGGCCAATGAGATACATAGAGCCTCATAACATGGTGAGATTTGACCCTCAAGCCCCAATTCATTACGATCACCAGATGCACCAAAACAGATTTGCTAATCCACCAAGGTTCGATAATCCTCACATGCCACATGGTCCACCAAGATACGAGGAACCACGGTTCCCGGCTAGACTAATGAATTTTGATGAACAGCAGGGTCCAGTCAGATTTGATAGTCCATCAGGTGGGATGCGCTTTGAGAACCCGGTGCAGCCTGAACCCTTAAGATTTGATGCACCTCCTGTTATGCCAAGATATGACCCTCAAGGTCCACCAAGATTCTGCGGTCCAAATATTCCAAACCAGCTGAGACCACAGGAGCCAACAATGTACGATCAAACTCAGGGTCAAGCTCCTGTGATAAACCCTGCTGTACCACCGCCCAATTTCAACATGCCACCTATGAACTCGTTTGGTGGCCCAGCTCAACAGTTTCCCATGCAGCAAAATGTTTCACAAGCATCCAACTTCAGTGTGCCAGGCCCTACACCAGATTTCCAAGGTTCATTTAGACCTGCTCCATTCCCTGGTCCAGGTGTTGTTAGTGTTCCTCAGCCTGTAAGTATCCCTTACTCAAGATGTCCCTTAGTTTTGAGTTTTCTTGTTAAAAGGATAGTTCATACTTAGTATTTGGATATTTAATGTTTTGTTTATTTTATCTGTCTTGTGTATTTTCAGATGATGGGAGCTCAACCCTTCATGCCACCAAACCAAATGTCTTTCCAGCCTGGTAAGAATGTCTTCATTATTTTTATTTTGTTTGCATATCCTGAAACAGAATCGTACACTACTGTTAACTTGTCAGCCTACATTTGTTTTTTATTTTTTGGTTTTGATTGTGTAATGTCTACTTTAGACTTCTTATAGTTTGTGAATTGTTGATTTAGGTTCCCAGTTTCCACAGCCTGAGCCCGAGTCATTCAGGCAAATAGATGTGAACGATCTGTTTTCAAAACTTCTATCCTTTGAATTAATAAAACCTGCACAAACAGACTCAACCACTGGTATGCATACTGTATTATTTCTCTTCTTACTTTTGGACAATTAACTGCTCTACACTCTTATAATTCAAATGAACCTATTTAAAGAATTTTTTTTATATAATCTATTTTAGACCCCACATTAGCAAGTCAGACTTTATCTGTGCCTGAAGAAGAAGAAGAGGAGGAGGAGGAACAAGAGGAAGATGAAAATGTCCCAGATTTGACTGGCTTTGTTTTGGATGACATGAAACAGTATGAACATCTAGATACTCTTTGGAGTCTAGACATAAGTGAAGCTGATTGAAATATCTTTATTATTGTGTGACAATGAAAAATGGTTTGAGACCAACTGTTTTGTAAAATTTGTTTAATTTAGGAGACATGACAGCATTATCACCAAACTATATACTGGAATCCAGTGCTATTCCTGCGGCATGCGTTTTACTGCGTCTCAGACAGATGTGTATGCGGATCATTTGGACTGGCACTACAGACAGAATCGTTCCGAGAAGGACATCAGTAAGAAAGTTACACATCGCCGTTGGTACTACAGTCAGACGGTAAGCCAGATGTGGTCTTTTCTCATTCCTTTTATTTAATTTTTTTCTGAAAATTGTATTACGGAAATAACTGATGACCTCTTGAAAAGGTGGTCAGGGAACAAAGGATTTTTTTTTAATCTGACATGAAGAAATGCTGTGTCTATTAGGATTGGATTGAATTTGAGGAAATCGCTGATCTTGAGGAGAGGGCAAAGAGTCAGTTCTTTGAAAAAGTTCATGAAGAGGTTGTACAGAAAACTCAGGAAGCAGCCAAAGAGAGAGAGTTCCAGAGTGTAAAAGCTGCTAAGGATGTCGTTCATGAGGTAAGGCAAACTACACAGACTTGTGTGTTTGCTTGATTATAGTTTATAGCATCATGAAACCCCTATGTTTTATCACTGGACGTTCACACCTTAGATTTGAAAAAGACTCAAGAAATGGGCGAGCAAGGCTGTGAAAAAGTAGAAGGTGGGAAGAGGGGAGACAACAACCAATTAAACAGACAGAGAACACATTCATTATACAGACAAATGATTATTAAAAGATGAGTGGAGGAAAAAAAAAACTGAGTTGGGGGCACCAACATACACTTTCAACATGTGTCAGAACGCAAAGCTGAACAGGCAGAGGTCAACGGACAGAAAGAGTCTTTTGTGACATTTGAATTCTCTGCTGTAATGCAATCTCATGTATAAAGCAGCGCAGTGATTGGATTAAATTCATCCTTATGAATAATGTGGAGAAAAGCTCCAATCACCACTCCGAATAAACGCATATACCTCACATTTCATGACGTTGGTTCAACTTTGTTTTTTTTTGTAGCAATTTCATTATTCTGGTTTAAAAAGCAGAGAAAAAAATAACCACTTTTACCTTAAGCATAATGAATGCTGTTGTGTTCACTGATGTTCAACATGTGGATATATCTGTTAACCTCTCAAAAGATGTGTTATGGGGTTTCATGACCCTTTAAGAGGAAGTACTTTAAAAAGTACCTGCTGAACTAAAAACTTCTCTTTCTTCCTCCTCAGCTATGTGAGATTTGCCAGGAGCAATTTGAGATGTACTGGGAGGAGGAAGAGGAAGAGTGGCACCTGAAGAATGCCATCAGAGTTGATGGAAAGGTAGGAAATCTTCTAATAAAAAGAAGAGCTGTTCAGATGAAGGTGCAGTAAGTGATTTTTGAAAAACTGTTGAAAGTCGGACCGAACACCACAACAAGCTTGTAGCCAATTAGCAATAGGGGGCGTGTCCACTCATGATGGGGGAGGAGAGAGATTAAGCAAGAGGGAGATTTGAATAAAGACTGTTGAAGGAGAGATGGCTGAGAGAGACGATACCAAAATAAAAAGCTCAGAGGAATATCACTGGAAAAAGAAGGGTTATGATCAGGCAAGAGCTCTAGGACCTGCACTAATATTAGCTAAGCTTTCCAGCACTGGAGAGACCTAAGTGGGAAGACCTGAAACCGGATGCAGAGGTTGTGTTGTTTCTGCTCCCAATGTGAGTAACATTGGTGTAGAGTGTGTGCTGCTGGCGACTAACAACAAAACTTGCTTGTATATATTTTGTGAACTGTTTTTTTTTTTTTTTGTGCTTGTCGTTTGTTCTTCATCTTCGCTTTATTTTGCTTTGCTTCAGCTATGATAAGAGACACTCTTGCTTTGCATGTTTGGACCAATGAAGGGAGGGGTGTTTGTTTAGGTTGATTTCAAATATCAAGTGTTTAACAACAATTTTGAAAAAAATCGCATACTGCACCTTTAATAGCAGTGGCTTTGATGTTTGATAAAAACAATTGTTTTCCCCCCTCTTTTAGACATATCATCCCTCATGTTACGAAGACTACAAAAATGTAAGTGTTGATTTGTAGTTTATCTTGTTTGTACTTCATATGGAGAATGCCATAATCTTAACATGCATCACACCTACACATTGAAGTCCTGTGGCTGAAACATGCTGTATTTTGGATTCTGCTTTTGTGTAAAGCTTTATTTCATTTGTGTAAAATAATTCCATCATAATTTCTATGTAGGCAATTAAAACACTTCCCTTTTTTTGTAGACATCCTCCTTTGTGGACTGCACACCCTCACCCAATAAAATGCTTACAGAAAACCCTTTAACAGCTTTCCTGAAACAAGAGCAGGGTGATGAGGTGTCATGCTCCAGTATTAAAGAAGAGCCCCCCGAGGACGATACGGATGCACCAATGGTAAAAGAGGAGGTTCAGGTTAAGTTAGAAGGCGAATCACAAACCAGTGCAATTATTTTCTAACTCTGCTGCTCTTTAGCCACTTTTTTTGTGGTTACTTTAGCTGGTCTTTTGTGTTTTTGTAAAGAAGGATATTTTTATATTGCAGTGCTCTGGGGCCGGGACCTCAGCTAGTCACTTTAAATACATTTTTGTATTTGTATTTGCCTGCACAATTCAGGTATTTTTTGCCATGTGAATGCCCAATGAAATGTACTGCAAAATATGTACATTTGTGGGTAAATGTATATGTATAATTTAATTTATAAATAAAGATATTTTTGGTATTCTTTGTGTAGTATTGATAAAAAAAAAGTTTGAATTTTTTGGGTTCTCAGAATGAGACATTTGTTCTAACTTTGAGAATGGTGAACAGTGGTTGAATACTTTTTTGAAGACTTTTTTTTTCTTTTCTTTTTTAAACAAGGGAAACCCATTTTCAGTCATTGATAATCCCCTAAATCTAGGTGTGGGCCCGATTGTAAATTATAAATATTATGAGAATTTCCTTGTCCTCAATATGTAAATAGTTATTTCAGAGTTTACTACTGTATTTGGTTCAGAGTAATGTGTTTAGTTCAAAATGGAAAAAAAATCTGGGTGTTTTTTTTTTTTTCTTTTTTTCTCCTTTTGCAGAGGTTTCAAAGGGCAATTTTGCTTTATGCGGAATATTCAATAAAAATCTAAAGAAGAAAGTGTCGTGTGAAAAGTGATTATTGTGTGTTTTTTGACTAATTTAAAGTTGTCATTTTATGCATAATCCTAAATAAAGTTTCAGTGCTAATGGAACATTCTCTGTTCAGTTATTCTGTCCTGATTATTACAATGTGTGTCTGTTTGAATATTATGCATATTATAAAAGAAACCCTTCAACAAAATGTATTTTACTTTAGTAGAAAACAAAACCTTGCTCAACCAACATGGTAAAAGCTGTTCATATTTCCATATGACTTCTCTTCGAAGATAAGTTAGTGATATGATGGAGGTCTAAGATCTAGAACCAGTGTGATATTGGTCTGGTGGTCTTGGACCCTCAAATTGGACATTGTGGATGATGATAAATGAATAATGTGCTAACAAAAAACTAAGTCAAGCTTATGTGGTCATTTTAGCCGTATCATTGCTAAAAACTTGATAATTGATATTACTAACATAAATGTTTGAATGAATGTATTACCAGTGTGCGCTATGCTTTGTAAAGGTACAATTTAACCCATTGAGAAAAATTGTATCCTAATATGTAGAAAATACAATATCTTATGCTTCAAGATATTAAGTGAAATGAAGACTCCAATATATCAGATTCAGTTTTAATAACCCTTAACATTCCATAAAAAATAAGAATTTCATGAAACTCTAAATACATTTTATACAATGTAAAAAAGGAGGCATTGTCCAAAATCTTTTTACATAGATATTTGCCTGTTCATTTATTTTAAATGAACATTTATTGGCAATATTATTGGCAATATTAAAAAAAGACAATTGTTGGAATTTCTATGATTGTGCCGTGTTCACACCATGTCATAATTACTGTAATTAAACATTCTATTCTGAGCTGTTGAGGTGGTCCAGTGGACATATGCTACATCAGAGCTCTCCGAAATTTTTTTGAGTTTACAAGTTGAAAATACGATTTCTAAGAGGATGTGAACACTTTTTACAAATCAGAATCTCGAAATACCAACTTGGCATGAATGCACCATGGTCTGAAGCAGAAATGCCCAAACCAGGACATGTGGGCCAAAGTTGGCCTATGATGACTTTTGATTTGGCCAACCATGCCATTTAATCTAAATTCTGGTTAAAAAAAAAACAACAGATTTATGATTCTCACATGAAAAACAAGTAATATTGAAACATAAAAATATAATTATAATAAATATAAATATACATTAGCATGATTAAAACAAATGGCAAAACTTTTTAGATAAAACTCTGGCCATTAAATCTCTCCCAGTTTTGTAAGATTCATTTCCAGAAGCGATAGAATCCCAAGGCAATTGCCAAGCAGGTGAAGATGCATGCTGTGAAAAATAACAACAATGATAAAAAACAGATAATTCAATTATGTTCTTATAAAAAGAAATTTAAACTACATCAACGACCTAAGCCACTAACAAAGCACTTGATTAATTTATTTATCTGTTATCAAGTTCAGTGTCTTATCTGAAGGACTTGCAAACAAGTCACACATCAGTCAAATATATGTACAGATAGCTGTCATCTGTTTGAAAAGAATCTTCAGTACGTACCTGCAAGATATCTAACAGTCTCTAGCTTGAGGGATTCCAGGAGGGTTTTCAACGAGGCTACTTGTATATCTATTTTCTTTGAAGTTTCCACTGCTTCACTCTCTATATCTGCATTCTGTAAAATTGAGGTTAAAAATAACTTTGTAATAATATGTGTATCGATTTGGATATGAATAATTGCAATAAAAGCTTAGAGTAATTACACTGAATCTTCCTTGTAAATCTTAGTTTAAATGACTGTTGTTGCTGTGAAAACATGCTGTATGATCACAACCATTTTTTAAACCTTACCTTTTTTTGGAACTCTGTTCTAACCTCCATAAGTTTCTTCTCTTGTTCTGTAAACTGGAATAAAAAAAAATACTATGAAAAAGTAAAAAAAAAAAAAAATTAATACAAAGTGTTCAAATGTTAAACATACACATACCATGTCTGTAACTCTACTTCGCTCCAGATTAATGTCTAACTTTGCATCTGCTCTGATTTTTTGACTTTCTTCCTTCAATGTAAACATAAAAAAGAAATAAATAAAGCTTACATTAAACAGAAACATGTATTGTGCAGAATGGTTATTGAAATTCACACATTTTACCTACCAGTAGTCTATTCTGTATTTGCTCCAGCTCTGTTTTCATTTTCTAAAGTGTGAAATTTTAGAGAAGGTAAACAACCAAATTAAACTTCAACAGGTTTTGTCCTTAATTTTGTATTTATTCTGATTATAGAGCCAAAAACTAATTCAGGTTTAAACTTTATTCTTACTGCATTTTCTGAACGCAAGTTGGCAAATTCACTCTTCTCCAGGATAACCATGTCTTTCCTGATAGCGTCTAGATGGGCCATGATTTGTTGTAGAGCTATTTCCTAACGCAGATGAAGAAACCATATCATTCATTGGGGTTCATTAAAAGTCATTTTTGACTTTTTTGATTCATTTACCTGATGGGCTCCAGTGACCATGTCTCTGTATACAATGTCCATATTGGCTGTAGTAAGTGTCACCAATGCTGAGACAATCACATCGGCTTGCCTCTTCTCAAAGCCTGGATTACATATGCAGGGTAGAATGTAAAATAAAGCATATTTGAACAATAATCTAACACAACTGCCCAATTTTTCAAGATCTATAAGCTAGGGATGCACCGATACGAACATTTTGGCCAATACCGATCACCGATAATTCTTTATATTTGAAAGCCGGTAACAGATATATTGGCAGATAAATCTAAATCCAAATTTTTATATAATTTTTGAGAGCATGATTACAAAAACAAGTCTCACCATTAAAAGCCATGTCCCAAGTACACAATTATAATAATCTCATTATTAAATTGTATGTAGCTTAGATGACAGACTTGCGCAGCACATGTTGCACTTAACTTTATTTTTCTTTTTGAAGTGATTCCAATCATATTTCAAGCAATTCTAAACCATCATGACGAACAGTGTCCATCTGAAGGAAATAATCCATTATACAGTATATTGGCTTTAATATATCAGCCAAATTTTCTTATCGGGCTGATAATAACGATAACATTCAAAATTAACATATTGGCCGATACCGATATAGTGGCCGATATATCGTGCGTTCGTAAAATAAGCATATAAAACACTCAGTAAACGTAAATAAATAGTTTTAATTTCAAATATCTATTTTTAATTTTACATGCATGCATACATCTAAATGTTAAATAAAAAAAATCAAGAATTTAAAAATAAATTAGATGAAAACTAATACAACATAGTAAAATAAATAGTAGTTAGATTTTACGAAATAAATATTTAAATGGCTTGCCCATAGGCTACATACCGCTGGATTCCAGCTCTTTCACGAGCGCATGGGAATCAAACGTGAGTTTCCTCTGCTCCAGTGGCGTTAACTCCACTTTTCTCACATCATATGTTTTGAAAGCAGTAGTTTTATGCAATCCTGAAAGGAAACATACGTCTGTAAGTCCTTGAATTGGGTTACTTACTTTACTGCACTGTCAGTCGGTCGAACAACACTTACCTCTCCGATGACACATTGGTTGAATTTTGAGTTGATGCATTTTTAAAAGCGAGGAGAACTGGTATTGTCTCCGTATAAATATTCCCCAACATGACATTGTTATATAAAAAGTAATATGGTTAAACTAAATAAATAGGATTATTGTGTGAATGGAATTGTAATGGGCCTTTAGCTTCTATACTTTTTGCAAATGGCTCAACAATGGCAAAGACGAATCTATTCTGTCTGTCCTTCCTCTTGCATTCAGGGCAGAACGTCACTACCTTTCAGGGTCAAGTCGGTTAAAAAAGCTCCAGATCTCTTCGTTTACTATGTGGTTTCCTGGTTTGGTTCAGTCTATGACGTTTCGATAGATTGTGAAGAAGGTGGAGTTCGTGAAGTCGTACTGGTAGGGTAAAGTAAGCAACTAGAAAGGCAGTTTAGCATGAAACAATAGCGGCCCGGATGTTGTCTCAAAAAGCGCGACGGCGGGTCTAAATAATAATTTCCATCTTATAATTCACTGTATATTTTTAAATAAACTGCTATTAAAGTTTATCGTTGTGATAATTAACATAAATTATCCACAGACCGCTACGTTAAATACTTTTCTCAGCGCTGTTACTTTTACCCATAAATGAAAAATTTGTGATCATTTACTGATGTTGTTTCCAAACCTGTATGAGTTTATTTCTTATGTTGAAAACAAAAAGAGATATTTTAATGAATGTTGGTAATCAAACAGTTACTTAACAGTAGCCACCGACTTACATCGTAGGAATAACAAAAAAAGCCTATGGATCTGTGTTCAACAGAAGAAAGAAACTCATACAGGTTTGGAACAATATTAGTCCAGTCATTTTATGAAAAAAGGTAGAACAAATTGCAACAGAAGCAAACTCAACTGATTTTGTATCCTCAGTGTCTTGAGTAGCCTAAGGGAAAAAAGCCCCGAAGAATCCCATTAGGGGAAATTCGAAAAAGACCCAAATATTAATTCGCCTATTCTTTTTCTCACGTGAATATCAGCATAAAAATTACTAAGTTGATTACTTACATCAAGACAAAAAATGTATTACAAGTTTTTTGAAATTGTTTGTTAACATGGGCAAACGGGGCATAATATGTGCTAATTTGCATAAATACCACAAACAGATTACCTGGTATAGCCAGGTGAAAATGTCTTGTTGAATCTAGGCTATATTTGGGTCTTTTCGAAACTTTCCCCTAATGGGATTCTTCGGGGCTTTTTCCCCAGAAGCAAACAACTCAACTGATTTTGTATCCTCAATATGTCCTGTTGCAATTTGTTCTAGGTTGACCCCCATTTTGGCTTAAACTAACTGGACTATACAAATTTTTTATTTTTGGATGAACTATCCCTTTAAGATTGACCTATCACAGTCGTTGTGCGTGCTGGATTGGTGATTTTTGTGGCTGATTTTCTTTTGTATATTAACGACCAGCTTTCGAATTTTCAGATTAAAAAGATTATAATTTTGAGTGTAAAAATCTCCGTCCTGATATGTAAGTTTGTCTCAAAGAAACATTGGGCTTTCTGAGCCGTCACGGGCCCCCTGCTGGAGAACTTGATAATGTCAGCAACATTGTGCCACCCAAAGGTTGAAATTCGCCATTTAGAAATAAAGTTTTCTTCTGTCAAGGAAACTGTCATGGCTGCGCCCAAGTCTAACGATCACAGCTGTTTTTTTGCTTTGGCTCTCTGTGTTTCATTTTTCAAATGTCTTTTGATAAATGCCTAGTAAGTGAATTTTTTCCGCACATTAACGTTATATACTTTTCCTCTCATGGGATCACCACATTAAAAGCTAAAACTCCTTGATATGTCGGACGAGCGAGCAAATACTCGAGATTCATTTATTCTGTCCTCTTTTAACGAAGTGGAAATAATTCTATTGTCGAGTAATGTGATGTAACATTTTAATTAAAAATCGTTATATTTCAGCCACTCTACGGACTTTGAAGTACATAGGAACTGGCTTGCCCTGACTCACAGTCTGCCAGTATCACAGTGGTATTATGAGGTAGTCATATGGATTACATACAGTTTTCATACAATTATGTAACACATACACACGGTTTTTACATTGTGGTTAATTTTTTATATTTTCAGGCAACATCTGAATGGACATTGGATTATCCTCCCCTGTTTGCTTGGTTTGAATATGGACTTTCTCAAATTGCCCGATTTTTTGATAAGGAGATGCTGGTTGTTCAGCATCTGAATTATGCAAGTCCAGCCACAGTCCTGTTCCAAAGGCTGTCAGTCATTGCTGCTGATGTGGTCTTGATTTATGCAGTTAAAGAGTATGTAGCTTCTACTTAATACTTATTTTTAAAAATACCGTTACTTATCTTTGCACAATTTGATCAAAACAAGTAGCCTAGTTTTTGTACCGTTGTCCTTTTATCCTACATTACATTGTACTTTTCTAGATGCTGCAAATGTTTGCGAGAAGACAAAGGAAAGGACCTTCTGGGAAAGCCATCTTTCATTCTGACAGTGTTAGTACTGTGGAACTTTGGCCTTCTAATTGTTGACCGTATCCTTGGAGATCTTGCACATTAATAAGCCAAGTAATGCATGCCCTGCTGTGGCTCGGGCATGTCATTTCCCTAACCTGAAATTAATTTCACTTGAATAAATTCCTGCAGATATTCATTTTCAGTATAATGGCTTCCTGTTTGGAGTTCTACTTCTATCAATAGCAAGACATTTCCAGGTATTGGTTATAATTTATGTGTGTTAATTAGAGAGTTTTAAGACATAACTAAAATGGAATTTTATTTAAATTTGTATCATACATGTGTTTTATTTGAATTTCACTTGGACTTTGTTTTGACTCAGAATGTCTTTATGATTTTCTGTGTTTACAGAATAGACACTTAGAGGGGGCTTTGCTGTTTTCAATACTTCTAAACTTGAAGCATATATATCTATACATCGCTCCTGCATACGGTATCTTCCTGCTGAGATGTTTTTGTTTCACCCAGAACAATGCAGGTAATTAATGGTCTTTGTCAGAATATCGAAAAAAAATATATATTTAAAAATTACAAATGATTTGATCAAAAATACAGAAAAAAAATGTGATATTGTGAAATATTATTACTTTAAAATATCATTTATTTTTGTGATCAGTCCAGTCTTCAGAAATCATTCTAATATGCTGATTTATTATCAATGTTGGAAGCAGTTGTGCTGTTTCCAACATTGATGATAAATGAGTATCAAATCAGCATATTAGATTGATTTCTGAAGGATCATAAAGACTGTAATGGCTGATGAAAATTCAGCTTTGCACCACAGAAATAAAGTATATTTTAAAGTATATTTAAACAGAAAACCATTATTTTAAATTGTAATAATATTTCACAATATTACTGTTTTTTTTCTGCATTGTTGATCAAATAAATGCAGGCTTGATGAGCATAAGAGACTTCTTTCGAAAACCTTAAAAATAGTAATGTTTCCAAACTTTTGACCGGTACTGTATATTTTTCTTATTTTTCAGATGGGTCTTTGCAGTGGAGAGGATTCAGTCTCTTGCGACTGGTAGCACTAGGAACTATTGTCTTGACTACTTTTGCAGTGTCTTTTGGACCCTTTATAGCACTGGTTTGTAACCGGTATATCTAACATAAAAAAATATTTTTTGATGAATAGAAAGTTCAAATGAACAGCATTTATTTGAAATGGCTGAATCAAAGTATTAATTTCTTTAAAAAAAAGAAAAAAAAAGAATTGTTTTTATTTTATAACAGAGGTTCACTAATAAATTGTACTGGTCTTTAATAGGGTCAGCTTCCACAAGTCCTGTCACGACTCTTCCCCTTCAAACGTGGTCTGTGCCATGCGTACTGGGCACCAAACATCTGGGCGCTTTACAATATAGCAGATAAAGCTTTTTCCATTCTGGGTGTGTTTAGTAACTCCAATGATTGTGTTGTATTACTGTAGATAAAATAGAAACAATAGATAATTCATTTGATTGTATGTTTTATGAGTATATCATGAGTGTTTTTTTTTTATCCCTTTTTTTACACTGATTGTTACTGATTCACTTATTCAGGTGTGAAATTGAAACTGCTTGACACGAACACACTTCCCAAGGCCTCAATGACTGGTGGTCTGGTTCAAGAGTTTCAGCACTCTGTGCTTCCTTCAGTTTCTCCTTTAGCAACCCTTGCTTGTACGTTACTGTCAGTGTTGGTGAGTTCTTTTTGATTTCCATTGTTACTCTGAATATTGACAGAAACTATAGTGTATACCATTTTTGTCACTTTGTTCCTTGCAGCCCGCTCTTCTCAGGATATGGCATAGACCTGATGGAGCGAGAGGATTCTTGCGCTGCCTTGTCATTTGTGCCCTCGGATCCTTTATGTTTGGTTGGCATGTACATGAGAAAGCCATTCTGATGGTCATACTTCCTTTAAGGTGATCCTCTGATGATGGTATCCTTACATAAGCATGTCCTGCCAGCCGCCTACTCTCAAAAACAGTTTCTTGTTTTTCAGTTTGCTCGCTGTGGAGAGTAGAGAAGATGCCAGGATTTTTCTTATCCTCAGTATAACCGGTCACTATTCCTTATTTCCACTCCTCTTCACAACCCAAGGTATGTCGCATTCAGGAATATACCAGTCATATACAAAAAGCATTTTGCATCATCACTGATTGTAATTCTTAAACATTTCCATTCTCAATTCCAGAGTTGCCCCTTAAAATATTTATAATGTTGCTGTTTACAATCTTCAGTTTCACTTCCCTAAAAACGCTGTTCAGGTCAGTATTTAAAATGGGAGTATTGGACTTGATGTTTAATTAAACCATTGGTAATGTAATTCATTCTTTATGCGATTTTTTTTCAGGAAGGACGGGTCTTTGTTGAACCCGCTGGAAGCCACGTATCTCTTGGGCCTGATTCCTCTGGAGCTCATCTGTGAGTTTGTTTACCCGCTGACAGTCTGGCAGAAGACGTTCCCCTTCCTCCCTCTGATGTTCACCTCAGTGTACTGCGCACTTGGAGTGACATATGCCTTCATCAGACTATATATTTCATTGCTGACATGTTCAGACACCACTAAAAGGATCAAAACACAGTGAATCAGAGGCTAGGTTTATTTCTAGAAACTGTTTATTTCTGTTGAGTTGGACAAAAATGTTTTGTTGGACCAAAATTATAGATTTGTAGACATCTCAGGATTTGTTTGTGGGATATGAGTATCTCGGTACCCAGCTGTTTATTACTTTATTGAATATAGACATGGATACAAATGTTTATTTTGTAATGTATTTTGCTCATTAAACTTTCCTATAACCTGCAGCGTTTTTATTGTTAACTAAAACAAAAATTACAAAAAAAGTGAATTGAAATAAAGCTGAAATAACTTAAAATAGAAATATTAGATGAAAAACTTAACCCTTGTGTTATGTTGCGGGTCAATTTGACCCGTTTACATTTTCTAGTTGTTGGAAATACTGGTTAACATTTGTTTTTGTTTTTCTTGATATTTTGTGACTTTTTTTCGTCTATCATCATGAACATGCATGTAAAGTTTGAACATGCTGCTGTGTTTTGACATATACAAAACATAATAATATTACGTTCGTGGTGTTCGCGGGTCAATTTGACCCTCATAGGGAGCCATTCAAAAGCAACAGTACAGACACAAAATAAAAACATTTATTTTTTGTATGTCAGGGAACTTCAACTCCAGTTCTAACGTGCAAGTGTATCTAAAAGTGCTCTAACCAAACACACTTGAAAAAGCTAAAATCACAGTGTTTAATTATCAAATTATTTGCAAATTACAGATGAAAATCTTTGTCAGACACAAAATAAGCTCTCATTTCTATATTCAATATATCTGAAATACCTAGCTTTTAACCAAAACTTTTATGTAGGATTTTCAAATGCATTACAGAGCCAAACAATTTATAAAAAAAAACATTTATTATACGTATGTTTTTGTTTTGTTTGGTTTCTCAATCCCCTGTGAGTGAATAATGAGCTTTCCCACAATTTTGCTTAGTGTAGTACGAGACTTCAACATAGAAAGCAGAAAAAATTTGCTCCCAAAGTTTTACAGTAAAATAAGTAATTTCACAGGTTTTTGACTGTGCTACTGATACAGATGAAGATGTTTCAGAGTTAGAGGATGCTTCAGAGATTGAGGAAAATGTTGTTGAAGATACAGAAAATGAATGAAACTATAGGGAAACTATTGGGAACAAGGTCTTAGGAAACTAGGGAAATTTAACATTTTCATTATACATCTAAATTTAATTGTTCAGTTATGATGTTCAAAGCATAAAATTAAAAAAAAATTTAAAAAAAATTAAACGTAAAATATATGCATAAAAGTCAGTATACTGTTTATTTTCTAAATTAATCAAAATAAAACTGTTTTAAAAAATGGTTAAAAAAAACATTTTCATGAATCATATTTTCAGATATGTTGTTTGTAATGTTTGACAAATGTTGATATTAAAAGTTTACAGTTTGTATCTAAATCTTTGTTGTTTTTCATAGTGTGATTTTTGAGGAATTGTATTGAATCCAATTAGGGTCAATTTGACCCGCTCCATACAGGTTGTGCACAGAAATCGAACAGTGCACAAGTTAAACGAACATTAAAAGAATATGCCTTGGCAACTAACTGAAATTAAATAAGTAAATTAAAATGACTTAAACTGAAATGAAAATAAATAAAGCTAAATAGAAAAAAGCACATACCAAAATGGCTAAAACTGAAAATTAAAAATAATAGCTATTCAAATATATTTATAAATACTCCAATGGTATAAATAAACCTAAAACAACTCAGGACTTTTTTTCACCCATTTCTTATTGTTTCCAATCAAATGAAACCCTGGTTTGTTAGAACAATTTTATTAATAAGGCAACATAAATATTCCATACCAGATGACATACTATCTTATTATTACTAAGTACACGAAGACATTCAAGTACTTAATGTTTTTTACCTGAAATATTTCTAGACTGAAAAAGGTCAAATGCAGAGATTCGTCACTGGAGGCAAGTGTACAATGCAGGGTATGAAAACATGATCATCTCGCGAGTTACAAAACTTTAAATTTGTGGCTTCCATGAAAAAAAAAACATTTCGAAAACAAAGCAATCAAAAACAGTTGACACTCGCCATCTAATGAAGGTGCTGACTAAGCATAAAAACCATTGTGGAAGTCACATCACTGAAGAATTCCCACTTTATTGCCTCAGTTCTGATCTGTATTCGGTTTGAATCATGTCATGAAAATTGTCATGTTGGCAGAGCTCCTCACTGGACTGTTTCTGCTGTATACTGTTGTTTTGTTACACAATTTAAATGTATTTTTAAAGGTGCAATCCTGTGTCTAGACACACATACTGTAACTGGCTGCCTACTAATGATGACGTTAAAATATTTAAAAAAGTAAAAGCACTTTTCGAGTCCTTTTGTGATTTGCCTGCATTTTCCAATGCAAGGCTTATCCAAAGGTCTCAAGAATGTTGAAACACATGCAGACCTCTATACAGTGATATTACAGAATTTGACATTTAAATGTGTGCATTACCATTAAAAAGGTTAGGGTTTGGGTCAGTAAGATTTTTAAAAGTTGAAAAAAAAATCTATCACGCTCACCAGGGCTGCATTTATTTGATCATATTTGAAATATGGTACGAACAGTAAGATAGTGTAATAATATTACAATTTAAAATGACTGTTTGAATTTATTTGAACATGTAATTAAAAGTTTAATTTTCAGCAGCCAATCCTTTAGAAATCATTCAAGTATGCCGATTTGGTGCGCAAAAAACATGGCATAATTTAAATAGGCTAGCCTATATTTCATTAAAAAAATTTTTTTTTACTGACCCCAAACTTTTGACCAGTAGTGTATATGAGTCTAAAGGTGCCATTCACATATAGCGCCTAAAACGCGTAGAAAACGCTGGGCGTGCCGCGTATGGCAAGCCGTTTTAACTTTTATTCATTTCCAGGATATGAATTCTTGATGCCAACAATTCAATTGTTGAGATCAACAATTACATTTTTTGATCTCAAGAATTCAATTGTTGATCAACAATTGAATTCTTGATTTCAACAACTGAATTCTTGATATAAAAAAATGTAATTGTTGATGTCAACAATTGAATTCTTGATATCAACAATTACATTTTTGATATCAAAAAATGTAATTGTTGATATTAACAATTGAATTGTTGATATCAACAATTTAATTGCTGATATCTGTAATTGTATTTTCACTAGTGAAATGTCACCATAGGCTGCCATTCAAAATCAATTGTTGATATCAAGAATTGATTTTTTACTAGTAGAAATATCATTTTTGATATCAATAATTACATTGTTACTAGTAAAAATGCGAATTCCTGATATCAATAATTAAATTGTCACTAGTTGAAATGTCTATTCTTGATATCAACAATTCAATTGCTACTAGTAAAAATTTTAATTTTTGATATCTGAAAATTTATTTCTGATATCAATATAATTTTAGATATCTAAAATGGCTTTTTAGCCATTTTAGGCTAAAAAGCCATTTTAGCCATTTTTATCCAAAAATGTAATTGTTGATATCAAGAATTCATTTTCTGTAAATGAATAAAAGCTAAAACGGCTTGCCATAATTGCCATTCCCAGGATATAAATTGTTAATACCAAGTAGTTTTTACTAGTTGAAATTCAACTGATAATATCAAGAATTATAGTTTTTACTTGTTAAAATTGAATTGTTGATATCAAGAATGAAAATTTTTACTAGTTGAAATGTAGAATTCCTGATAACAAAAATTGCCATTGTTACTAGAATTAATCTAATTCCTGATATCAATAACTATTATTTTAACTAGTGAAAATTGAATTGTTGATATCAAGAATTCATATCCTGGATATGATTAAAAGTTAAAACGGCTTGCGCTCCGGAGACGTCTGCCGTTGCTGTTGCTGGTTCTTGTCACGTGACCTCGGTGAGCTTGCGGCATTCTGGAAAGTTTTTATCTCGATGCGGCGCGGACGCTCTTGGAAAAAACGAGCGCGTCGCACCCCGACCGCGTCACTTCCATTATGAGCGCGCATACCGCGCGCCTACATTTGAAATAACGAACTTGAGCGCGCAAAAGACACGATATGTGAACAGGCCCTAAAACATGCACTTGCTAGTATTTAAAACTATCAGTTTGGTCAGCTAAAATAACAGATGGAAATGCATTTAATTAATTTCTTTTGCACCTACTGTGTCAGATAACTTGATCAGGTAGCCTAAATTTGATGCGTTCCTTCTATAAAGTGCTGTAGGCTATATGTATAAAGTGCTGTGACATAAAGTTGCAATAGGCCTATGTTATCAGTGACAGTGATTCTCAAATGGAGGGTCGCAGCCCAAAAAATGGGTCTTAGGTCTGTTCTGATAAATTGACCTCAGTATATGGGAAGTTGATGAGCCATGTAACATTTTGCTACATGTTACTAATTTGTTTACTGTGCCGCAATAATGGAGTTCATTGTAATATGTTGAATACAACATAGAAATGTTTGATTTACTATTTTTTTTCTCTGTTGGGTTGCCATTTGATGTCCATATGTATAAATGTAGGCAAAAACAAGTTGAGAACCACTGCTCTATAGGTTGTTTAATTCACAGTTTTTAGGGCAATTCAGGCCACATCAATGGACCGTCTCAGAGTTTACTCTCAGGGCAATCTAGTGATGCCATAAACAGCTTAAGCACAAGTACATGGATTATATGATGTGCTCACCCAATGAAAGTCACTAGATGAATGCTCAGTGTTCTCCTCTGAGCCTTTCCTTAAAAAGCACCACATTGCTCAGGCCTAAGTCTTGCCAGCAGTTTTCTTAGTCTCCTGAACCCCTAATAGCATTAGAGGATCAATGTTCAGCTGAGGCCAGCTCCGATGCAAGGCTTTGTATCTCCGCTGGAGTCGTAGGTCACCGTGATTGGGCAAAAGTCAGAGTTCTCATGTGAACTTTCGGTTGAGGAAATCGCACCAGTGCTGTGGGAAGCTACATCTGATCCTCAAGAGCTAGACCTCCAAACTCAATTTTCATTTTCAAGAGGGGAATTTTCTTCATTGTCCTTTAGATGGAGTAAACTCAGTCCTTGCCTTGACTTGTTTCTGTCGCCCCATTGAAAATAATAACCAGGACTGGAGTGAGGTCCATCAGTTTCTTCAGCATATCCATAATGTCAGGATGTCCTTTCGCTCCTTCAATGAACTCCTCCAGCGTCAGTTCACCTGAACGTTTTGAGTAGAAAGAGTTGCCATAAACACACTAGAATACATGAATGCATTCTGATGAGGACTTTCATGAATTAACTGGTGCTCACCTTCTCCATGAACGTCAATCTTTTCATATATAAGGGCCACTATGTCCTCTGGAGCAATTTCACGATTTCTTGTAATGTCTTGTATAGCCTGTTGTAGAATTTTTTTTATTTTTTTTATAGAAACATCACTGAAAATCAATATACTAGAACATTTTTTTACAACTGAACTGCTGCAGTATTGTGTGAAGTAGCCGACTAGGTCAGCTGAACATGAAATGGCATGCAACACTATTTCCACTCTAAGAAGTGTCAGTCTGAGAAACCGAGGTACAGAAACAGCACAAGGAAGACCGTTCTGTAACTGGATTAAATCAGCTCATCTACAAGTTAAGCAGAATGATCCAGGGTTCATGTTAACCCGACCTATCTTTTGAATCAGTTTCTGCAATGACTATTTTGGTCAGTTCACAAAGACTTTATGTGGAAGCAAATATAGATGTAGAGAATCCAGCGATAATCATAAGCAAAGGTCATATTACACACAAACAAGTAAGCTGTTGAGGATGGTTTATGGTATTTGATGAATCATTCACTTACCGTAAATATTGTTTCCAATTCATCCTTGTCAATTTTCCCATTGCCATCCTGGTCAAAAAGTTTGAAGTACCACTTGAGTTTCTGGTTAATCTCCCCCTTGAGCATCAAGCTAACAGCAGCAATATATTCCACAAAATCTATGTATCCATCCTAAAGAAAGAGAGAGGAACAGGTATTTTATTTTTTCTAATCCCAAAGTGACCATTCAATCTGTTTTAATATGAATAGTCCCCCTATGGAGATTCAGGTGAGGTCATCCTGTGCTTTTTTAGCTTTTTAGCTTGCTTTAACCTGTTTGAGCTTTTTAACCGGAACCAATGACATTGTTGCATTATGAGCTTTTCTCTTCTAATCTGAACAGTCAACATTGACATCTCAATGTAAACCAATCGAGTGCGCTTGGAGGATTACACTACAAAATGTAGCCTCCATATTTCTTTTTATGTATCGATTGAGACATTTCCCATATGGCAAAATATAAAATTGACCAAAATATATGGCTAGTATAAACGTTAAAATATATTTACAATACGTGTATTAGTATTTCACTAATATATATTTTACTTATATTTTTATATTTTTGGTCCTTTTTCAATCTAGATATATTTACACTGTCCAAAATATATTTTTTTCAATTACGTTTTGCATTGACTAAAAATGTATGTGAGGAGTGGATTAGAAGTATTAGAAGTCCATTTTGTAATATATTTTGGCATTTGAACCTGTGTTGTTTTAGTATTAAGATACTATTAATGTTTTTATAATATTTTGATTTAAAAAAATATATATTTTCCCTTTTCATTTAAAAAAAAGTTTTAGTAATTTTGTTGTATTTCTGTTCTTTAAAAAAAATATGTCTGTATAGTTTTTATTATTTTTTTTATTTCAGTTTAAATTTTAGTTATTTTAGTACATCAAGATAAATTAAATGAAAATTAGAAATATTGCCTTGGCAATAGCTGAAATAAAATAAGTTGAAATTTATATGTATATGAAAATGTAATGTGTATATATATATATGTGTACACATTACACACATATATATATATATATATATACACACATTACATTTTCATATACATATAAATTTCATTATTTATTTTATATATATATATATATATATATTCATAATAATTCAACTTATTTTATATATATATATATATATATATATATATATATATAAATAAAGAAAATTGTGGTTTTATTTTTAGTTTCATTTAACTATAATAACCCAGATTTGAACTAAATGAAACGGTTGAAATTGTCTTTCTTTTTTTTAAATATATATATATATATATATATATATATTTTTATTTTTTTTTTTAAATATGAAAAATATGTTTACTTCTATTTTGGCCAGATTTTTTTCCCTGTAATTTTCAGAAGGCATTTGACCACAGTAAAGCGATAAAACATTTACACGTATAATTTAGCATCCAAATCAGATACACATTTGCCTCCTCTTCTGGGGTAATACCTGTGCGAAGGATAAATGGTTTACCACTATAGAGTTAACCTCAATTTACCCATCTGATCCCTGGTGCACAAATCCTTTTGAAATATCCATTTAAGTTCAAACTCTAAATGATAATTATGTAACAAGCATATGAATGATGATCTCATGCTTTGCAAGACTGAAGATCATCAAAAATTACAATGATGAGTATATAAACCAGAGGATGCAATCTTACCCCATCCATGTCAAAAGTGAAGAACACCTGATCCACGTAACTGTTGGCGTCCTCATTCATCCCCTGCAGTCCCAGAATGGACTTGAGCTCAAAAAGCGTGATCAGGCCTGATGGAGACTCCCTCATGAACTTGTTGTACCAGTGGTGCATGTCCTCAGCGAGGATGTCATCCAGACTTGGGTGTTTGTTACCCATGGCTGTGCCCTGCAGAGGTAGAGAGCACCCTCGCCTCGCACACCTTCTGGTCCAGGCAGCCTGTGACTCTGTGATCTCTGTCGACTGGCCTCCGCACTCTCCAGTGTCTGAACCTATTAGATCCAGGTACTAATAAAAAGAGGTGGCACCTGAAAATAACTCCCGCTAATGGGATGATGGCAAGACTGGTCCCTTAAAGAGTAACTGGAACAGAGAGAAGACTTATGTAACAGCCTTCAGCCTCAAGATGAACCGTTTGCACGGTCATTTTAGTGCAGAGTGCATTAGAGGCCACCTCTCAGTATGGTACTGCTCCTGAACTCTTTAAAGGGATAGTTCACTTTGAAATTAATTTTTGATATGTTTTAGCTTACCTCCAGTGCATCCAAGATGTAGGTGTCTTTGTTTCCACAGTATCTTCAATTTTGATAATTTTAGGTAAAACCGTTGTTGTCTGTCAGTCATACAATGGAGGTGAAGGGGGTCCAACTCAAAGAGCAGTCAAAATTAAACATTATTTAATGACTCGTAAATGTAAGTACACATTGATGCCCTAAGACACGAAACGAGTGGTTTTTGTGAGAAAACGAACAGTATTTATATCTTTTTTAGCTCGTGTAAGCATATCCATGTCCAAATGATCTGAGAGCAGGGCGCTTCGGTCTGCGCATGCGTACAGCGTTCGCCGGAATGCCCCGGAAGGGCTCCCTCGCGCGTGTTTACGTCACTCATTGTTTATGCAGAGATTTCGGAAGTTTTACCTTACACTGTGAAGATCTAAACATATTTAGATATACAGGATCGCAATGGAAGACGATTTCTATATACCAACAGACAACGTTGATTTTTTTTCACAACCTTATTTATTTGAACACAACCGGGGCATTCCGGCGAACGCTGTACGCATGCGCAGACCGAAGCGCCCTGCTCTCAGATCAGTTGGACATGGATATGCTTACACGAGCTAAACAAGATATAAATACTGTTCGTTTTCTCACAAAAACCACTCGTTTCGTGTCTTAGGGCATCAATGTGTACTTACATTTACGAGTCATTAAATAATGTTTAATTTTGACTGCTCTTTGAGTTGGACCCACTTCACCTCCATTGTATGACTGACAGACAACAACGGTTTTACCTAAAATTATCAAAATTGAAGATACTGTGGAAACAAAGACACCTACATCTTGGATGCACTAGAGGTAAGCTAAAACATATCAAAAATTAATTTCAAAGTGAACTATCCCTTTAAGGTCTAACAGTTATAGTCTCTTAAGGCAGACTTTAAATCATTCTTATTTTCACTAAATAACAATTCAATTAAAAGTAAAACACTAAAAACTATGGTTACACTCTATTTTAAGGTGACATATGCTAGATACATTGTAAGTAATATTAATTACCTACATGTAGAGTTACGGTTAGGGGTAATTATGCATAATTGACTGTTATCACTAGTAGGCCTACATGTAGTAACGTGTACGTCACCTTAAAATAAAGTGTTACCAAAAGTCAAATCAGGCATTTTAGATACAAACTAATTTAGGCATTGCAACATTATAATATATAGTATGAAAAATGGATATTCATTTTAAGATTGGCAGATTATTACATTTAACAACGTTATTAAACTATTAGTGTTTTGGATGATTATTAACTTTGTGTGATGATTGAAAAGTAAAATAATGCGCAGTTAAATATAAGCCAAAACAGATCATTGAAAAACCTCATGGTACCTAGCCTATATGGTACAAATATGCATTCCTAAATTTAATTATTTAATCAGTGATCGCACTTTATACAGGTTATTATTTTAGGATTTATTGTTATGTTTTTATACATAAATTAATGTGAAAGGAAATATTTATGTAAATAATTTGACAAAATAGACACAAATTTAATAATGATAAGCACATTTTGTAGTTTAGTTTGAAACTGAAAGCTAAAATAAAAAATAAACTGTTTAGTGTAGGGCCTACAATCACTGTACACTATACAGATGAGAATGATTTAATTTTCTGTCAAGACAATGCACTTTGAATTCATTATAAATAAAAGGTGAGAAGGCATGTTTTTTTGTGCAATTTATGGGTAGGCTTATGGAGTCAGATAACACTTTATTGCAAATGCAATTGCTGATGATGATCGCTTGCCAGTCAGATCACTGACTTTTCTCACTTGAAAGTGACGAGGCAGATCCGTGCTCTTCGTTAGGGTCTTAAGGTGGTTTGTATCCACTACAGTAAATGGGATTAAGTGACTGCAGTCATTAGCTCAAACGTTCATTGTGGGCATTATAGCCTGAACCTCTCAACTCATTAATTTCCTGCCATTTCCAAACGCCTTCCTGTAATTTAAGATACGTTTCCTATGATGGGATTAGTAGCCTAGCAGTGATTCTTGTTTAACGTCACGTGATGGAACGAAACAAATTAACGCTCAAGGTGCAACACGTGGATAGCGATACCATTATAATGATTTGCACTGAAATGTGATATTCAGTGAAGATGACCTCGTGTGCAGTTTGCAAGAGGAGTGTTATATATCTGGTTATAAACAGTATTTAAAGTGTTATTATTAGTAATTATATGAAATTAAATTATAACGTGCAATCAGAATAGTAGCCTACTAGAACAAAACGTGAACAGGCTATATTTCCACCTAATAGTCACATATCATTTTCTCATCGCATGATTGTTAAAGTCCCCGTGAACCGAAAGTTGCAAACGACTTTTCTCCAGTGTTGTGACGTATTTCCGAGAGAAACGGAATACTAAATGAGGCAAAATAGTGGGCGTGGATTTTTTTTCCAACTAGCACCTGATTGGATCTAGAAAAGTAGGTGTTTTCATTCCCCCTGCTACTGTCAGTTGGAGGGGCGTGGTTATGGATGTTAAGCAGACACCCAAACCGTCAAACCTACGTCATCAGGGAAGGTCCTCCAATCCAGAGGCGAGGGGAAATTTCAGATTTTGATTAAAGATTACGAAGCCAAAAGTTTTTTTGGTGTGGACTGACTTGCATGGATGAATTGTTCACCACAAAATTATCAATTTAGGCAAACAAAGTAAGTATGGTCAATTTTGAATTCATGGGGACTTTAACCTCATTCGTTTTTTATTGTGTTTTTAATCATACTTTGCTGTGCCTATATTAGCAATAAGGACAAACCAAGGAGTCTGGCAGTATTTCAGTAAAAGCCTGATTAGGAAACATGAGTTGATCCACTGTAATCCTTCTTCACCTGACCTTGAATATCTGATTCCAATCATTAATTAATCTAGGTGCCATTACTGGACAGTAACGAATCCTTTGAGGACCTAAAAGCAGTATATTGGGTCTGTGCCATTATGTAGCTAAGTATAGTCTGTTGTGTTCAGGGTAAATATTAAAACACAAATTGCATGCTGAATGAGAGCGCTAGAGAGATCTATTTAAATGGTAGGCCTAATCTGTCCCTTACTAGAGCTTCCATGAGGTCAGCACTGATTCCAGCGATGAGAACAGGTCTGGGAGGTTGAGCTTGTCAATGACCTGATTAAAAGATTTTATAAGAGAAAATTATCGCTTCGGCAAAATTTCAATGGTTCTCTTTTTTTTTTTTTTACTCGAAGGCCACAGTTCCCTATCAGGGAACTCGAGCTGCGTGACAACGCATTGGGAACGCCCCTGCGTGAGTCGTCATGAAGCACGTATGAAATCAGTCCAATGGCGAGACGGAACGTCATAGGCGGGTGACGTCATCGACCAGGAAACTATATAAGCACCCCAAAACACAAGCGCGTCAGCTTCTGAGTCTTCAGCAAGCGCTCTATGTGTGAAATATATCAGTCTGTGTCTCTGAGTGTTTTTGTCTGTCCTTAGAAATTGCTAGGCAGGAGTTTTTCACATATATAAAAAACTATAAGAGACGATATATATAATATGGCGAACAAACAGCAGTTCAGAAAGTGTGTTCATCCTTGCCCACGTTATATCACGGGTGGAGATACTCACGATCTGTGTGTTGTTTGTATGGGAGTGCAGCATGCCCAGTCAGCTCTCGAGGGAGCTGATTGCGAGCATTGCGAGCGTATGTCATTAAAAACGCTCCGCTCCCGCCGAGCCCTCTTCGAGGAGAGTGGTTCGGTGCGCGCTCCCCGCGGTTCGGGTCCCGCTGCTGCCGAGGCACAGCGGAGGCTTCAATCGTGGGGATCGCAAATGGATTTATCAGCGGGGATTGAGACGGGCGCTGCCTTATCTCAGCCCTTACCTGATAGATCCAGTGCCTCAGACCCCGGTGTGGAAGCACGCGCTGCGGTTTCTTCCCCCCGGGCTGAGGCACCAACACTTCAACTATCCAGTTCTGAGGAATTGGATGTTGAAAGTGTTGATACAGCAGAGACTGGGGATTCGTCACTTCAGTCTCCTGCTAGTGAGGAGCTTATGGAAGTGTTGACTCGTGCAGTTGAAAAATTAAGCATTGAGTGGCCAGCTGATAGACAGGAGTCTAGAATGAAAAGCAAGTTGGATGAGAGATTTTTGCCATCTCGCGCTGCACCTCCACGCCGGTGTCTTCCGTTCTTTCCTGATCTCCACACCGAGGTGTCGAGATCATGGAATAGACCGGTGTCAGCCAGAATATTTTCTCAACAAACATCTATTTATTCTAATATTTCTGGATCAATATTTTATGGTTATGGGGCGATGCCTAAGGCGGAGGAAGTTTTGGCGAGCCATCTTTCTCCTAATACGGCATCGTCCTTTAAGACACCGGCGTTGCCCACCAAGCCATTAAGAAATACATCGGCTTTGATGGGCAAAGCCTACTCGGCGGCGGGACAAGCAGCATCATGTCTTCACACAACGTCAATCTTGCAAGCATATCAAGCAGATTTATTAAAAGACATTAGTGAGGGGGAAGAGATAAGTGCTGATATTATAAGAGAATTGCGTCAAGCAGCCGATCTCTCTCTCCGTGCCACCAAGGAGACGGCCAGATCAGTCGGCCGTTCTATGGCAGCCCTGGTGGCCACGGAGAGGCACTTATGGTTGAATTTAACAAATATGAAAGAGAGAGAAAAATCTTTTCTCCTGGATGCGCCGTTGTCAACTGCTGGCCTCTTCGGTGACTCAGTGAATTCGGTCATCGAGAGGTTTCAGGAGGAAAAGAAGCAGGCAGCGGCGCTCCAGAAGTTCCTCCCCCTCCGTGTGCATGTCCCCGGGGCTGCTGGGCGGGAGCAGCCCCGGCCGTCGAGTAGCTCCTCACACAGGGCGCAACAGAAGAAGAGTGTCGCGTCTCGCGCTCCTCCCCAGCAAAACTGGGCCGAGTCGCGGCGCTCTCAGACGAGGTCTTCCAGGGGCAAAGCCGATCTGAGGACGGTTATTGTCGCCAGGAAGGCTTCGTCGAAGAAGCCCTGACGCCAAAAGGTGTCAGGGTGCTGAGGGTGGTCGCCACCGAGAGAGAAAGGTGTTCGCCGCTGTACACGGCGCCCGTTCTGTCTCGGTGCCCTCAGGGGCCCGTTCTGCCAACCCCGCCTGCGTGCCGGGGCGTAGACGGTCCCAGCGAGCGCTTTCCCGAGGGACGCTCGCCCGCTCTGAGGAGCGGTTTAGAGCGGTCAGACCAGTTGTTCCCTGCCGTTACAGGGCACTGTGTCTGCCACTCAAAATACTCCAGAGGCCAGTCTCGAGAGACTGGTACCCTTAGTAGAATTTTTGGCAGAGTGGAAAAGCCTTCCAAATGTATCTCATTGGGTCCTGCAGACTATCGAGAGGGGGTACGCGATTCAGTTTAGATCACGCCCACCTCGCTTCAGAGGGGTTCTGCCCACAGTGGTGGGCCCCGAGCAGGCTCTGGTTATGGAACAGGAGGTGAAAACTCTCCTGCTGAAGGAGGCTATAGAGCGAGTTCTTCCTCCCAGTGGAGAGCTGGGCTATTACAGCCGATATTTCATCGTTCCAAAGAAGGATGGGGGGTTGCGCCCGACTTTAGATCAAATTCAAAATGCTTACTATCAAGCAGATCGTGTCACAGATCAGGTCCGAGGACTGGTTTGTCACGATAGATCTAAAAGACACATACTTCCAAATTTCCATCCTTCCACAACACAGGAAGTTCCTGAGGTTCGCTTTCGGGGGCGAAGCGTACCAGTATCGGGTTCTTCCGTTCGGCCTAGCACTCTCTCCCCGAACTTTTACGAAATGCATGGATGCAGCTCTGGCACTGCTGCGGCTCCAGGGCGTCCGCATTTTAAACTATATCGACGATTGGTTGATTCTGGCTCAATCGGAGCATCAGGCGATTCGGCATCGAGATGTCGTTCTCGCCCATATCAAAAAGTGGGGGTTGAGGCTCAACACCAAAAAGAGTGTGCTTTCTCCAGTACAGAGGACCACTTTTCTGGGCGTGGTTTGGGATTCGACGACGATGCAGGCACGTTTGTCTCCTGCTCGTATAGCTTCGATTCTCTCAGCCATCAAACAGGCAAAGCTAGGCCAGTTACTCACTGTGAAAGGATATCTGAGGAGTCTGGGTCTGAGGGCAGCAGCGTCCAACGTTATACCTTGCGGCCTGCTGTACATGAGACCACTGCAGTGGTGGCTCAGGACCAAGGGGTTCTCCCCGAGGGGAAACCCGCTCCGCAAGATCAGGGTCACGCGACGGTGTCTCCGTGCTCTGGCTATGTGGAAAGAACCTTGGTTCCTGTCCCTAGGTCCTGTGTTGGGGGCTCCGTCTCATCGTATAACACTAACGACGGGCACCTCTCTCACAGGCTGGGGGGCGATCATGAGTGGTCGCTCGGCCCAGGGTCTGTGGCAGGACCATCATCTTCATTGGCACATAAATTGTCTAGAAATGATGGCAGTGTTTCAGGCTCTGAAACACTTCCTCCCAGACCTGAGAGGTCACCATGTTCTTGTCCGGTGAGACAACACATCGGTGGGCTCTTATATAAACCATCAGGGGGGTCTGCGTTCGCGCCCGTTATACAAGCCGGCTCGCCAGATCCTTCTATGGTCCCAGGGGAAGCTTCTTTCATTAAGGGCAATTTATATCCCTGGATATTTGAATCAGGGGGCAGACATCCTGTCGAGGCAGGGGCTGAGGCCCGGGGAGTGGAGACTCCACCCCGAGGTGGTGGAGCTCCTATGGAAACATTTCGGTCGTGCCGAGGCAGACCTATTTGCATCCAGGGAAACATCACACTGCCATCTGTGGTTTTCCCTAAGTCCTCCAGCCCCTCTGGGGTTGGACGCAATGGTACAGGAGTGGCCGAGGTCACGCCTGTACGCATTTCCCCCGATTGCTCTGCTCCCAGGAGTTCTGGAGAGGGTTCGCCGGGACGGGGTCAGTCTACTGTTGGTAGCCCCGTACTGGCCGGCCCGAGTTTGGTTTTCGGACCTAATTTCTCTCCTCTGGAGATTCCGTTGAGGAGGGACCTTCTCTCTCAGGCGAGCGGGTCGATACTTCACCCCCGCCCAGATCTATGGAGGTTGTGGGCTTGGCCTCTGAGGGGGCCTAGCTCATAGATTCTGGTCTCTCGACTGAGGTCGTGGAGACCATCCTCCACTCCAGAGCTCCGGCCACTAGGAAATTATATGCCTCGAGGTGGAAAATGTTCACCTCTTGGTGTGGAGAACACCAGTTGGACCCAGTCAACTGCCCGGTCAGTGCAGTACTGGAGTTCCTTCAGGAGCGTTTCTCCACAGGGTTATCCCACTCCACACTGAAGGTGTATGTGGCGGCCTTATCTGCTTACCACTTCCCTTCGAGTGGAGCTTCTCTCGGGAAACACCCACTTGTAACCCGTTTCCTTCGTGGCATTCTGAGGCTGAAGCCAGCAGTTCGCACGAGGGTGCCGACCTGGGACCTGGCGGTTGTTCTAGAAGGTCTCTATCTAGCACCGTTCGAGCCCATTGAAGAAGTCTCGGAGAAATTCCTCACTCTCAAAACTATCTTTTCTTCTGGCTATATCTTCACTAAAAAGAATAGGAGATATTCAAGCTCTGTCGGTCTCTCCCTCGTGCTTGGAATTTGCACCAGGCATGGTGAAGGCTTTCCTCCTCCCTAGGCCGGGATACGTTCCCAAAGTACCAACCAATATGGTCAGGCCTATTGTACTGCAGGCTTTTTGTCCTCCTCCATTTCTGACGTCGGACCAAGAGAAACTAAATCTGCGTTGCCCTGTTAGGGCCCTAGATGCTTATGTCCACAGAGCTGCCCTGTGGAGGAAGAGCGAACAGCTATTCGTTTGCTTTGGACCCCCTAAGAAGGGCTGTCCAGTATCTAAGCAGAGGTTGAGCAAGTGGGTGGTCGAGGCCATCTCACTTGCCTATGAGTCTACCGGTCAGCCTTCTCCTTTGGCTGTCCGGGCTCATTCAACCAGGAGTATGGCTGCCTCTAAGGCTATCCTGTCAGGAGTATCTATCCAGGATGTTTGTGATGCGGCAGGCTGACCGCACACATTCGTGAAGTTTTATCATCTTGACTTCAGCTCCACTCCAGGGGCGCAGGTGCTTCGTCCGAATGTGCGCTCTGACTTCACACGACGGACACTTGCTCGCATGGCGGCGTTGGTATTAGCGTTCCCAATGCGTTGTCACGCAGCTCGAGTTCCCTGATAGGGAACGTCTCTGGTTACGTATGTAACCCTAGTTCCCTGAAGGGAACGAGACGCTGCGTGTCTATGCCATACTCCCAGCATGCCCGAGAGCACTTGCTTCAGTCTTATCAGAAGCTGACGCGCTTGTGTTTTGGGGTGCTTATATAGTTTCCTGGTCGATGACGTCACCCGCCTATGACGTTCCGTCTCGCCATTGGACTGATTTCATACGTGCTTCATGACGACTCACGCAGAGGCGTTCCCAATGCGTTGTCACGCAGCGTCTCGTTCCCTTCAGGGAACTAGGGTTACATACGTAACCAGAGACGATATGTCTGCTTCTGCTTGTTTTCATTCTTTTTTATTGACAGAAACTAGTGGCAATATATTAAAAACAACTAAGTAAAATAATTATACATAAATAAAATTAAAACAATACATTCCGCAATTCTAGAAGTTTTCACCGAATGTTCTTTAAGGTTTACACTCTTTATGATAAATATATTTATATGACTTTTCCAGTTGTTCATGATTACGGGATAAGGCTTTTATTTTTTAAACAATTTTCTTCCTCACAAATAGCAAGCAATTCTCCGAAATTTCTACCCATTAAAATATTTTACATCTTGACAACAAGAAAAACCGGTAACACTTTATTTCGATGGTCCACTTTAGACATAACTACAAGTAACTTTGCAACTACATGTCAACTATAGAGTATTATTAGACTGTCTGCTTTATATTTGCTATTTTGAAGGTCCTCCAACAGACATTCTACTGACTATAAGTGTTGCAAGTGCACGTCAACTTACTAAGCCTAACCAAACAATCTACTAATACTCAAGAGTTGACATGTTGCTGCAAAGTTAGTTGAATGTCTTAATGGACTAAGTGTAACCGAAAAACTAGAAATTTCCATTACTTATTATTAAGATTATAATTATTTCCAGCTTTTCCAGGTCTAGAAATCACACTTCTCATATAAAAAAAAAACTTTCATAAAGCTATTTATTCAGTGAGAACCTTGGTTTTTAAATAAAATAAAATAAAAATGAGTTAAAATAATAGTCTTGATTTTTAGCTTTAGCTCATTTTAAAGCTTGTGATATCTTTTTTTAAAATGATTTTATCTTGTTAGCCCATTGTGCTGAGACTCCTTACCCTCTGATGTATTATACAGTACATAGTATAGTTGTCATTTACACTAGACCACTAGTTATCAGTGAATATTTTTAGCAAATATTTTGGCCACTAATGAGGGAAGCTTAATATTGGAATATCCTGTCAAAATGTTGGGCAGAATAGAACTAGCCCTGGGTTACAACCTCAGGTGAGGCTTCTAGAACCAGAACGTTTCATCTTAATGATTCTTACGATAATACGTGCAAAGGGCTTGGCAATCACTTTTTTGCTCACCAGCCACTGAGGCCAGTGGTTTTCCAAAGTTACTAGTCACTTAGCATTTTCACTGGCCACAATTTTCCAATATAGGGAAAACCTACCATATAATATTATCTCATAATTTGGTACTGAGTACTGAGAGGCGGCTTTATGTGCACACACTTGGGGTGTGAGCACAACATCTGCGGGAATGAGTAAAATTATGCGCAATGCGCGCAATCCCACGCCAAAATTCAAGCCCTGTAACCAAAAATATTCATCTGGAGGAAACGTAAGGAGTGAGTGAGGAGAGGCGGGTTTGTGTGTCAGAGAGATCATGAGAGGCTGAGAAAGTTCTCTATTCTGCAGAAAATTAGAACTGGAAGCGTTTCAGTACCGAAATGTATCGAAAAATCTATATTTTTGACAACACTACATTGAACTTTGTTTATTATTTCAGATATCTTTTTAAAAGACTACAATGGGAAAAATGATATAAAATTCAACCCGCCAAAGAGGCTAGTAGGAGTGACTGTTTTACATGCAACATTACAATGAGAAAACAGTATTTTCCAATGAAATTTGTTATTTTTTCATATTTCCCTTTTTAATTTCGGCAAGTCTCACAAAAACAAAAAATCGCAAGTTCAATATTCATATTTTTGATAGGAATACAGCTACACACAACACAAACAGAATAAAAAAAATCTTTTAGTGGAGACATAATTATATACAAAAAGTATATCTCAAAACCAAACTTACGTGTAAATTCATACAAGCGGCTCAGAACAGAGGTATTATCAAAATATCAACACAACTGTACAGGGAATACACTGTTGTTCTCTGCATCTGAAGGATTCACTTCCACATTCAAACGACTCAAATGTTCGACTAGAAGCCTAATACTAAGCTATTCACATTGTCTTTTCTCCTGATGTCTTAGCTTTGGTTAAGCAGTGCGTTTAAGGGAGTTCTTCGGCATGAGCCAGTTGATTTGACCTTCTTCTCAATTTAGAGACTTTAAATCCCTGCAAAATATAAATGAAATCAAATGAAACAATAAGTCTGTGCTTATAACAAGTAGTGAACGTAAATATGCTAGTGTGGCATTGTCCTCTCTTCCTCCATCCTGGAGCTAAAGGAGTAAATGCTCACTCACTTGGTTCTCACTCACTTCACTTCGTCTTCTTTCTGTTCCTCTTCTTTCTCATCGGTTGTGTCAGGTTCTGTCTGTGCTTTTCCATGAGGTACCATGACTGGCTCTTCATGTGTTTCTTCTGTATTGTTAGCCAGCTGTGGTTCAGCCTCACCTTTCTCTTCCTTTAGCTCTTGTTCCATCTTCTCTTCCTTTAGCTCTTCTCCCTCTTTCTTTTCTGAAGTCACAGTCTCCACTTTTCCCTCTGGTTCCGCCTTCTCTGAATCTGTCGATTTAGTTTCCTGCTCAATCTGTTCTTTAGAGGAGAGAAATACTGTGTCTGGTGACGCCTTCTGTTCTTCAAACACATCTCCTTCGTGTCCATTTGGAGTCGTGGGTTCGAGGGTTGCTGAAGCTGTTTTATCCTCCTCTTCATCGGCACTAGACTTCCTGTTTCGGCGAGACGGTGGCCGCCGCTTGATGGAATGTCGAGCTCTACCCTGCGTTGATTCAAAAAACACATTCGAATTAAAATACTGCACCAATTTTTATCGGTTTTAATCAAGTGTGCAGCACACGTCCTGAAAAGTGAAGCCAAAGCATTTTGATCGCCCCCTGGTGGCTGGCTGCAGTATCGGTCATAAACCCGCCCTCTCCATGTAATAGAATGGGACACGAGCTGAAATAAAAAATCCAATTTTCAATTTTTCTGTCATTTAAGGTAGTTTTTATCATGTAGACATTTTAAGTGTTCATTTTCCGGTAAGTTTGGTTTTAGTTAGCTATCTGATGCTATAAAATGTGGTGTAACATCATGATTGACAGCTGTGCTTGCGTTTGAGTTTGAGTGACCTTGATACCGCGGCTCCACCTCAGGATCAATACTGCGCAGACTCTGGCTCCAAATAATCGGCAACGACCCCTTCTGGGATATTTTGGCTTCATTTTCTCATCCATCTTTTCATCTATGGTTTTAATTCATTGACATGAAATTATATAAAAAGCCTCAAACCTTAATGATGCTTTTGAGAACAGTTCCCTCTGTGGGATTCTCAAAGCTGGCAGGAGTTTCCTCCTGTTTGGGTGTGACAATTACAGGAGGACTAGAGGGGCTGCTGGGAGAGCCAGGGGAGAAGGACGGCACCGGTAACTTCAACACCCCCGGGCTCTTTGGAAAAGGCAGTGGCCCCGTGGGAGAAAGCGCAAGGTTGGCCTGAGTGCAATGAGAAGGAAAATCATGTCCGATATGGCTCTTCTAAAGCAATACAACCTCTGTCCACTAGAGGGAAACACTGCTGTATAAGATTAGGGAACGTGAGAATAACAAACCTGCAGTTTCTCAATAAGGGCAGAGTTTCTGTTCTTCCTGGGTGATGCTGTTTCAGCTCCTTTCTGAATGGATAAAACAAAAAGAAAATCTGCATCATTGCTACGCAACATTGAATATTTTGATTTGAGATAATATAAAAAATTCTATATGCAGGAATTATATTTTAAGGAATTAAATGAAAGTAAATTAATTTAACCCTCTATGGTACTCATTATGTTCTAACCATTAAATCTTTTTTTTTTTCAAATAAGTTATTATTACATGAAATCACTTAAAAAAAAGATTGTAAAAAAAAAAAAAAAAAAAAGATTTACTTAGGCTGTACCACAATGGAATATGGTCAAAAAAGTAGTTTTTGTGTAAAATTATTATTTTCTTTTCTATTTAATTGCACATTTCTTATAGAAATGTATAAACTTATATACTTGGACCTCATGCAAACCAAAAATAAGTAGATCCCTATCATTTAATCCCTATCATTTGGCTAACTCATCCTCACTCTCATCACATGGAAGAGCTAACTATGCACTCTTCCTATTGCCCTTTCCGTAAAATATTGCTGTATTAATTTTCTGAAAATAAGAAATCATTTTGTTATTTATACATAAATACAACTAATAAACACTTCAAATAAATAAATAACTGGAATCATATTGTCAATGCTATCTATAAAAAATCCCAATGGGAAAATACATTAGTGCAATTCCACTGTGGTACAGCGTTGCCATACAGCAACATACCTATTTTTCCATAGTGATACATTGTTGAATAAAATATCTAATTTACTTATCAAAGATGCTGTAAAAAATCCCCCTTAAAAAAAAGAGGTTTAGAAAAGAGGTTAATAGAGCAATTTCTGGAGCATTTCAACAGGTGTCTTCCGTGTGAGGGTGACAGTGGGAAAGAGAGATTTGGAGGGACATTCAAATGTCATGTGACTTAAAAACAGCACATCACTGGCTGCCTCAAGGCCTGCCCTTTTAATTCCCACAGTGCAATATATTGTTTTTTTTTCTGAATAACAAGGAAATGAGTAGAAATTAATTGTTGCCATACCATAAAGGGTTAATTAACTCCCTGATCCTCTCACCTCATCTTGGCCTTGAGCTGCATCATTACTAGCAGGCAGCAGGAGCGAGCGTGGGGGTCTCCTCCGCACAGGCTTGTTCTGGAACAAAAGAACAGCTCAGATCCACATGCTTTAAACATGTACGTCCACTTTACCTTACCGCCAAAATACTTCCACAGAATTCTAGTTATCAATAACTGTAAGGTTACACTTTATTTGACCCTTTAGACATTCTGTTGACTATAAGTAATGTTGCACCTGTCAACTAACCCTCATTAGAGTTAATGTTAATGTTAAGGTTAGTAGTAGAATAAGTTGACATGTAAGTTTCTTATAGTCAGTAATGTCTTTTGGGGGACCATCTAAACACTACTCTACTAATACTCTAATGAGAAATAAATAAAATAAATGTGATTATTAAAAAAAATAGTTTTATAATTTAAAAGGAATAAATATAAATAAGAATGATTTTTTTTCTCTCCAAAATTCAATTAATAAAAAACGACATAGTAATGAATGAATACAATTATTTAAAATAAAAATATTAAATATTTAAAAAATAAATAAATAAAAATAAATTTATTTAAACAACCATATAAAAAAATGAAATAGTTTGGAATGAGGAAATGTTTGAGAAATGTTACCAAAGTGAGCAACAGCACTTAAAAAGGAGGGAAGCAGGAAGATAGTGGTAAAAACAAGATAACCCATCTGTCACCTGCATAGACATGCAACGTAATATTTCTGCATTGCATAACGATCGCTCTTATTAATATCTGTGCTTAGGTACGCTTTGCTTCGGTGTCTGTTTCCTAAGTGATAGAATGACACTTTGCCATGCAGTACATGAGGATTCACACAACCAATCTTAACATTAAAACCTAAGGACATAAGTCACACATTCAAAGGAAAAAAATATGGCACGCAGGAAACTAAAAATACACTGTGGAATCGTTCCAAAGAATGAGACTGGGAAATTTGTTTCCTTGTCTGAAATATTGGGGAAATAACTAACTATCTCTGAGATTTCCCCCTATGATTCCGTTTAAATGAACACACAGGGTATCGGGTAACAGGTCTGAGCTACAAAATCATTCAACATAACTGTTCTCTATTCTAGCAGTAAAGAGATCTTAAAATAAGTATATACCTATTCTTTTGCTTTGGATAATTAACCTCACATATTTGAATGGTAATGTCATTAATATTGTCATTTGTGGGTTTTGTTTCTTTTGATTTTGTCTTTTGGGAAGATTCACGTCTTCTTTTATCGTTTTGTCAACACTAAGGGTTAACTGTTTTTTTAAGGAAATTTCAAAGGAAATGAGGAAAAAGCAGGAAAACTGAAGACAAAAAAAAACAAAAAAACAACAACAACTAAGCAATAGCAGAAAAAACTAGATGACTTCGAATCATCGACGTCCAGAAAAAGGCGATGGGACATATTAGGAATATGAAGTGCGAAAGCAGAGAGGATGTGATCATACAATATGAAACCTCACCACTTCAGCATCTGTCGTATGGGGTTTTGGACAACTGAATTTTCCAGCTAGTTCAGCCACAGAGCGCTTTTTTACAACAGAATGCTCCTGAAATACAAAATGTTAGTGTATGAATGAGAATGTCCCCTTCTTTTTGATTAATTATCGGTAATATTGAACCATGTCATCCAAGGCAAAGCACTTTAAAATGAATTTATTTTTAATTGTGAAATCTCCGCCCACCTTAATATTTAACAAATCTTCTTAAAATGTAGGAGAACACATGCACACTATTGCAAAGTCCAAAGCAACACCTCCAATTAGAGGAGTTTAGTCCAGCTTTTACTTTTCAATCTTCTAGGAAAGATTTCTAATTACAAGTTTTGTAATGCTGACTTTCACAGAGAAGGCTGAGATAAGTCTTGTTTTTCACCACAGGAAACCACGAGAGTCGTGAGCGCTCATTAGAGCAAAGTGATGAAAAAAAAGTGCATTTCAAAAGAAATGGTTGAGAAACTATCCTCAGGGGGACACAGGCTCAGTCGGGTATGACTTCAGCCCAGTTATCATCCCCTTTCTCAGGCTCTTCCATCCACAGGCTTCCATCTATGACCATTAGCAGTCTCACTATCAGTGGAGGGAAACCAGTTTGGCTTGTCGAGAGTGATAGCACAATGTGGTATTTTGGGGGTGAGGCAATGTCTATGGACTCAGACAACTGTTCGCCGTCAAGGCGTTCAGTCACTGAGCTTTGTGGGAACCCACCATTACTGAGCTGCATGCAGTCTATAGTTTACAGGATGTTGCTTATACAATGATGAGGCAACTTAAGCTGAGCTGATGTATTTCAGACAAGTCAAAAACAGGAAGGGTGCTTGAGCAGGCCAAGAGCTTCAAATCAGATGCGTCATTTCCATTTAAACTATTCTTGAGCAAAGTTGATTTTGAATGCAACGTTTTACTGAAATTGTGGGACAATTCGCAGGTACAATGCAATGCGGATCGAATGCAATGATTGGACGAACATTTCTGGCCCTGAGACTTCCACAGAAAATATACGTTTTTTTAATATTTAGACCACTTCTATTAATGATTGCTATGAGGTTGTGAAGAGAGTTTCAACCAGCATCACAAAAAGTATTTATATATATATAAAAAAAATGCCATACCTTTAAATTAATATTTATTTAACTGTTGTATAAAAGCAATACTGCACTAACAATGATGCTGTTTTAATCTAATTTTATATTCCTTCCTAAAATGTAAATATATTAGGTTGGGATTTGGACAAGAATCTTTACTACTACACTAAACATGTTCAACTAACACAAGTCTAATCTTCTTTAATTCTTTTTATCTTATCTTGCTTAGCTGTTAAATGGTGTGTTCACAAGTCTTGTAGTTTTTAGTTGTTTTTTTTTTTGGACCAAGAATGATACATTTAGTCCTGGTTTGCTTAACGTTCACACTGTCGTTTTTTAACACAGAGCCTAAAAATACAAAACAAAAAAAAACAGCTTTTATGATGTATATTTTGCAACTGAACTTACCAAACATCCAAAACAATGCTGTCTGCTGGGCTAAATGCACTTGTTGTGAGTACATATAATGGTATTGGTATGATGCATTCGTTCCTTTTTAGGGTCACATCCTGTGACATCACATCCTGTTTTTAGTGCGTTTAGATGTCTTTGGTCCGTGTTGGGTTTAAATTTCAGTTGAACTGCACAAGAGTTTGTTTGGAAGTGGGTCGAGATCCCCTGAAAAGGGGTGTGCACCAGGGTTCGGTTGGCACCGTTCACACTTATTGAAATTAACTGCACTAACAGGGCAATCGCAGCAGAGGTGGTTTTAATCAAACTAAACTTGCCAAGTGTGAACACACCCTAAGTGAGCCTGGAAGACTTTTTAAAATAAAAATAGGTACACTGCTTAAAATGGCCGAAAAAGACACCTGGTAACTTGACGCATTTAGACCTCTGTTTAAAAGGCCTCTATTTCCCCCCAACCTCTTTCTGTCTGTTTCTCTCAGTCGTGCCTGTGTCTGCTGCCCATGTGTTCCAGCTTCACTAGATCCAGTCCTCTTTAAGATAAAAGCATTCCATCTCATCATGACATCATTTGCCCCATTTAGTGCCCAAGATGGAGAGAAAAAAGCTTGTTCTGTGAAAATTCTTGTTGCTATTTTAAATATATAGGCATGTTTAGGATTCACTGACGCATCATTGCATCTCTCAAACTTTGATATTCTGTGTTTTGTTTGGCATTGTTACAAGAAAACTAGAAATTAATCATGACTGAGAAACAGATACAAGCAGTTTAGCCCATATCATGCAGTTGCACATTTATTTTGCAACCCAGTTCACTGTAGAATGAATCCAGCCTGAGAAAGCTTCCTCCAGTGTGACCCCCAAGACACGTTCATAGAAATTCTTAGTGTCACTGACAAATTAAAAATGTTATGCTAACTGCCAAAAACAACATGGCAAGACGATGAGGACCTACCCCAGAGACTGAACCGCTCCCATGCCTGAAATGCAACATAAGAGCATGCTTGCCATTTTAAACAACAGCAACTGAGAAAACACTGATTTCCTTCAACCAGTTCCCCTCTACAATCACATATTTGAAGATTCAGCAAGTAAAAGTTACATTACAGTACATTTTATGCAAATATATACATAATCTGCCATTCTTATGTATTTCAGCTCTACTCTGTGGGAATATTTTACAGAGGAAGACCTTAAAACATGAAAATAAATTACAAATGGTGTGGTGTTTTGAAAGCTTTAACACAAGCGCTGTGTATCTCACATGCTAAGTACAGGGTGTTGAGCTCATTACTACTCATTTAAAGCAGGGTGCGGGCAGCTTTTTCTCATGAGACCCAGTGGGTGGTGAGATTTACAGCATATGTGTGTCTGAATGTGTGTGCACCGCACAGCTGTGCCTTAGCACACATTCAACACACACACCTGCAAAGATGACCCCTGATCATGTCATCACTGTTGCAATAGTCACTCATAGTTTCTCCAACTTTTGCTACCATAATAAACTAAGCAACAAAAACACAGATTCGTTCTAAAGCTTACTTTACCTTTACAACAGTTGCAGTCAGATGACAGACAGCGAGTAAACAAAGCAACAAACAGCACAAATGCAGTCGGTTCAGCATGAGCCTTTCTTAATCTCCAAAACAGAGACATGCTCATGACGCATATATATATATATATATATACCCGTTTTTTTACCACACTGTAGTGCTGGAGCAGGAATCAGCTCATTAAACACGAGGCCATCATGAGTGTGGGAGCATTTATGTGTAAAAAAACATCCAAGTAATCGGGACTCTGGGGTATTTCATCTGCGTTTCCTCTTCAACTGTTTCAGCCACACTGTGACCAGGGGTGTTTTTTCAGAGGCAGAAAGGGAGTAAAAAAAATTGGATGAGAAAATAATTTGTAGTACAATATTTAGATAATTATTCATAACCTGAGATTGAACAGAATGTGAAGAATTCAATTTCTAGTAACAATTTACAAAAGCAAAAGCCCCAATGTCCATTTGAAACAGCAATGGCATATAAAAACTACAACAAATATACATTATTGAAATACTTATTTCACTAACATTCAAAAGCTTGGGGTCAGTAGATTTAAATAATTGGTCACTCTTTAGTTTAGGGTTCAATTCTCACCAACTAACTATTAACTATGACTTTTACCTCAATAAACTCCTAATTATTGATTAAGGCAGATGTTAAATTTAGGTATTGGGAAGGATTAAGGGATGCAGAATAAGGGATTAATATATGCTTTATAAGCACTTATAAACAGCCAATATCCAAGTAATATGTATGGTAATAAGCAACTAAATAATAGAGAGAATTGGACTAAAGTGTTATCAAATAATTATCAAATAACTTTTATTCAGCACGGGTTCATTAAATTGATCAAAAGTGACAGTAAAAACATTCATAATGTAACAAAAGATTTTTTATTTTGACTGCTGAAAATTTTGCCATCATAGGATATATATATAAAAAAATATTAAAATAAAATAAGTTTAAGTTGTATTCATATTTTACAATATTACAGTTTTAGCTGTAATTTAGCTGTGCTTTTTCAAAAACATTAAATATCTTACTGACCCCAAACTTTTGAAGAGGTGTGAGCGTATGATGTGACCAAATACTGCTAATATAACAGCACACATACATTTGATTGTAGAATCAATCACAAACAAGTATTGTTTTGCATGTAGGTATTCCATCTGCCTTTGACCCGGAAACTATGAAAACATCAAATGTGACTGGAACATTAACTTCATTAGACTTAAAAACTCCAAAAGCAAACCCAAACACCCTCCTCCTTTTAGAAGTCTACCAGCTCACACAACGCTGATTGTAACCCAGGCAGTGGAAAACAGAATCTTATTAGTGTCTCACAAAGATTCTGTTGTATGTCAGAGAGTTGAGGAACACGAGGAAGCAGCCATGATTCAATTTACACTGAAACATGTCCCCTAATGGGAGAGGATGCACAGGAAGGAAAAGACAGAGCCTTTCCATCTTAAGGCTAAAACATGCGCTACGGAATGCCACGATCACAGACGCTTTTACCTGCACAAACTGTCCTTGCTTTTCAAAGCATGTCAGAATGCAATTTATAATTCCTTTTAAAGGAATAGCCAAAGAGCTAGTCCACACTTTTCTTTGAACAATGTTGGTTACAAAACAGTTTTGGTTACATTAACATAAAAAATAATAATAATTCAGAACAAAGAATTATCCCTATTTAAAAATAAATAAAGTAAAAATAATTAAAGTCCCCCTGTGGTGAAATATCAAGCTTTTAATGTTGTTTATGTGTCTATGTGGAGTTTTTAATATGTCTTTAAGACAAACCATGTGCAAATTCATAAGTCAATACCATTGCAGAGTATTTTTTCTGTAAAACTGCTGTGTACAAAAAGACGTGGTTTGAAAGGGCTGGTGTTTCTGACGTCACAAACTACCGTGTAACCAATCACGTCAACGCGTGGAATCTTTGAGCTGGTGTGTGTGAGTGGAGGAGGGGCTAATTTGTATATTCATAGAATATACTAAATAGAGGCAAGGTAGTTCCATTCAAGCTATTTTTAAGACATTTTTTTTCAAGGAAAAAGAACTTTGTCATTTTGATGATTAAAGATGAATTTAAGAGATAGAATTATTGACTACAGGGGGGCTTAAAATAAAATACAAAATAAATACAAATTTGATCACACAAAAATCGATGATATGTTGAAACATTTACAATTTATGTTCCTTGCAACAAAAAAAAAAGAAAGAAAGAATACATTGCCACTTTTAAATGGCAGTCAATAGAAAAAGATCTATCAGCTGGGGATAGCTGGGTCATGCTAACTAGCCAAACCTTGAGTCTTGACCTCTTTAGTTAAAGTTAGCTAAAATGTCTATATGTATACAACTAACTACCCAAATTATAACACTTTAGATGGCACTGGCAATTGAGGTTTGTTAGCACCCACACTCCCCACAGTAATGCATTTTCTGTACAAAAATACCACACATTTGTGTGTAGAGTATGTTTAAGGCCTAAACCACAATTTCTTCACAAAATAACAGAGATCAAGGACAATCACTTTCTTCTATCTAGAGTGTTCTCCAGCCAGAAATGCCCCAGTACTATGACCTCATGTTCTGGCTCTAATCTATTTGGAGTGGAAGGTGTGTTGGAAAAGTCGAGCTTTCGCGAAACACTCTGGTGTGAGTCAGTGAGTTATGATGATGGACTCCACCTCACACCCATATCCCATCAGGGTCCAGGTCTTGAATCAACCACACAGTGTTCCAGGAGTATGTAATGACTCCATCTACAGCGGCACAGACATCTACATCCCGTAACAGGACAACCTGGCATTATCTGACATCTGCAAGATTTGCATGGATGGAACGACCATTACCTGCCAGTGATACCACTATTTACCTAACCACACTTTCATGAAACATGGCATTAAAAAGAAATGGACATTATGTCCTTCAGACAGCTGCACTGCGCATTTACATAATTTGCTAATACTCCAAATTAAGTCATGTCCATGAATTTTGAAGGGTGGCTGGGACAAGTTCACACCCATATGCTCTCACAGTCTCCCAGCACAAAGTTCAGCAAGTTCTCTATGAGGTAATGAATGAATGTTGTTCTCCTTAACACTCTTCAGTACAAAGAACAAACTAAATATACAAGTCTTTTGGGAAGGAAGCTTGTTGTAGTTGGTTAATGCCATGTTGCAATAATAGTTCCCTTCTCCAAATCTCTGTTTCATCTATGAGCAAACAGAGGTTGCGTACAGCTCAGTCAAGAGAGGGCCATCGGCCATAACAGCTGCCGAGGTGGGACTGACACTGACCCGCATGCTCACATAGCTGACATTCAGGAGATAATCAACTTAAATAACCAGAAGTCCATGCGGTACAGTGCTCTGAGAGTCAATATGACTGAGAAATACAGTCAATCCAGGCTTCACAACTAGCAGCCGAAATGCATTCTTTGATGGCAGGAATTAAATCATCTTTAAATGTGTCTCAGCTCAGATTGTATTCACAGAGAATAGTTTCTCTGGCTTAAAAATATGCAAAAGTTAAATATCATGTAAACTGAGAGGAGAACCTTGTTTATTTTGTCTTTCTTTCACACCAATCGCAATATCTGTGCAATTTGCCACTGCATATCTGAGTAAACACACAGTTCTCCTGACCGAGTCTTTTCTCAAACATTAGCACCACTTGCTATTTTGTATGTTATACACTAGGTTCCCAAGAGGAACCAGCACATTAAATTTAGTTTTAATAACTATGCTATAATATTGTGTAACGCCACACTGTATCCAGATCAGCAATTATTAAACACACATATAACATGATAAAGCACCAATTATATCACACTATATTGATGAGTAACATTTAACCCATTTAAATAAGTCTAAGATGTTCCCAGTTGCAGACTCATTTGCATGAACATAAAAGTTGCAAAATAACGGCATAGAAGGCACACTTTTTTTCACATGAAGATGAATTAAGAATAAGTTTAAATTCTCAACTCTTATTAAAGGTGCAAAACGCAGGTTTCTGAATTTTTGCAGATCTACGCCCCCTCTGGCGACAAGCGAAACTGCAACCAGAGTTGTGCACGCTCATTGACCATACGCACACGCACGCATGTACGAGCTGTTCAAAACTAAAGGAGCATCTGACGCACAGATCTTTGGTGTACAGCCATTTTTTACCGAAAAAGACAATATAGCCAATGCAACGACGTTCTTCCTTGTTGGTCAATGACATGAACACCTTAGCATGTTAGCAATGGACACAAGGCTAACGTTATCCGCAGGCCATGCACAAAAACATAGTTAACATCTTTTATTGGATATGTTTTATGTTTCATGTTGTACTATTCTTCCGAACACAATTCCTAGTTTATGAAACTGTTCACTAACAATGGTAAGTTAGTAAAATCAATTCTGATTGTACATGTATCTAGCTTACGCTAACGCATTTTACGCATCATCATGTTGTCATACATAGATTGGCCGTATCAAACATTAGAGACTGGGCTATATCTTACCGTTTTATCAAGAAACAAGCCAACTGAGGATCCCGTTTGAGACCAAGAGCAGACCGGAGATCTCTCCATTTGTTGAATGCCTTCCCGAGGTTGACTCTCGTCTTACTTCGACGCTTGTCTGACTCCAATTTGGCCCTTTTGGTGGCACTAGACAAAATGTTTCTTTTTTTAACTTTACGTGGAGTTTGCGTTGGGGTTTGGAATGGACTACAAGCCGGTCTCTTTGAATCCATCTTCTGTTTTTGACGCACGAGTTGTCCGCTGATACGGAGAATGGCGGCGCCGGCGAATACACAAACTTGTGAGACAGCCTGGTGAGCGTATACGCGCATGACGTCACGCCCAGTCTCAAATTCGAGCCCGAATCCCTCCTATATATTTTCCTGTACAGGATTATAGAGGCAATCTCAGTGAGCAAAAAAGGGTTCAATCAGCCCATCAGGCAGTTCTGTAAGCATGTATAGGAAGAAAAACAGGTATTTTTTACATGAAAAGTTGCGCAATGCACCTTTAAGTATATCTTATAGAAATAGAATTTGTTAGTCAAACACTAATTTATTTTTAGGAAGAAGACTTAAATGTTAACTGACGTAACATTTAACTGATGGATTGTTAGGCATTTATTTTGGTATGTCCAACTCAATCACTTAAAGGGTTAGTTCACCCAAAAATGAAAATTAAGTCATTAATTACTCACCCCCATGCCGTACCAACCCCGTAAGGCCTTCGTTCGTCTTCGGAACACAAATGAAGATATTTATGATTAAATCTGAGAGGTTTATGACTGCTACATAGGCTCCCTAAGGGAATGACACCGGACGGCCCAGAAAGTCATTAAAGAAAATGTTTAAATATTCCATGTCGCAACAGTGGCTCAACTATAAGTTTATCAAGCGACGAGAATACTTTTTGTGCGAAAAAACAAACAAAAATAGCGACTTTATTTGACTATTCCTTTTCTTCCTTGTAAGCCTGAAACGAGACTTCAAGAGATTTCCACGACGCGCACGCGCGAGAATTGCGATCTCCTTCAACTACTTCAGTTAAGTTCTCGCGCGTGCGCGTCGTGGAAATCTCTTGAAGTCTCGTTTCAGGCCTACAAGGAAGAAAAGGAATAGTCGAATAAAGTCGTTATTTTTGTTTGTTTTTTCGCACAAAAAGTATTCTCGTCGCTTGATAAACTTATAGTTGAGCCACTGTTGCGACATGGAATATTTAAACATTTTCTTTAATGACTTTCTGGGCCGTCCGGTGTCATTCCCTTAGGGAGCCTATGTAGCAGTCATAAACCTCTCAGATTTAATCATAAATATCTTCATTTGTGTTCCGAAGACGAACGAAGGCCTTACGGGGTTGGTACAGCATGGGGGTGAGTAATTAATAACTTAATTTTTATTTTTGGGTGAATTTGGGTGAAATTATCCAAATTGACAGATTGTGTTAAAGATATAAAAGATTGGATGACGCGTAATTTTCTTTTATTAAATCCAGACAAGACAGAGGTAATACTTATCGGTTGTAAAAACCGTCCACATAACCTTTCACAGCACGACTTTAACATAGGATGCCCTGTTACTTTATCCGCTACAGTAAAAGACCTGGGTGTTACATTAGACTGCAACCTGTCTTTTGAAAAGCATATTTCATATGTTACAAAAACAGCCTTTTTCCACCTTAGAAACATTGCTAAGCTACGTAATATGGTATCAGTCTCTGATGCAGAAAAGTTAGTTCATGCATTCATGACCTCGAGACTAGATTACTGTAATGCTTTATTAGCTGGTTGTCCTGCATCTTCAATAAACAAGCTACAGTTAGTCCAAAATGCAGCCGCTAGAGTTCTTACTAGATCAAGAAAATATGATCATATAACACCGATTTTATCATCACTTCATTGGTTACCTATAAAGTTCCGTATTAATTACAAGGTATTGCTTTTGACTTATAAAGCTCTAAATGGTTTAGCTCCAGTCTATTTAACGGATCTTCTATCGCCCTACAATCCATCGCGCTCTTTAAGATCACTAAATTCGAGGCTTCTGGTCATTCCTAGGATATCCAGATCCACCAAAGGAGGCAGAGCATTTTCACATTTAGCTCCGAAGCTCTGAAATAGCCTTCCTGATATTGTTCGTTGCTCAGACTCGCTCTCACAGTTTAAAACTAGACTGAAGACGAATCTATTTAGCCAGGCATTCATATAAATTTTTTATCTTACAGTTACTGTAAATTCGGCCTCTAGTTCATAAACGCCAGAGGAGAACTGGCCCCCGACTGAGCCTGGGTTCTCCCAAGGTTTTTTTTTTCTCCATTGGGTCATCTGATGGTGTGTTAGGACACCTTTAGGTCACTGGATGGAGTTTTTCGGTTCCTTGCCACTGTTGCCTTTGGCTTGCTCAGTTGGGGATATTCAAATTAATTAACCAATCATACCATTGATCAGCTCTACCAAACTTGGAAGTCTTTTTTTCCAGTAATAAACAAACATTGTTAAGTTGTTTTGATTGATACTGTGAAGCAGCTTTGATACAATCTGTATTGTGAAAAGCGCTATATAAATATATTTGACTTGACTTGACTTGAACTAACCCTTTAAGTGCAATTCAGATATTTTTTTATTAAGATAGCATAGCTATTTGTTATTTTGACATTTACAAAGACACTAAAATATGGATGGCAACTTTATTGGCATGAATATATAGAGGCTATATAGAAGCAGTGTTGCCAACTATTTCAATGGGAAGTAGCTAAAGCCTGCTCAAAAAGTAGCTAAAATGTTGCTAGATGACGTAAACTGTAAGCAATTTACATCAGTTTTCTATCCTAATCCGTGCTCACATTCTGTATTTTAATAAAATATATAGCCGAATGTCCAGTGAAGCTGTTCTCATTTACATATTTTCTGTCAGACAATGGAAAGGATATGATATAATGATTGGCTATGTTAACCAGCAGTCCAGAAAGTCACTAGATTTATTTTAAAGTTGCTAATGGGTTCTGAAAAGACGCTAATATAGCGACAAAGTCATAACACAAGTTGGCAACACTGTATAAGACAAATATAGTAGAAAAGAAATATGGTATAGACAAATATAGTACTCCCAGAAATCTATGGTTATAGAGCCTTCAGCCACTTTAAATTAAAAGCAAACTGTGTGTTGAAATCAGTGATCAAATCTGCAAGCACAAGAATATTTGTCCATACAAACACAAGCACGTGGGTCCACCACCCAAACCCGCCATTTTAATCTGTCATTCGGATGAGGTTACACCACTTCCTGTGTCAGTTAGCTTGCTGCCATTCCAGCCATACTTTCTTTCTAACTTGAGACAAAGGAGGCAGTTTCAAGGCAATATAATTCATTGGTCAAAACGCAATTCAAAGAGTCATTGAGACCAACACAACCATAAAACTGCTACTGATGAGAGCAGCCTCTGCAAACAAGCTTATGTAATTATGATTGATGGAGTTTGCAGGTGGGGTGACAAATCTGAATGACAGCCACAGCTATGCTTTATTCATCTTTCACCCACTGACTCCAAACTCATATGAACCAGACAAATACCTGCTGAGAGGAATATGTGGAATGTACACCATTTATTATCTCTCAATCAAGACTGCACAGTATGAGGTTACAGAAATTGTAAAGCATAATTCATTTGTTTGTAGTAGAAACATTATGAATTTAAAAGATTAAAACTGCATTAGCAATAACTTATTTTAATCCAAACATACTATAGGCCTATGTATTTAAAAAAAAAAAACAATATAATGTAGCCTACAATATAATGTAATATATAAATGTGTACACTGGAGTCAAAGTCAAGATTTAAAATCCAATTTAAAACTGAAAAGAAACGTTTTATGATTTTGTAAATTTTCAAAGAAACGTTATGATGTAAAATGAATAAGACATTCAAGAAGATTTAAGAATCTATTCAATATAACAATCATCAGGTTTCACACAAGGGAGTTCATGCAGATTTAGTGCTGCTGTCATTAAAGCAAATGAATAAGCCAATATTTAGGCATTTTTAAAGTCAATGCAAATATTTACTTACATTTTTAAGCCGATTAGATCATTTTTACTGAAAATGTATTAAATTATAAAAATGCAAAACACAAGCTTTTCCACTATAGTGATCACATAGGTTTAAAACCCACTATAATCAAGACGGAATACCGCACAATGCAGTATGGCATCTATAAAAGTTGATGCTTTGACGTCTTATATCATCTCGTGGCATCTCATGGACTGAAATGCAACAGAACAAGTTGTTGTTTACTCTGTAGTAGTAGCCTACTAGACAGTGATGAGCAGCAAAGGAAATAAACTTTCAAAGTTTGAACAAAAATAAAAATAAAAAATCGCAACAACAAACAATGTGAAGGGAAAGCATAGTAAATTAATTCATACCTCCATCTTCCAGCGCAGTTGGCGAGTTCTCAACTTATTGTCGCTGTTTTGGTGTGACACTTGCTGAAGTAACCCGCACTCTCTCTCCTCACATGAGCGCAAAGTGTGCACGCGCTCTCTCTCAGAAGTCAAGAGGGTGGTCTTTAGTTATATTTAGGTCTGACTCTTACAACATTTCCACGGTCAAAAGATTGAGCCATTAGCCATGCACAGCAAGAAGAGCTGTTGCAGAGAACTGACCTGTTTCTTACACATATTCCCAGATAGATTACAGAAACTACTCATGAAATATCTGTGCTGCTGTAATTGCTTTAAATACCGTTATTACCAAGTAAGAAAAATACCAATGTTCACTTGTTAAGGTTTTACAAAAAAAACGTTTTACACAAAGAACAGCACTTGATAAATATGATTAAAATGACGTTCAGGTATTGAAGACTCCAGACATAAACACATTTACTCTACATAGAGCAGGTCGCCCCCTCTTGGGCGCAGCCATGTTTACATCACATGACGAGCCATATCACAATCGAATGCCTGCCTGTATGGGATTAATATCCTGCCATGATTCAAAACTGAAAATAAAGTTCTGAAAGGTTGAAACTAAGTGTTTGAAAACTCAAAATCTTAAAAAAAAAGTTTTGCAAGATCGAAAAATAAGATTTGCAAGCTTGCAAAATATAAAAAAAATTAAAAATATCTCTGCAAACATTGTTGTTTTTGAGATTTCCTTCTTCAGAACTGCAACATTTTTTTTACGATGTTGCGCAAACAATTTTTCAGAGTTTCAAATTTGTCATTGTTCTCCCACTGTATTAGTTTATTTTCCAGGTTTGAAACCTTGTAAATGGTGATCTGAAAACTGGTGTGCGAATGTGTAAAAAAAAGTTTTGAAACTCTGAAAAAAGACTTTTGCAGGCTTGCAAAATGGTAAAAAAAAAAAATTAAATCTCTGCAAACATAATTTTGTTTTTGAGTTTTCCTTCTTCAGAAGTGCAACACTCTTTTTTACGGTGTTGTGCAATCATTTTTTCAGAGTTTCGAATTTGTCACTGTTCTCCCAGTGTATAGTTTGTTTTCCAGATTTGAAACCTTGTAAATGGTGATCTGAAAACTGGTGTGCGAATAGGTGAAAAAAAGTTTTGAAACTCTGAAAACTGAGGTTCGAAAGGGCGAAACTTATTACATTACATTACATGTGCACTCCTATTGCAGACTATTTTTTCAGAGCTGAGTTTACAACACCCACTTTGCGGAGATACGCCCACGCAGTTGCGAGCTTGCGACTCACGTGATTTGTGGCAGCGTTGTCACGCAGTTCTGCTCTGAAACTCTGAAACTCAGACTGAGCGAAAATGAAGCTTCGCAACGTCGCAACTTAAAAAAAAAGCCTGGAGGGAGGGCCTTCTGCTCTTGGCCAATGCTTTGCTGTCTGCTGACGTACAGTCCAATCACAAGTCGTATTTACTGGAAAGGTGGGATTGACCGACTGCTCCACCAATGACGAAAGCGTATGGGATGAATATAATATATTCATGCATTCTAAAAACGAGTCAATGAATGCACGCATGCAACCTGATCAACATCTTACTTGTTGCATGCGCAAATTCTGAGCTACATTAATACAAAATCGAGGTTTTGTATTAACAACTATGGCTCTAGTTGTATGCTGCACATTCATGTGATTCTGGATTTTGCACTCACAAGTTGTATTGTATTAGTTTAAATGACGCACATTTATGAATTTGTCAAATGTGTAGTTGTAAATGTGTAGTTGTGCCCACATTAATAACTAGCACCAGGCCTATTAATTTGTAGTTGTTTGTGTGTGGGTTGTGAAATGCTTAACAACCGCGAAAAGAAAGTCTCAAAATCCAAATGAATCAAATGAGATTGACTCAGAAAAGACCTCAATGAATGCACGCGCGTCACCCGATCCACACTTGCACGTCTTCTTTGTTGCATGCGCAAATGAAATTATGATACACTAATACAAAAGAAAACATTTGTATTCACAAAAATGTCTCTATTGAACAAATTGCAAATCTTGTGCGATGTCCTAAACTGCCGAGATAATCACACAAGCGTGCCGTGGCTAGACGTCCACTAATGACACGTCCGATACGCAAACCAAACGAATGACTCATTTGAACCATTCACTTTAATGAATAGCTAAAACAACTGACCTGTCTAACACTGAACTCACGAGACCTCTGAATCGGTGTATAAAAAATCGATAACACTTATAGATTAGTTAACATTTACTATTAACAAACTGCAGCATTGTTAATGTTATAACGTCAATATTTAGAGAGTCTGTAGGCCTATAGGCCCACCTATGTGTTGTAGCCATTAAATAAGCGCATTTAGTTTCATTTTTGGTTAAAATATTATAATGTTATTTTTTTTTTTGCATCTATGCTGATTATGAAAATTGAACAGCATGAGTAAAATAGTCTCTGGTAAGATGCGCAATATATCGGAAGATATGATGGGTCAGACATGATTTTGACCACTAAATTAAGTTTGTTTTGTAGAAAGCCTTTCTTTAAAGTGAATTTCGTTTTGTATAAATTATATCTTAATTTTTAATCAATTTTTCATCAACCAATTGCCTGGATATATATTAAATAAGAAGCAAATGGTAGACAATATATTCATGGAGGCGCGGGCGCGATTGCATTGCACGTGAACTGGAGCTCATCTCATCATAAATTTTGCTCATTTAAATATATATATATATAATTGCGCAGCTCCCCCTGTCAATGATCTAGCACCCCCTCAGCACCTGCGTTAAAAATTATCTGGCGCCGCCCCTGTTGAAAGTCCTTTGGTTGTGGATAGTAAAACATTTCTGCAACATTAATCAAGTTCATTGATAATTGTGCTTGCATGTGTTCATCATTTTGATACTATATTTGAATATAGCACTTTGGCCAACAACTGTTGTTTTTAAATGTGCTCTATAAATAAATATGACTGACTTACTGACTGACTATATTCATCCCATACGCTTTCGTCATTGGCGGAGCAGTCGGTCAATCCCACCTTTCTAGTAAATACGACTTGTGATTGGACTGTACGTCAGCAGACAGCAAAGCATTGGCCAAGAGCAGAAGGCCCTCCCTCCAGGCTTTTTTTTTAAGTTGCGAGGTTGCGAAGCTTCATTTTCGCTCAGTCTGAGTTTCAGAGTTTCAGAGCAGAACTGCGTGACAACGCTGCCACAAATCACGTGAGTCGCAAGCTCGCAACTGCGTGGGCGTATCTCCGCAAAGTGGGTGTTGTAAACTCAGCTCTGAAAAAATAGTCTGCAATAGGAGTGCACATGTAATGTAATGTAATAAGTTTCGCCCTTTCGAACCTCAGTTTTCAGAGTTTCAAAACTTTTTTTCACCTATTCGCACACCAGTTTTCAGATCACCATTTACAAGGTTTCAAATCTGGAAAACAAACTATACACTGGGAGAACAGTGACAAATTCGAAACTCTGAAAAAATGATTGCACAACACCGTAAAAAAGTGTTGCACTTCTGAAGAAGGAAAACTCAAAAACAAAATTATGTTTGCAGAGATTTCATTTTTTTTACCACTTTGCAAGCCTGCAAAAGTCTTTTTTTTTCAGAGTTTCAAAACTTTTTTTTACACATTCGCACACCAGTTTTCAGATCACCATTTACAAGGTTTCAAACCTGGAAAACAAACTAATACAGTGGGAGAACAATGACAAATTTGAAACTCTGAAAAATTGTTTGCGCAACATCGTAAAAAAATGTTGCAGTTCTGAAGAAGGAAATCTCAAAAACAACAATGTTTGCAGAGATATTTTTAATTTTTTTTTACATTTTGCAAGCTTGCAAATCTTATTTTTCGATCTTGCAAAACTTTTTTTTTTAAGATTTTGAGTTTTCAAACACTTAGTTTCAACCTTTCAGAACTTTATTTTCAGTTTTGAATCATGGCAGGATATTAATCCCATACTGCCTGAAGATACCTGTGGTTTCAGTTGCAGTTTAAAATTGGTCCGTTAATTAACATCCACAATATATTAATATTAAAGAGTTTCTTATTTCAATGTTTCATCGAACAACGCATTTTTCACAAGATGCATGCAAATATGAGGCCTTTGAGCTTTTAAAGTCTCAGAAGACCCTTTATATGGTGACCAACATAACTTAATTTTAAAACACTGACTAAAAAAAAATAGAGCTGCCTCAAGACAGCTTGCATGTATAATGGAAAAAAATTATGCACATGCAGTACCCAAAAAAACTGTCTAGGTCAGTTCACAAGTCTTTGAGGCACAACTGTTGATGCTGAGGACGATCTACTTCAATCAGGTTGGTCAGGCAGCATGTAACATAATAGGAGGGGCTTCTGTAAGAGAACATCGGTTTAGTGACATACTTCCATTTATGGATGAAATGAAAGAGGAAGAGTTTTTTTTACTGACCTAAGACTAATATGATGTATAAACAAAACAATCACTGTGGAAACTGTTTCCATGCCATTTTTAATTTATTGACTCTCCAAGGATTGCATCTTGATTTTTTTAATGCAATTTACATAAAACGCACTTCTAATGAACTCACTTTGGCCATGATATTTCGAACATGATAAGTTGTGCAGAATATGTGAAAAAGATCCACTGATATCCACCACACAAAACTGAGCTTCCTCATTTAAATGCAATGACAAATAAACAGCACAGACATCTACCACAAAACTATAAAAAAGTGTCAGTATGTAAACCTAAAAAGAGGAATGTGCACAGTTTTAATGTGGCGACAAGGCGAGCTGCGAGAAGCAGGTGTGTTCAGAAAGCCACATGCTTTGCATGCAGTACTTGAGCTTCCTGATCACACAGACTTCAACATGAGACACTGCAGACACGTGCCAAAGATGCACAGAGAGAGAAACCTCAGTAAAGGTCTAACATAATTTAAGACATTGAAAATAAACATTGAAAACATTATGCTATAGTATGCTTAAATATTAGCATGATAATTCAACACCATAACAATGAGGCTTACAGTGATTTACATTAAAAAGTTGTCTTGCAGTCATTCATTTTCAGAAAGCAGGTGATTTTCAGCAACAGCAATCACTAGGAAAGCTACAAAGTTGAGAAAAGTTCAACTATGTAAATCAACAGTGAAGCATTGCAGCAACTAACAATGGAAGACAGTATGGATTACGATGGAAGTCTGTTTCCACCGTTTAAAAGATAATTGTCACTTTTTATCCCACAATTCTGACTTTTTTCTCAGAATTGTGAGTTATAAACTGATCTTGTCGGCTAGCAACTGTGACAGCTGCTGTTGATGAGTGACGCTTGTACTTACATATAATCGCATCCTGGTAAGAATATACAAGTCAACATTTGAACCGCTTTAAAAGTGTAATTCGGCAATTTATCTCAAAAAAATCTTGTCTTTATTGTTGCGCAAAGAATTCTCGGGTAGGCAAGGACGCAAAGGATCCATCGGTTTCATCCTTCATTTCACGGCAAACGTAGGACGCATTTGGAGGCCGCATTTAAAGGAGCCTTTGAATTGCGACAGCCTTCATCACGCCACTGTGACGCAATCGGCCTTAGGATGCAGCCTCTGAATTGGGACGCAGCGATAAACTTTTTGCAATTTTATATCACGCAATTCTAACTTTATACAATGCAATTGCGAGTTTATAATCATGCAATTCTGAGAAAAAAGTCAGAACTGCAAGATGTAAACTCGCAATTGCTTGAAAAAAGTCAGAATTGTGAGATAGTCACAATTAGCTTATTTATTTTTTATTCTGTGGTGGAAACAAGCTTCCAGACAGTGATCTGCTGCCTCAATTAAATATGGAGTTGAGTGCCAAAACAATAAGTTTAAATAAATACATTTTAAAATAAAATTTAGGAATATACCTACTCGACAGCTTCAGTGGTGTTATATATATATAAAAAAGGTTACATTTAGGGTACATTCAAGTCCTTCTGGGAAATTCGTATTTACGAGTAGGGAAGTCGTAATTACAGCTTTAGGTGAGTTCAAATCACAATGGATGAAGCGAGATGGTGATGCACATTTTCTGCAAAAAAAAAATTGCAAGATTTTTTTTAACTCTACTTCTACAAAATGATGAATAATCAATCAGCATCAGGTGTGTTTTGCTTTTTCATGCTTTAATTCATTCCCGGAAGGTGCAGTAAATCGTAATTGTACAATACTATACTATTTTGTACATGCAACTTAGCTGCATCTAGAGTTCCCCACTTTGTGGTGACGATCAGGTGCGTTCAACATGTAAATACGATTTTTACAACATGATTTTAATGTACCATTACAATAGAAGTACATAGGGCCAATTTTTGGAGGATTTAAAGCTTTTAATCATATAAAAGCATGTTTATTCTTTTGTTAAAACTTATTTGAGCTGTAAAGTTGTTCTCGTAATTTTTATGGTCATTTTAGGGTTTATGGCTGTGTCAAGGTGATGAAGTTGTCCAAATGATCTTTACACAGAAAAGCTCTTTCATTCGTAGCTATTGAAAGCGAGTAGACTATTAACATTAATAATGTTAAATTAGCCTCATTCACTTCCATTGCCAAGTAATAACCAATAATAATTGGTTATTAATAGCCAAGTAATAACCAAAATAACCTTTTTTTTTTTTTAAGAAAAATTAAGGAAAGTCATAATTAATTCATGTGGTAATCAAAATTATGTCGATTGAGCTTAACTTGTAATGAGCCCAGAAGATTCCTTTAAACACTGTCAGTTTAAACGTCCCTAATGCCGGGGACACACTTAACGACAAGCTGAAACATTCTAAGACTTTTACAGAGTTTCCAACGAGTGCAGCAGATTTTAAACACCAACTGTGAACACCGACTGAACGCAACTATCTCTGACGTGTCACGTTTGGGCATGATCAGTCGTAAGTATCAAATACTTGATGCTTGAAAATCCTAAATCTTAAAAGGCGAGTCAGTCAAAATATGACCTTTTTGTGTTGTACATCTATTTATGAAGTACCCAGAAGAATGAGGTACTTCTGGTCTGTTCTTTGTTATCTGTCAAGCCTTGTTTCATTTAGTTCTGTAAAACCTGTAACTCTTCCTGCTGTGGGTTTCTCCCTGGAGCACAAGCGCTACTTTTTCTTCCTCCTGTCCATTTAGCGAAGAAAGATCGGGAATTTTCCCCAACGAAGAAGAAAAGGATAGGGTCCAGACAACTGTTAGCTGTACACAAACAATGCGCTACAACAGCAGCCTTGCGGACTACCAAAATAAAGTCACACGAGTCTCCGTATCCGTTCATCTTGACATGCTTCTCAGCTGATAAGAAGATCGTCCGCACTACGTGATAAGGTAAAAAGCACACCAGAAAGATCCCAAGGCTGATGATGACCAGAGCGCACGCCTTCTTCCTGCAAGGTCTGGTCCTACCTAGTGCAGGACTAGGCCTCAGAAGATTCTTTGCGACAAAGACAGAGCAGAAAAGGATGACCACCAAGGGCACCACAAAGCCCACCGGAAACGTGACGTTGTTGATGAGCAGCAATTGGTCCACGTTGTCCATCGCCAAATCCAAGCATCGAGAACTGCCCTCGTCTTGAAGTCTTTTGTTAGTGAACAACAGCGGACAGCAGGCTAAACCCATCAAGACCCAAATGAGGCAACACACGATACCCGTGACGTAGTGGGTCTGTATGCGTATGTACAAGTACGGCCGTGCCAGCGCCAGGTAACGCAAGACGTTCAGGGCAACTAGGAAATACACTGAGCTGTACATATTGAGATAAAACACGTATAAAATGAGTCGACAGGTGACGTGACCAAACAGCCATTGAGAGTTCAGCATGTAGTAAGTGATCCTCAGGGGCAAAGAGCACACCAGCATCAGGTCTGAGGCCAATAGGTTCAGCATTAATAGGGTGACTGGAGTGAAACTCTTCTGGGCCCTCCATTGGCTGAAGAAGACGCAGATAGATAAAGAGTGGCCGACGAGTCCGAGGACAAAAATCAGAATGTATGCTGTAGGGTACACTAGGCGTTTGAAGTGATAGGTGTTATTGAGGCCTGAACAGGAGATGTTTTCCCTGAGCCCTGGAACAGACAGATTCATGTCCTTCACTGTAGAAAGATGACAAGATTTGGATGAAGATTTAGTGGCTTAAAACAAACAACAATTTATTTTTTAAAGGGAAATAAAGTTATTTTGGTCCATACAATGAAAGTCAAAAACAACATTGGACCTCATTGACTTTCATTTTATGCATGAAAAAAAGGGACATATTTTAAAAAATCTTTGTTTCTTGAAGTAAGCCATTTTTGAGTGAACTATCCCTTTGAGAATTTATGTATTACCTTTTATTATTATACTGTACACTCAAACGTTATTTACTGGCATCTGTGGTTCCATGACATCCATGGAAAATTTCCATTGCATTCCATTCTTTATAGTGGAAGAAAGTTCTTCAGAATAAAATATTCATCACACTAAGAAAACAGTGGTTCTTCCAAGAACTGTTCAATGAACAAAATGGTACTTTTATTCCATCACTAAGAAAACCCCCTTTTGGAACCCCCTTTTTTTAAAGAGTGCAAGTGCTTTGTATTCTTACTGGAAGTTTTACAGTATGTAGCATTTGCAATTCACATTCTCATTGTCTTCTATTTTCAAAAGCTGTACAAAAAAAACAGGCTTTTCTAGTCAAGCACGAACAATCTCCGTAACATACCCAGTTAGTAACATGTCTTTTAAAAAAGAATCCTAATATCAAATTTCTTCTCAAATATTTAACAAAAGACACATTTAACAGCAAACATTAAAAGCAAGACTTTACCTTTTCTGCAGTGTGAAGAGGTGAAATCAGGTCTTCCAAAAGCACTCACAGTTTTGTCACTAGCCCAACCAGCCCAGCATTGTCAGCTACTGGAGGAGGTGAGGTACAAAACACAGTAGGAGGAGGATGTCCCAAGAACGACCTCCCCATCATCACTGGAAAAGGTCTGATTCATTTCCTTCTCGAAGAACAACAGCCATCCTATAACAGCACTTGTTACATGCATTGTTCAGTATGGCAGTTCTGTTAATGGCTTTAGATTCAAAGTATTTTGAATACTGTCCTGATACATAGCATGTATGAAAGGTCCAAAGTCCAAAGCTTATCTTTATTTGTGGCTCAGGCCATTTAGATGCAAAACACTGGTTATTCTGTTTTGTGCACCACAGCTTTAAACCACAACAACTTATGCAGATGTGCATTTTCCCTCACTTTTATTCCGTTTCTCTGGTAATATGTCATTTACGCCACCCAGTTGTGCTGCCCTAAATTTTCTCTTTGATCACAAGCACTTCTAAAGATGAAGTGCTGATAACCTTTTAACAGAAGCCACAGCTGACAAAGCAGAGCCTTTGTGAGCGTCTGACGATAGCAGTACATTAAAACCCATAAGTTATGTGCTGGGGAAATTTAAATAAACAAACTGCATTGAACTTCAGCTTCTGCCTTTAAGTTCCAGTATTTGAGTGACGATCATACTGAAGAATTAAAATGAATGATGCACGTATGAAATCATCTTTGCATCCCTGCTTCCCAATCATTTATTTCATAGTAAAAAATTAAGCCTCTGCCAAGAGATGATTCTCTGAACTTCAAACACAACTAACACTAGCAAGACATCTACAAGCTTGCTATTTTCTGACAAACAGCATTTCGGTACGGAATAAATCTACAGGCACTAGTCTAAACAGAGCCAATAAAAAAACGAAACAGTGTGATTAATCATTTTATCACCATGTGCTATGGCTAGTCTCAGTTTGTGGCAACAAGAAGTAGGCAAAGATGCCACTGTCCTCCTTGAATCAACAACAGGACACTTGATTTTTCTTAAACAAGTCAGTTGTTAAACTTTTGAGGCATTACATAATTTTTCAAAAAGAACATTTGAGGTATAACATAATTTTTTCAAATATTAGTAACAAAAGCTCAAAAACAGTTTTAAAATTCAATAGCAAAAATAACAACGCGGCCAAGGCAGAACATAAAAAGGTCAGACCACACATATGCACTTCCACTCGCACAGCAATCACATCCTAAAAACCCAGTAATGCCTAAACAGCAACACATTTATAATACAGTCTCCAAATGAAATCCATTTACTTTTATCACGCAAAATAGGGAGTCCTCAAAGATATGCTTTGAGAAAGGCCACAAGCGGGGTTCACATCTGCAAAAGATGTGATGTCTTTACCTAAAACATGATTAAAGGAAACACTGGTGTCAAATTTGATCTTAAACCCTGTCATTCACTTCCTGTACAGCAATGAGGAAAAGCAGGAAGCTCTAGAATTAATGGAAAAAAACACCAAGGAAAAAAAACAAAAGAAAAAAACCCAATAAATTATCATCATGACACACTAAACCCGCCAGTTTTTTGTTTGTAGATCACTTAAGAGGTATGCTTCATGTTATTTCCTCTACCACAAGGTCAACTAAACAAAACTCTACAAAGCAAAGAATAAAACCTCCTTCATGGACGCTCGCATGCTTAAAACAAATCTAAAATGAACTAACACAGGAAAAGCACCTGTGCTATTTCAGGAAATGCAGTGCACAGCTTCAGCTTAATTACTAAAACAGGTGAAGAAGTCTAAAATGTAGTAACGTAAAACACCCAGGGGTGTCAGTCTTTCCCGTTCATGGCGGAGTGGTTTTCCTCAGGCAGTACAGAGCGGATTCATTTAGGGCTCTGGATGCTCTTTAACAGACTCCTCCTTCAGTTTCTGTTCCTGCATACGAGTACGTGTCGAGCCTGAAGAGACGAGAACAAATGTTTAAGCAACAATAGCATATCACGTGATGTTAAATTATACGCAACAATGACTATGCTATTTTGCTATGATTCTGAATCATAGCAAAGCATACCATAGCATGAATTAAGCTGAAGAGAAAATACGTTTTATTCATTGAATATTTAGCTTGAAAATATGGGATGCTTGTAATTCTTTATTATTATTAAGAGAAACACTATCATTCAAAAGGTTTGGGGTCGGTAAGACAGCTATAATGTGAAATATTATTAAAATTTAAAATACCTGTTTTCTATTTAAATTTATTTTAAAAGGTAGTTCCTGTTAAAGCAAAGCTGAAGGTATCAGAAACAATACTTCAGAAATCAATCTAATATGCTGATTTGCTGCTCATTAAACATTTCTTATTATTATCAATGTTGAAAACAGCTGTGCTGCTTAATATTTTTTGGAAACAGGGATTATTTTTTCCCCAGGATAAATAAGAGCAAAGAACAGCATTTGATTTTTATATCATTATAAATGTCTTTACTTTCACTTCTCATGTTGTAAAGCTTTTGTTACACTCATGCCAGAATTATAATTCATTTATGAACAAACTTTTCTTTTGGTTTGCATCTTTCAAGTTACAAATAAAAAGAGAAAATACATATGCTTTATTCATTTCTGAAGTATTTAATTAATTTTATTACAATGTGGTTATTTAATGCACACTAGCATTCAAAAGTTTGATGTCAGTAAGATTTATTTTAAAGACTGAAGAAAAGTCTTCAGATTAAAAGTTAATATTTGTATAAAGCAAGAATTCATCAAATTGATCCAAAGGCACAGCAAAGACTTTAACAAACGATTTTTCTTTTCAACTTTCTATTCATTAAAGAATCCTGATTTTTTTTTTATCACAGCTTCTCCAAAAAAATTAAGCTGCACAATGTTATAAAACTTATAATAATAGGAAATGCTTCTTGAAGGATCATGTGACACTGAAGACTGGAGTAATGGCTGCTAATAATTCAGCTTTGCCATCACAAGAATAAATTTGAAAATAAATAAAATTGAAAACAGTTATGCATTGTAATAATAATATTTCACAATATTACTGTTTGTACTGTATTTTCAATCAAATATACCCAATCGAATAAAACCTAAAATAAAAATCTTGCTGACCCCAAACTTTTGAATGGTAGTGTATAAACCATTGATTCATTGAATTTCCTATTGTGATACATAATGATTACATTTACTCAGAATTTACTCAGCGCCTACCCTGTTTTGAATTATATAGTTAACACAACCATTTGACTCAAAACAAAAAATCCGCCATGTCTAGACAGGAAGAAGTGTGACGGCAGAACATCTTTGTGGTTCTGTGAAATCCAGCTTACAGTTCAGACAACAGACATGTACAAAGGTTGAAGGAAACTTACTCATCTCAGCCAGCTTCTGGATCAGCGTTGACTCGCCACTTGATTTGCTAAAAATGAACAAACAGTCTCAATGATTCACTGGATTCAAACTTCGAGAGATAAATGAAGAAAAATAGAGCATAATTCCCACCTTCCATCAGCTTCATCTTGTCCATCCATGTCAAAGCGCAATCTCTTAAGGGGTTTGGGGGCGGCGCCTCCATCCAGACTCCTCTTGAGGGACCAATCAGTGCTGTTCACCATCTGATTGATCTTCTGAAATTTGTCTGCAGACTGTTGAGATTAAGAGAGAGATTTTTAAATCAAGTCTTAACACATTTTAAATAGTTTGAAAGTTTAATAAGTGCTTTCCATCACTAACCCCAAAGGATTCGCCGATAGATATAAGAATTCTGTCCAGGACACCACAAAGAAAAGATTCAATTAGTGCAAATCAACACACATAAATCCACATAATATGAAAGACTTTGAAGTTTACGCCTCACAGTAAAAGAGAAAGTTATCAAGTCACAATTCAACACACAATTCAAGTGTGTAAAGGTATTAAGATTTAATTCTGTATATGCCCAAAATTAGTAGACAATCTCCCAATGACAGATGTGAACACTGACCTGCTCCGTGGGGTCATGGGTACAGGGGACATGCGGCTGCTTTTCAATGGGGAGACGTAGACGTTATTGCTGCCGGGCACGCGCAGAGGAGAGTTTTTATAGGGGCTGCAGGGGATTTGAGGAATGGGAGACAGAGGCGGCGGCTGGGAGACAAAAAGAAACATCAAGTAAACCACAAGTTGTTGTAGGAACCCTTTCGTGCAATTAAACATGATTTCAGGCCACTAGGGAGCAGTATAACACAAGAAAGTATTCAATAAAAGTGTAAAAGGTAGCATGTCTCACCCGAGGAGAGGAATATTGAAGAATGTTAGTCTTGAGCTTCTGCATGAAGACCAGATTGTAGAAGACAATGATGGAGTCGTACTGACCCTCTCTGATCAGCACACGCTTAAATGTCTGACACATCCGGACAAATCAAAAAGTTGGGTTGTTTTGTGTTTGTTAATATCACTTTAAATTCATTCTTAATATACTTGAATGATCATCTGAAACAAGACATTTGAAAGGGAACAAGACATTTGACTCTCACCTCCTGATTAGTACTGGGCAGCTCTTTATAAGCGGTCACAATAGTTTTGAAGCGCAAGTCAACGTTCTTCACCTTGCATATGGCATACATAGCCGACATGATCAACTGCAATGAACAGAGGAGCAGGTCAAGTATCTAAGCCATTTTATTGAACATACTGCAAAGCTAAAAAAATAAAAAATAAAATAAAATTCAGCATATTATAATATTTATGAAAAAAATGGTAGTACCTGGTCTAAGTGTCTCTCTTGCATTAATTCGTACTCGTTCTGGAGGGTGTGCTGAAGCAGGGTCCATATTATAGGTTCCAGTTCTGGGTGCGAGGTCAGCAGGTGCGAGAACAGCGTTTTCAGTCGCAGGTAGGCCATCCTGTACACTGTAAAAAACAAAACAACAACAAAAAACTTTATCTCAACAAGTTCGAAAAGTAGTATGTTATGTACTAATGACTCTCTCAAAGAATGCTTTACGCTTTAACCTACACTTTTTGTAGAAAAGGCTCAGAGAGTTTGAACGGGGTGCTTTGGTGCCTGGTGTTGGGGGCTCAGCCTCTGTTGACGGGGGTCGACGGCTCGGCCGCACAGGAGAGAGATACCTGGGGAAGGTGAGAAGGTTAAACGAGTTACATACTCATTTTGCCAATGAAAAGATGATGAAAATGAGAGAGCTAATAGATGTCAGTGGCTAAAAAGTTTGGGGTCGGTATAATTTTTTTAAATGTTTTTAAAAGAAGTCTCTTATGCTCACCAAGCAAGGCTGCATTTATTTGATCAACAATATAGTAAAATATATGGTGAAAAATTATTACAACTAATAATGATTTTCTATTTGAATATATTTTACCAATGTAAATTATTCCTGTGGTGGGAAAGCTCTGAAAGCTGAATTTGATCCTTCTGAAATCATTCTAATAATCTGATTTGCTGCTCAAGAAACATTTATTTTCAATTATTATCAATTTTGAAAACAGTTGTGCTGCTTAAAGGGTTAGTTCACCAAAAAATGAAAATGATCCCATAATGTACTCACCCTCAAGCCATCCTAGGTGTATATGACTTTCTTCTTTCAGCCAAACACAATCAGAGACCAAACACTGTTCCAAGCTTATTGGGAGTGAATGGGTTAGTGAATGGTACCATTTTATTTGAAGCTCAAAAAAGTGCGTCCATCATCATAAAAGAAATCCATATGGCTCCAGGGGGTTAATAAAGTCCTTCTAAAGCAAAGAAGCAATGTATTTTTGTAAATTGTGAACTCTGACCCAACGTATGACGTATTGATGAACACGGAAGCGCAGAGGATAGAACAAAACAAAATCACGAATTAGGAGTCTAAAACGAGAATTTTTAAAGAGAAATGTTGGAATATTCAAGTGTCACATGATCCTTCAGAGGAGCTTGAGTTTGTTGCTCAGCCCTATTTTTATTTATTTTTAATCATGACAGGCGTCTACTCTCATCTAAGCTTACGCTACGCCTAAGTCCCACGTCGGGTCAGAGGACACTCTTCAGCCGGAACTAGACTCGTGGACAGTTGTTACCGGAAGCCAGTGATTACAGTTTATAAAGTTATAAATATGGATTTTTTCCTCACAAAAATGCAATGCTTCGTTTTAGAGGGCCTTTATAAACCCCCTAGAGCCGTATGGATTACTTTTATGATGATGGATGCGCTTTTTTGGGTTTAAAAAAAAAGGTACCATTTACTCCCATTTGAAAGCTTGGAAGAGCCAGGTCAATTTTTTTAAATATAATTCCAATTGTATTCGTCTGAAAGAAGAACGTCATATACACCTAGAATGGCTTCAGGGTTAGTAAATCATGAGTTTATTTTCATTTTTGGGTGAACGACCCCTTTAAGTCAGGTACGTAGGGGAAAATCTACCACAGGGAGAAGGCTATCAGTGATTATTTTAAATATTGGTCTGCTTATGTACAATTAGTTTTTAACTACTGATTTCAAAGGGGATGAGTCTTTGTATTAGTACTACATGTTTATGTACTATGCAATAGACTTATGCTGCGTTCACACTGAACGCGAATTGAGAGTCAAATTCGCTTCTATCACGTCTAGTTGGACGCTTGAACATTTTGAATCCACTGGCGTGCCCAAAGTGAATTGGATGCACGTATAAAGCGAGCATTCGAAGCGAAATAGACGAGCGTTTGAGGCGAAATTCGCTTCTTGTGGGAGGGGTAAGTGCTAGGCGGATGTCTGTTTGCAAGATGGCTGATGTTGATCGAGAATTCATCTAGAGTCACCGCTCTGTATTTGCTCTGGAGAGCAGAACAGCGGCGTAGGGGTCATCGTCGACGTACTTGGGTCCACCAGTCCCTCCGGAGGCGTATCCAGTTTGGAGAGTTTCCCCACTAGCTCCAGGAGCTGCGCCTGGATGACCGCCGCTTTCAGCGGTACTTCCGCCGGTCCCCCGCCCAGTTTGATGACCTGTTGTCCCGCATCGGAGCAAGGATCACCCATGTTGAACGAGTGACTCTGGATGGGCCTGCCCCCGTTTATCACGTCACTTCACCACAATGAGTCAGACAACAGCCAGTATGATTCACACAGAGATCTGATCTCACCATCATCGAGTCCATCTGGGATTACATGAAGAAACAGAAAAAAAAACAGACTAAATCCAGAAGAACTCTGGCAACGTCTCCAAAACGCTTGAATACAAAGTGTACAAGTGTTCCTAGACGAAAGCCGTATTAAACCCCTATTAAAGGATGGTCACAGCAAATATTGATTTGATTTAGCTAACTGATAAATAACATCTATTATTTTCTCTATTTTTCATCTATTTTTTTTTCTAAGGATCCTGACTTTACAGCATTTTTACACTAGTGCCTAAAAATTCTCAGTACTGTAGCTATGAAGGTAGTTTTCTTCAAGCGTCTTGGAGACGTTGCCACAGTTCTTCTGGATTTAGTCTGTCTCTGTTGTTTCTGTTTCTTCATGTAATCACAGACAGACACGATGAGGGTGAGATCAGATCTCTGTGTGGAGCACCACCTGTTGTCAGACTCTTTGTGCATTAAAAATCTCAATGTATTAATCCAAATAATGTTAAAAGGAATGTTTCCTATATTTCCTACTGACACATTACAGCAAAATATATAAATAACTGGCTTAAAACAATTTTTGGGGCGAAAATATTTATTTATTTATTTCGAGCAATATATAATTAAACATGACAAGGCAATAAGAAGCATTTTGATTAAATATTAACATGCATAAGACATTTGCACAGTACTGTATATGTATTTTTTTAAATAAATGCAACATGAATTTGCTAGATCTGAAATGTCGACTGTTTCCCACCATCACGTGCAAAACAAGCGCACGAGGCAACACGTGCAATGTGACCTTGTTTTACAGACAAGACTTACCACAGCACACAGCCCCTGGGCCTAATAACCTACGAGCTTGTGTTAGCGACCTCAAAATTACCCAGGAGTGTTTTTGGTTCCCTGTTCAATCAAAAAGGAAGCACGCCACTTCGTTCTCACGAAAAGGTTCCTTGAAACTAGCAATAATCTCTTAATCTATGCCTAATCTGACATTATACAATAGGCAAGGCAAGTTTATTTATATAGCACATTTCATACAATATGGCAATTTAAAGTGCTTTAAACAGAAAGGAATTAAAATCACTAAATAAAATCAAGGAAAATTAAACGGGTTATAAAAGGAATTAAAAGAGATATATGATACAGTTATAAAATGATTTAAACGAGTAAAAAGATGATACAGAGATAAACTTCTCATCTGGCAAAACACAGGAGTTGTGAAAAATCATATATGAGATTTTCCTATGGTGATTACACAAGATATCTATTGGACGTCTCCGAATGGACCAGATTTTACCCTAAAATCAGACAGGAGGAGCTCTAGGACTGACTCACGGGGTAACCTCGGGTTCAATTCCCCACCAGTCCGCACCCCAAAAATTTGTTCAGAAGCTCTAGGAATGGAATCGATCCAGTTTGCAATCCACAGAACCTCGAGTTTAATTACACGTCAAAGTCACTACTCCAACACAGACCCAGGTCATCAGCATGGTTTCATCTCTCATAATTTATGTTGGTCTCTTACCCAATTCTCAGTGCCATTCAGTTTAGAATCAAAAGGAGGAATACAGTGCAATCAGTCGGACGTACAGTGGATACAGTTTTAAAAAGAATTAAGAGTAAAAAGATTATACGTTGTGGGAGTACATCCTGAAACGGTCACACCGTAAAAACTGAATCATGTTTCTCAACTGGTGGGTCTCAACCCAAAAGTGGGTCGCGGAGTGTGTGGTCAAAAAGAAAAAACATAATTGTAAATGTTTTTCTGATGCAATACTTTTATTTTTAAACACGTGCACGAAAGCTGTCTTCTATCAACGACGCAATTTAAGTAAAGAGTGCCTGAGAAAAACTCATCATGATGCAGTATCTCATGTCAGGCTATATGTTTGTCTTCACTCTTCAAATGCGCATGCAAATGTGGAGGCAGGCACTGTACCTCACTATATGCATGCAACATCGTAGGCATGTTTAGTAAGTCATAAAATTACCAAAAAGTACCAATAAATTACGTAACTGGTACATCGTGTGTTAGCCGAGAAGTATTTGCAGGCAAACATTGTTAATTCTATTCATCAGGATCAATGTCCATATCTTTTATTAACAGTTAGTATTGTGTATTTTCAATGGTGACTGCTTCTGTAGTTTCTAATCTACCACTTTATTTTCACATATTTAGTCATTTTTCATATTTTTGATGACTGTCGTGGCTTATACTAACTTATTAACTTTATTGAATTAACAAATAATAGTTTGGGGCTGCTATTTAGTAGCTTTACATTATACTGTTACTCATCAGTGTTGAAATTTGGGTCGCTTCATCACTTTGGGAAAATGTGAACCACTGAACTAAATTATAGGGCCAAGAATCACATTTTTTATTTTATGTTTTTAATCAGAATAAACTCTTAAATAAACATATTTAGTAGTTCATGCACTTCCTGTGAATCAGACCATGATCTTGGTGTTGCGTGTACCATGCTCACTATATTTTAGCTACAAGAAGACCAATTATAAATAATCCTTTCAAAATGCCCCAATGAAAGTCAAAGTCAAATCACATTCAGAAATTATTTAGCAATTCCAGGAAATATCAATCCCCTTTGGAAATGAAGAATCAGTGTAGAGGTATTTTGTGTGTCAAAGGTTGATGGTAAGGCCCTAATGCTTGAGGCCGGATACATTTTGAGGGGCAGTGGCCAAAACCAAGAAAAAGGGCAAGCGAAATAATCATTATTACAATAATACCCTCAAAACAAAAATAAAAAACATTACATATGGCAAAAGCATGAGATTAATCATGATTACATAGGCTATTGTATGTATTGACATTCATTTTATTTGTCAGAAATCTCCTTTTCCACTAAGTGGCAATATTTGCCAGTAGATAGCAGCAAGTCACTGTCTTCATGAGTCATTGAATCATTAAATTCAACTGATTCGTTCAAAACACAGATTCATTTAGGAAACGAAACACTATTGTGTGTTGCTCAGAGATGCACATCTGTTTGCTGTTTGTTTGGAACTATTTTCATTGGCAAAATAGAGCAAAAACATTGTGTACTGATTTTGTATAAAATCAATATCACATTTGCAATTGTGCTGATAGGTATTTGAGAAAAGACAGCTCTCTTGCGAGTGTGATATCTTATTAAAAAAAAACTCAAGAGGGGACTCTTGAATTGAGGCACTTTTTTAAATTTCCGTGGCATCTTTGACCCACGCTCCTATTAAATTCTGAACCTGGTAATTCTATCTTTCAGCTTGTTAGACTAATAGACTAGACTACTGAAATGTGACAGTCTACCATTTAAAGATTTCTCTATTCAATTTGATGAAAATTTGTCATAATTGAAATCTTAAAAACAGACAGAAATATTTTTTGGGGTGTAAATCTTAAATTGCTGAATAAACTGTTTAAATTTCCAGACTGAATCAGCTTTCCTGTACTGCGTTTACATGGCGTGTTTAAGTCCCGTTCATTCTACATCAATCCCAATAGACATTTCCAAGCACTGTGTGATAAGTTCAATTCAGTATTCTGTGCTGCTTCATAAAGGTATGTATTGCAAAAGTTAGATTATGTTGATAAACAGGTTTATAATTCATTTTTGTCTCACAATGTGTTGTGTTCTGTGTGAGCCACGCAAAAAAAAAGTAAAGTTAACTAGATTTAAAAAGTCACCAATTTCACAGACATTTATTTAACCGTGAAACTTCAAAGGCAGAAGACTGGTATGTAAATGAACATGACAGTTTGGAGGAGTGAAGGGAACTCGGAATGCGGCTGCGGTACGAGCGAGAAATGAGAAAGGTCTCCTGCTTGGGTCTGGAGCAGTAGATTCATTGGAGAATGATTTGAAATCCACTCCACTCATATACAGTAATCTGTCTGCTAGAGAGGGCCACCTCAGCCCATGGGGGCAAAGGGACAGTAGCTCGGGCCCCTGTTTCACAGTGACAGAAAAATCAGATTTTGTCTGTTTTTTTCCATCATTGGTTATGCAATAACTTTCTATCTTAGAATGTGTCATATTTCCTCTTTAAGGCAGCTGCATGTGCAACATTCATTGAGTAGTGGTAGAGAACAACTTTAAAAGAGTTGCTTCCTCAATTTAAACTAGCCCAAGTAACTAGCCCTTTCTTTTTTATACGTATGCATCCTTTTGAACAGGACGTTGTGACTGGCTCAGAATTACATAGCCCTAGTTTTGAGAGATGACTCACAGGTCAGCAGCGGTGTGGTTGTGATGCAGGGGTTGGTTCAGGGTTGCGGGGGGCTCTGCTTGTTCACCAGGTCCTTCCTCACGAGACTGTTTGAGGAGGTCAAAGAGAGGAGAGTCCTACAGAGAAGAACAAGACGGAGTTACATCACGGATCTGAAACCGAGACTATTGCCGGCTCAGTGAAAAGGGAACTGATTAGAGGATAGTCAGGATACAATGGGTCTCATTCATGAAACATTCGCAAATATACAAGTAAATATGAGAGTGATTTGCGCGTAAAGAGACCTTCCCGAAAACTCATCTCCTGATTCACAAATACTTCGTAAACGTCAGATGTGATAGTGAAATGTGTGTGTGTGTGTGTTAATGAATTCCAATCAGTTGTAAATGGGACGCGCGTGCACGCTCATTCTCAAATTACCATAAATCCCGCCCATTAAATCCGACTGACAACTATATATGGGCATCATATTATGACAACAAACGAAGGCTTTCAACATGTCTTCTCAAAAACGAATGAAAAAGAAAAATTTCTCAGATGCAGAAATCAAAGTTTTCTTATCATAAGTTCATTTAAAACACCACATTTTATTTTCAAGCGTAGGCTACATAGTGGCGTATCAGGTACTAAAAAAAAGGAAGCTTGGCAGCAAATTACAGATGCAGTTAATGCAGTTTCATCTGTTAATCAAACAGTCCCAGAAGTAAAAAGAAAAACCGTATGTAATTACTATATATAATATTTTTTCAAAATGCTGTGTAAATATGTACCCGATTAAGGTGAATTAAAATGCAGCCTTAGTTATTAATGAGAAAAACGTTTGGATGTTAAACTCACTATTTACGCGTGGCTGGGAGCAGGTGTAGATTTCTTTCGTACCAACTAAAATTTGGAAAATACGAAAACTCACTATTTACGCGTGGCTGGGAGCAGGTGTAGATTTCTTTCGTACCAACTAAAATTTGGAAAATACGAACATTTGAATAAATCCGAAAATTTACGCCAGAACCACTTTACACACGATTTACACAAAAATTCGTTCTGCTCGTGTTTCATGAATGAGACCCAATGGGTCTTTTACTGAATGGGTATACTTATACCATTTGTCATTATATTTGAACAGTATTTGATCAATAAATCCATTCAATTCATCTGAAGAACTTTATTTACACCCAAAACATCATGATTATGTCTGCATGCAAATCAATACATTTTTTTGCAATAAATAACTTATTTAATAAGAAAATAATAAAGATCATTTAAAATAATACTTACTAAGCTAAATAATACTTTTCTTATATAAGTATATAAGTGGTCTTTATATAAGTGGACACTTTTCCTCCTAAAAGTGGTCAATGCCTCACTTCTTTCTGGTAGTTTTCCAAACTCCCTGAAAAAAGCAGTTGTCAAGCCCCTCTTGAAAAAGAGCAATCTGGATAAGACTATATTAAGCAACTATAGACCGATCTCAAATCTTCCTTTCATAGGCAAAATCATTGAAAAAGTTGTCTTCAATCAGCTGAACAAATTCTTAAGCTTGAATGGATGCTTTGACAATTTTTCAATCTGGATTCCGATCGCATCACAGCACAGAGACAGTGCTCATAAAAATAATAAACGATATTCGCTTAAATACTGATTCAGGCAAATTATCAGTACTGGTACTACTCGACCTCAGTGCTGCATTTGACACTGTCGATCACAACATACTTCTTGACAGGGTGGAAAACTGGGTGGGGCTTTCTGGGATAGTCCTAAAATGCTTCAGATCATACTTAGAAGGGAGAGGTTATTATGTGAGTATAGGAGACCATAAGTCTGAGTGGACATCCATGACATGCGGAGTCCCTCAAGGCTCAATTCTTGCACCACTCCTATTCAACCTGTATACGCTCCAAATGAGCCAAATAATGAGAAAGAACCGAATCTCTTACCACAGCTATGCAGACGACACACAGCTCTACTTAGCCCTACCGCCTAACGACTACATCCCTATTGACTCCCTGTGCCAATGCATTGATGAAGTAAACAGTTGGATGTGCCAAAACTTTCTTCAGTTAAACAAAGACAAAACTGAAGTCATTGCGTTTGGAAACAAAGAGGAAGTTCTCAAGGTGAATGCATACCTTGACGCTAGGGGTCTAACAACTAAAAATCAAGTCAGGAATCTTGGTGTGTCTCTAGAGTCAGACCTTAGTTTCAGTAGTCATGTCAAAGCAATAACTAAATCAGCATGCTATCACCTGAAAAATATTGCAAGAATTAGATGCTTTGTTTCAAGTCAAGACTTAGAGAAACTTGTGCATGCTTTTATCACCAGCAGGGTGGAATATTGTAATGGACTATTGTAAATGGATTCTGAGGAGAACCAGAAAATATTGAAAAATTGATTTTAAAGTATTATTACTGGTATATAAATCATTTAGTGGCCTAGGACCCAAATACATTGCAGATATGCTCACTGAATATAAACCTAACAGATCACTCAGATCATTAGGATCACATCAGCTAGAAATACCAAGGGTTCACTCTAAGCACGGAGAGTCTGCTTTTAGCTATTATGCCAGCCGCAGCTGGAACCAGCTTCCAGAGGAGATCAGATGTGCTCCTACAGCAGTTACTGTACGTTCACACCGCCGCCGACTTGAGCGTCAAAGAAGCTCTGGCCGCTCTGTCAAGGACGCTTGTCAAAAAGCACGGGGAAGCTCGTTGACGCTTTGGACGCTCTGACGTAGCAGGGAGAAGAGAAGTGTCACAACATGAAATGTAATAAACAGAAAAAAACAAGCAATAGATTGAAGAAACCTTTTATAATGACAGCATTTTTATAAACGTTTTGATCACATTTGGTCGGGGAAAAAAATAATAATTAGCTATTATTATTATTATTATTTGCATTAGGCTATTATTTGCATTAGTGCAATTGGTCAAATCGTTGTCACCGTGAGCAAATGAATTGCATTCCCGCTTAAAACGAGCGTTCGTAAATATTTCAAATAAAAGTTGCGCTCATTCTCAAATGTGTATCACTGGATCATTATGGAAAATCGTGAAGTTGTTGTGTTTGGTGCTGCTTTATTGTATTTGCGGAGAAGACGTCGGACTCGGAGATTTTGGGTTCATGACATGCCTCGTTCTTTTGTAACTGGTCCCTGTAAGCAAACAACGTCATATCATATATGATAGGAAACCCAGCAACAGCGATTATCAGCTTCTCCTCCATTTTTTCGGAACTAATGTTTTGGTAGGAACGAAAGTTCACATCGTATGTTTCTCCGGAATCAGCCAGAGTGAAGGACGTCTTTATTCTGATTGGTTGCTGGCGTTTTGCCGCTGCTTGCCGCTGAACCGCGTCATAGCTCATTACCATAAAGTTGAGCTTCTTTCAACTTTCTGATTGACGCTCAAAACGCGACGCCGAGGGATTTGACGCTCCTTGCAGCTGAGAGAAGCCAGCTTCCATTGAAAATGAATGACTTCCGGCCGCTTTGGAAGCTCAAGTCGGCGGCGGTGTGAACGTACAGTTACATTCAAATCCAGACTCAAAACACATCTGTTTAGCGGTGCATTTACTGAATGAGCACTGTGCCACTGTTCGTCCGACTGTTTTTACTGTACTTTATTTTATTTTTTATTGTAAACTGTTTTAATTATTGTTATTTCTTTTGAATTTTTTTCTTTTCTTTTTTAAATTTTTTCTTTTTTATTTCTTCTATGTAAAGCACTTTGAATTACCATTGTGTATGAAATGTGCTATATAAATAAACTTGCCTAGCCTTGCCTTGCCTATAAAATATTTTTTTCTTGGTGATTTAATATTGCATAAAAAAGTGTTAACTTAAAATAATAAAAAAAAAATAAAAAAAATCTAAACCAACTGCAAATTGATATATTTGCAAGCTTTCTATGAATTTTATTCAAATAACCTCCAGGTTTGACAAACAGTAAATGAACTCTCAACACTTGATTTACAAGCTCAGAGTTTGCATATTGTTTTGTACGCGTGATGTCACATTGAGTTAAACATGTAAACTTTGGACTGACAATCCCTCTTTGTATGTACCTAGGAATCAATGGGCAATGTGCTATTACATAACACACACACACACGCACGCACGCGCACACACACACACACACACACACACACACACACACACACACACACACACACACACACACACACACACACGTCAATCAAGCCCAGAGAAAAGAACAGCCCAGAGCAACAGATACAATCTTCTTTTTCCCTTCCTTGACCCAAACGTGAGACATTTAAACTGACCAATCAGAAGATGACAACTTCCCCCACTGTACTAAAGGTGTGAAAATTAGCAGACTCCTGATACACATACAAATACAAGACCTACAGGCTTTAATCACTATAACCACTTCTCTGCTTCACATCTCCCTTGTAGCGGGTTGGAACAGGAAAGCAAAAGTCTTTGTTGATCTTCACCCTTACAACATCCATTTGTATCCAACATCCATAATGAAAGAAAGAATCTGTCTTTGAGAGACTTTTTTTTATTCATCCAGTATAGAATAACAAGTAATTAAGAGATCATAAAAAAATTAAAGCATTTAATAGTTAACAAATGTGATTTAACAGGAAATAAGAGATCTTATCCTTAATATTAATTAAGAAATGTTGCTAGACTGTAATATGCTAAAACATCACTCACTAGGTATGCAAACTAATAACATGTAAACAGTGTATAGAAACTCATTCTAAAAGTGTGCTATGTGCAAAAGGGAAGAACGAGGGAGCTATAGATAGATATTTACAGAGGAGGTGGTTTAACCTCAGCCCCGCCTTCTCGCCTGCTTTCCAGTCCTCCACACTGATGCACATCTCATTGTGTAAACTAGAGACTGAACAGCAGGTTGGGTACTAAATACCTCACATTGCTACAACAAAGTGACAAACTATGAAGATCTTGAAGAGACACAGAAGATCATCAAGTCTCAGTAAAGGGAAGCCAAGAGGAAGAACAAGACACTGAAATCAAAACTGGGCTGATTTATGGAAGTATCTTGTCACTTTTTTAGTGAAGAAAATCAACAGGCTATGGATGAACTACACATCAAAGTGTAAAGATTGAAGTCTTATTAGCATCACAAATCTTGCGAGCACCTTGGAACTTCAGATATAAAGAGCATACAACAACAAACCAACTTCCAGTGAAGATAACAAGGCAGCTATTCATTGAAGCACACACAAACGAATCTTCCACATTGACAGTAGGATAGCGCAACATCTGAACGGTAAGAAGCTTCTTAAGGCAACCACGTGAAATGTTTACAGACTGGATTTGTATACTTTTACATGGATCTCCATGGAATTTTATGTTGTGGTTCTCTGACCTTTGAAACAAACACAGGACAGTGACTCCTTTTAAGCCAAACAACATTAATGATGACCAATAACGAGAGTTGCGCCATCGATGGTTTTAAATATGTGTTATACAGCTCTGTTTTCAGTATCGTCTTTATTCTCGGGCTTCTCTTCAACATGATGGCCATATACATTTTTGTATGTAGACTGAAAATGCGCAACGAGACCACAACGTACATGATGAACCTTGTGGCCTCGGATACTCTCTTTGTCTTCAGCTTGCCTTTCAGGACGTTCTACTTCATCAACCGTGATTGGCCTTTCGGTAAAGCTCTCTGCCAAATCTCAGTGGCCTTGTTCTACACCAATATGTATGGCAGCATCCTCTTCCTCACGTGCATCAGCGTGGATCGCTTCCTGGCAATCGTTCATCCCTTCGCATCTAAAACATTGAGGACAAAGCGTAATGCTAGAATAGCCTGCTGTGTGATATGGGTGCTTCTGCTGTCGGGAGGCCTAACCGCAGGGTTTGTGATGGACACTACATCATACATGAACAACAAAACCACATCATACACAAACAACAAAACCTACTGTTTTGAGAACTACTCAAATTCGCAGTGGAAGTCCATGGTTTCAAAAGTTGTGGTGTGTATGGAGACAGTGGGCTTCTTGATTCCGTTGATGATCAACTTTACCTGCTCTATGAGGGTCCTGCAGACTTTACGACACCCAGAGTGCATTAACCGTGGAGGGCAGCTGAACAAGGCCAAGATCTTGCGTATGATTGCAGTGCACTTGTTGATTTTCTGTTTTTGCTTTATCCCGTACAATGTCAATCTGATCTTCTACACCCTGGTCAGAAGTCAGGTTATTACGAACTCCACTGTGGAGTCAGTGGTCCGGACGATTTATCCAATCGCGTTCTGCATTGCTGTGACCAACTGTTGTTTTGACCCAGTTATCTATTACTTCACATCTGAGACGATTCAGAACTCTATTAAACGGAAGTCTTATGCTGTCCACAAAAACACATTAAACAACACAGTTGACAACAGTGATAACGGAAGCAATTCGATGAATGAAATCATATCTCTAAAAGCTAAATTCATAATTGAAGAGTCTACAATTTAACCAAAGTTCAGGCAGCCACATTTTTTTTATACCAATTTTATACCAGATTCTCATCTGACATATTTAGCCAATGTTAGCAATTGTTTGGCACAGGATATATTTGACTGATGACTAACTAAAGACTGCTGACGGCAAAAACAAACTGAGAGCAAACTGAGAGTAAACTGAGCAAACCTAAAATTAAACTGAGAGGGGTTATAGCACTTACGTATTGTTGTCCTACTGTTAGTTTAACTGCTTCTATTGTTCTCAAATTGTCTTGCTTCACATTAGAAGAGTCTAAACAGGAGCACTTTACAATGAGATTAATTGAACATTAGTTAATGGATTAGGCATCATCAGTTAATAATAGATACTTTTTTTTTTTTTTACAACATTCAATATTCCAGGTATGTTAGTTTATAAAGATAAATACTTTTTTTCATTGTTAATTCATGTTTGTTCAAAATACAATGTTAACTTATACAAAATGTATACATAAAAACTTAACATTAACTCAGATTAATAAATGCTGTAAAACTGTAAAACTTGTGGCTGCTGTATTGTGCATTGTTATTTCATGTTAGCTCTTGCATTAACTAATGTTAACCAACTGAACCTTGTAAAGTGTCCGTTTTATTTTAGATTTAAATGTATTATTGACTATTAAATGATTCATTAAACCTCTATTTTATGCTTACCAAAACTCTCTTGTAACATAAATGACACTGGGGTAAAAAAAAAAGGTTCCCATAAAATTATCCGAGCCAAGTCACACTTATATAATTCCATTACATCCATGCTCAGTCTGAGGACAAACAGTGAGAGGAAAAGGGAGTGACCCACAGAGAATGATTACACTAACTGTGCTTTGGTCAAAAGATTATATCAAGGTTTGTCAATGTAAGAAATTAAGCTGATGACAAAGAGGTCTGCAGGGTGTGCCATCTTTTATGCGGTTAGAGATTTACCCAACAGTAGCTCAAGCAGTGTCTTGTTTTTTCAGTCTTTTTTGTAAATGACAATTTCTGGTTTTTATAATCTCTTATTTTATTTTTAAATACAGTTTTTAAAATATACCATGAAGGAATTGAATAAATTTAAACTGCATTTCAGGAGCGTTGAACAGGTCTGAACGAGCCATGCTGAATTACACTCATTCCTCGCATGCCCAGGGGTCACGCTCTCAAATATTCTCGAATTGTACCTCTTAAGGGCATTTTAAACAGTATGCGATAGGCAGGCAGACACAAACAAACACACACACACACACAACGAGAAGCCTAAGCCGCGGTGTAACGCTGGCCAAGACTGTTCCAGCTCAAAGCTTGTGAATGAAAAACAAGAAAAAAAAAAAATCAAAACAAAAATCAAGGCCAACCCGTGCACATTGTGTCTGATCCCGGCTGACGGCATTAATTGTAATTATGAGCCGGAGCCCTATTTAGACTCGACTATTTTTAATACGTGGGCCGTTAGGCTATAATATGGTGGCGCCAATAATTTACTAACCCAGGTGCTGAGGGGGTGGTAGATATAAATACTATTTATAAATGAGCAAAAATGGGACACTTAATAATATTTAATTGTTTTAATTATGACAATTAAAGTATTCATTTTATTAATTAATTTAAATTAAATTAACAAGCAACAAGCAAGAAGTGCATTTGTAAATCCGGTGACACGCGTCCATTGATTTTTATCAATACAACTTTTCTTTCAGTGTTTGCTGCAAAGATTAAGTTGACGATCGCCGTCTCCTAGTTATTTCTTTTCGTTTTGAATTGTTTCGTTTAAAGAAATTGACGATTGGTATCTCCGTAGTGAACGCGCCTATAGAGAGAAATGCACATCGTGGATTAATCAGAGAGTATGCTGCCTACATTTCTTTTACTTTTGAATTGTTTCGTTTAAAGAAATTGACGAATCGCCATCTCCATAGTGAACGATAGAGAGAAATGCACATCATGGATTACATAATCAGAGAGCCTAGGCTAGCCTATTTCGTTTCGTTTTGAATAGTTTCGTTTAATGAATTTGATGATCGCCATCTCCGTATGAACGCGCATATAGAGAGAAATGCACATCATGGATTAAATAATCAGCGAGTGGCCTATTTCTTTTCGTTTTGAATTGTTTCGTTTAATGAAATGTCCAGCTTTATTTAGATATAGGCCTATCTGTCAGGTCTGTGAGGCATACACTGAGTTTCGGTTAATTTATGATGAGATTTCAATGCAAGTGACCGCGGCGGGCCAGCGCACGATCATGTCATGATTAGCTATGTTGTCTGCTATATTTGATTCTTATTAAATCCAGGCAATTGGTTGAAAAAAAAAAAATTAAAATTAAGATACAATTTATACAAAACGAAATTCACTTTAAAGAAAGGCCTTTTACAAAATGAAACTTAATTAAGTGGTCAATGTCTGACTCCCGATGCATCCCATCTTACTCGCGCTGTTCACTTTTCATTATCAACATAAAAAAAAATAACATTTATAATATTTTAACAAATATAAACTAATGCGCTTATTTAATGAACTCGGGGCAAAATGCATCCTTGCAGCAGTGAGTGGGTGGTTGTTTCGGAGATGCGACATTAGGTTAGAGGTGTTTCCATCTCTCGCCTCACCTTTTTTATTGCAACATTTACAAATTGCCTCGTCAGTATTTACCGCCTCTCCCTTCTCTCTCTCTCTCTCTCTCTCTTTCTCCTCCACACTGTCACTTGATGACAACTACATAAGCATTTTTACGCATTGAATAAATTGTAATTATATATTATATATAAGTGCCGGTAATGACGGTATTGAAACTGATACCGTTGCTATTTTAAGACCCCGCGGTATACGATATTACCGTAATACCGCCCCACCCTACTTTCCGATTAAAGGTTCAGAAACGGAGCCTCCCTTGTCTGTCGTTCTTCAGACGTAACGGTATTCTCTCGTTATTCAAAGTGCAAACAGAGACCAGAGCCACAACTACACAGTCCAGAGATATTGGGTTTGATATTGGGAGACAGGCTATTGTGTATAGCCTAATTTGCGCGCATCAGGGAGCTCGCGTTTCACTTTCGGGTTCGCGATCGCACAAACTATGTGTATAGGAAGTGGTGGTGATGAGCGTGCATTCTACAAGATTAAATATTTATCAGACGCAATAGACCTTTTGCGCCAGAGAAACAAGTGCACAGCCATCTTTAGAATATTGAACTTCAGTTTTAGCTGTAGCTCTGTATATTTCTATGCATTGCTGACGAAGAGTAATTAGCTGGTGAACTTGAAGTAATGTTAAGTAAATGTAATGTTTAGAGCAGATGTCTTAACATATGTCAGTAGACCGGGAAGATTTTAAAATGGGCTGTTCATTCATAAATAATTAAAGGGGTCATCAGATGCCCATTTTCCACAACTTGGTATGATTCTTTAGGGTCTTCATGTACAGTTTGTAACATACTTTGGTTAAAATTTCTCAATGGTTGTGTATTAACAACACCTTTTTTACCTCCTCAAAAACAGCTCTGTTCACAGCGACCCGTTTCAGTGCATGTCTCATTAAATGATAATGACCAACTGCTCACCCCACCCCTCTCTCCTGTGGGGTGTCATGCATACATAAAAAAATACATGAAAGCATACATACTACATATATGCATAATACATACAGGACGAAATAACAAAAATAGCTGACTCACAAAATGTCAGAGCTCAGGAAAAGATACATTTTTTTTAATTTGCAGTGTTTGCCACTAGTAAAAAGTTTTTTGTATATTTCCTGTGTAGTGCTAATCATATAAATGGAACACAACATACTGTCTCAGGAAAGTCCAGCAAGAAAGTGACTTGTACAGCACGTTGCCAATCACAACACACTGGGTCAGCTAACCAATCACAGCACATTTCGTATCATGGAAGGAGGGGCTTCATCGTAACCTTTTCATTCAACCAGATTGGGGAGAGAGGAGCACTAATAATGTAAAATATGTCAAAAGAAAAATCGTTTTTTTTAAAAATCAAGCTTGAAAACATAGCACACCCCAATAACAAAATCAAGACTTTGCAAAAGGGCATAAGACCCCTTTAAAAAAAAATTGTTTACTACTTTTTTCTTTACAAAATAAATTTAGCTTCTTTCTTCTTTCCTCATGAGCATTCACAGCGGTAGGTCACAAGTTTACATGCTGATTTAACCCTCTGATGGTCCTCAGTCACTTCTGACCGAATAATTTTCTCTTTTGAATTTGAAAAAAAAATCACAGCTTCATCGGAAGGTTTTGATACTTGGTGACTTTTCTGGCATTTGGTATGTGAATAAAAAAAAATTTGAGGTCATGATCCGAGCATGCTAAGTGGTCGTAAAAAAATAGTCACACTCGTGGTCTTCGGTCAAAAATGACCGACCCATAGGAAATGAATGGGAAATTTACAAAAACACAAAAATTCTCTGAATTTTTGTCTGTACAATCTACAAATCGCCCACGATTCTAAAAAAGTACACCGCAGTAAAGAGGTGACACTCTACAACATCAAGAGTGCAAAAAATTCACACACACCCACACATACAAACACACTTTTATACACATAGACACAAATAAATTCAGATTACAAAAAAATCTGTTTTGAATTTTTAAAAATCACAGCTTCATCGGAATGTTACGAAACTTGGGGACATTTCTGGCATTAGGTATGTGAACACAAACAAAAATTGAGTTCATGATCCGATCATGCTTAGTGGTCGTAAAAAAATTAGTCACAATTTTGGTCTTCGGTCAAAAATGACCCCCATAGGAAATGAATGGGAAATTGACAAAAACACAAAAATTCACCCAATTTTTTTTCACAATTTTTTTTAAGTGCACAGCAGTAAAGGGGTGACACTCTAAACCATCAAGAGTGTGATATTGACACATCCACTCTGTAGTGGAAATTTTAATATTGGCTGATGAATAATAGACATTGCAGTGAAATATCATGTGGTCTCTTTATGATATTCCTGAGTTGATCGAGAACAAAGGGCCCTGTTTCTTCTGTTGATATAGCTGGAGGGTGTGTGTGTGAGAGAATCAGGAGATGATTGGGCAGTGACCTCTGACTTCAGAGGTGAGACAACCCCTGGGGTTAGAAGGTCTTGGGGGTGGCCATAAAGCCATTGCTCCTCCTTTCTTCCAGGTTGCTGCTGGAAGAGGTGTTAGTGAGGCCAGTAGGGGGCGCTCACCCTGTGGTCTGTGTGGGTCCTAACGCCCCAGTATAGTGACGGGGACACTATACTGTCAAAGAGCACCGTCCTTCGGATGAGACGTTAAACCGAGGTCCTGACTCTCTGTGGTCATTAAAAATCCCATGATGTCCTTCGAAAAAGAGTAGGGGTGTAACCCCGGCATCCTGGCCAAATTTGCCCCTTGGCCTCTGTCCATCATGGCCTCCTAATCATCCCTATATACTAATTGGCTTCATCACTCTGTCTCCTCTCCACCAGTAAGCTGGTGTGTGGTGGGCGTTCTGACGCAATATGGCTGCCGTCGCATCATCCAGGTGGATGCTGCACATTGGTGGTGGTTGAGGAGATTCCCCTACCATATGTGAAGCGCTTTGAGATCCCAGAAAAAGCGCTATATAAATGTAACAAATTAAATTATTTCTAAACAAATGAATGACAAGAGATAAGAACACTATAAAGCTACTAGCAAAAACCTCCTCGTTGTCTCACTCCGGCTGCAGCTGGACTGTGGTTGGACTGGGAACTATTTCTTGCAAGAAATAAATCTTTTAAAATACAATTTGGATGCTGGTGTCTCTTACGCTGTGATGCTGTTGTTAATTATTGATTTTGCCACAACAACTCACACACAGACGCACACACACAAACACACAAATATATGAACCGCTGTGTCTGTCATTTTTGCTGGAGCTCTGTTTCAAGAACAGAAGAAGAAAAAAATATCTAAAACTTAATAAGAAATCGTTTTTGAGATTGTTTAAAATATATATTCAAATCCACCAAAAAAAAAAAAAAAAAAAAGTAAATGTGTTCATAAACAGCTGGGGAATTCACATGCCTCTCCATAGAGAGCTGTACATGCCATCTAGTGGTTACACCATGGTTCTACGCTTTTTCTCTATACTGTAACCAGATGGTGCTAATTTTCTTCAAAAAATATTTTTTTTCTGAAGGCCTAGACCTATTAAACTAAAATACTGCATTAATAAAAAATAAATAAAAAATAAATAAATATTATATATATATATATATTATATATATATATATATATATATATATATATATATATATATAGAGAGAGAGAGAGAGAGAGAGAGAGAGAGAGAGAGAGAGAGAGAGAGAGAAATATATATATTTTTCCATGGCAAAAATAGACCATAAATATTGCATAAATATTAATGAATTCAATCAAATTGTCTCAAAATACTAAATTAAAAAGAATACATATTATAGAACAAAAATAAATTGCATTGGTTTTTACTGGGATGGAGGAAGTTTCATTTTTAGGTGTCCGGTCACTTCTGACCGGGAAGGCCCAGGACGTGACTCCTAAACGAACACCATCAGAGGGTTAATAAGGCCGTATTTCTTGTAACTCATTGTTTCATACGTTATACTGGTGTAGTTGTGACTTTAAGTCCCTCTGTGATGGACACATGTATGTTTTATTAATTATTTTCTTTCGTCAAGTAGGTTTCTTTACGTTGATTTTATCCTTTATCTTTTTCAGCGTACACGAGTCCTCGTTATCTGTTTGTTACCCCAGATGAAATAAACAAGGATTGAAGGGACGAATTTCAGCATTCAAGAGTGATTCTTAGTTGACAACGCAAAGAACACACCGCTACACTCACAAATCATTTTTGTAATTTCAACAAAACCTCATATTTATGTAAGCCAGTTAGATAACATTATTTTGACAAATTAGCAGAATTTGCAACAGCAATGTACAATGTCACAGAAAACCAAAAATTTACAAGAGCAATGTAAAATTTGAACATTTACAAACTGAATCTAAAAATCAAATGGAAAATGAAGCTATATGAATTGTTCGTTCCAAAAATAAAAATTAAGTAACAGAAGTGAAATGTGCTTACTGAATGAATTTTAGCAGTCACTAAAGTCTACTCATCTTCTGTATGACATTTTAAATGTGTTGGGGGGGGGACGACGACCAGAAATAACTTCATAAAAAATTGTCAGTATGATTTACAAAAGGTTCAGGCTGTAAAAGCGTTTTTGCCCATTATTGCAAAGAGTACATCTGTATCCAGAGCTGAACTACTATATAAATAATAAATCCACACACCCCCATCCAGATCTGAACAGATATATGGTACATGCACACACACATACAACACACACGTTTATTGATTTAGTGTGACAATATATTGTCTTAATAGCTGTTAAAGACACCTTCACTCAAGCCTGAAAGCGAACAGAGCATGTTCAACTAGCCAAGAGAGATCACAGAGAAGATTCAGATAAAAATGGATGATAAAGCAAAATGGTAAGTTTATTCCATGTATTTTATCTGTGCTATCTAAAATTTTGATCATGCCATCAACAATTATTCCATGAAGAATGGATTGTTATCAGTTTCTGTTAGTCTCTCCTTTGCGCTCTCAATTTACTAAAAAACTTGTTCTACCTAAAACTACCACTATATGTGCATTTCTGTTAATACATCTCTGGTGAAAGTATACTTGCAGCCAGATTAATTAACAGTATACTTCAAGTGTGTTAATGATTAGTTAACTTGCAGTGTGCTATTTTGAAACAAATAATTTTGTACAAAGTATATTTTAGTTGTAATTTAATTGTAGTAAAGCATAACTTTAAGTGTATTTAGTGTACTTCTATGTACTAAACTTGCACAACTTCAAGTATACTTAGTATACTTTAAGTATATGCCTGTGTAGGGAATAATTACATGCTTGATTAGTGATATTAAAGTGTACTTTTTTTCTGTAACAAGTACATTACAAATTCATTACTAGTGTCTTCGAAATATACAAGCAATATACCATAAGTGTATTTATTTATATATTTTAAATTTTTATTTGTAAAAAAAAAAATATTAGGATTATTAGGATAGGACAGTAGCTAGTGACGTGTGAGTGAGAGAGAGAGAGAGAGAGAAAGAGAGAGAGAGAGAGAGAGAGAGAGAGAGAGAGAGAGAGAGGGAGGGAGAGAGAGAGAGAGAGAGAGAGAGAGAGAGAGAGAGAGGAGGGAGGGAGGGAGGGAGGAGGGACAGAGGAGGGACTTGATCGGGAAAGGTCCGACTCAGGTCTCCCGAAGCACGTCAACGCACTTGCCCACGAGGCTATATCGTGGTATGATATATTTGCTTAAAAAGTATAGGCTCATTAATACCTTTGGCTTATTCCAAATACTACAAATGATCATTTCCAGCATACAATTAAAATATATTTTTAATAAAGTGCAAATAAATACACTTTTAAAAAATAAACTGAATTTTCATTTCAAGTATATTTTTCCAAAATATATTTTTAGAAATAAAATACAATTATTAAGTGTGTTAAAAGTTGTATTGTGAAAATAGGTAAAGGCATGATGCTAATATACTTTTAATATATTTAAAGATGCTAGTATATTTGCAATGTACTATTGAAAAAGGGAATATATTTCAAATACAATAAAGTATACTTTTTTTTTTACTAGGGATAGCATTTAACAAGCTGTATATTGAGCCACATAACTACATTTTAAAAAGAGGATCGAATGATATAATTAACTCATGTTTTAAACATTACAAATTCATTGATAAATTAAATTAGTAATATGGATTATTTTATGCTACCTTTATATCTATACCTAAACATTTCTGAAAATATTCTCAAGTATAGCAGACAAAATTGAGTTTTCAATTAATTTAACGTGGATTAGACAAGTTTAAATGTGCACATTTACAGTGTGTATAAATCACAGGCAGTTCAACATTAATGAAACTTCTACAGTCCTTTACTAGTAGCATCGGCTGCTTCTTAAATAAACCCATTCTCTGTCATAATTCAATCACTTTACATTTCCATTCCATAAACCCAGGTCATATAGACATAGCTGTCCTAGCTGATTATGTCCAGGTGAGAGCAGGTGGTTCACTTTATATGAAGAGGAAGTTGTAACTTTTCAAATTTCCTTTTACATTTTCAGGTGACTGTATGAAGAGGAGTCATTTGGACTTCAAATGATGTAACCAAAAAAAAAAAAAGCCCAAGATGTGAGATTACCAAGCCATGATGCTTTAAACCTCTTTTTTTTTTTAAACACCTTTTTTTTAAAACAAGTAGTGTTATAACGGTAAAGCTATTGTCCCTCTCGCCAAAAGAAGATTCCACATTTGGTTCTGGACCACAAGAGGCAGGTTTTGATTGATACAAACGAGGGCCACCCAAGCCGAAAGTGATCATGGATCTCCATAACACAACATACACATCTATCCAAGCCAACTGCACGGTGGACACCAGCTACCGTTTCACCTACTACAAGATCTCCTACAGCATAATCTTCATATTCGGTGTAGTCAGCAATGCCACAGCGCTACGGCATATCTGCCGCATGCATCGAGCGTTCACCAGCACCGCCGTCTACATGGCCAACCTGACTGCTGCGGACATCTTCTTTGTGATCTCCCTCCCCCTGCGCATCTATTATTACCACAACAAAGCCGCCACCTCCAACCGCACCAGCGACTGGTCTCCAGGAGGTGCTTTCTGTCAGATGACCTTCACGTTGAAGTACATCAGTCTATATGGAGGAATCTTCTTCCTGGTTTGTATTGGAGTAGACCGCTACTTTGCTGTGGTTAACCCTCTACTTCAGCACCTGAGGAAGGTCCGTACTGCCCGCATGCTCAGCGCCGGGATCTGGTGCCTGGTCCTAGCCCTCAGCCTCGCTCTACCATTCCTGCATTCAGCGGCATCCCGACGGCACAAGTCGTGCCTCATGGATCCTTCTTCCAAACGCCACCGTACTATTATTTTAGCTGCTCTCAGCCTGGTGCAAATGGCCTACTTGCTGCCCGCACTGCTCCTGCTGTTCAGCTACTGCAGCATACTCCATGTACTCCGCAGGCTGCCTCACCGCAGGAAGATCCGGCACCGACGCACACTCACCGTCATCTACTGGGTCCTGGTGGTCTTTTTCCTCTGCTTCACCCCTTACCACCTCAATCTACTGGGTTACACTCTCACACAGGTGGGCATTGTGCACAGCTGTGGACTTGCTCAAGTCACTAAAGCTCTCCATCCCATAGTGCTCTCGCTGGTCAGCACCAATTGCTGTTTAAACCCCCTCATTTACTACTTTTCCAGCAGCCTGGTGCACAAAGAGCCAACCGGCAGTAGAGGAAGTGCTAGTCAATGAGCTAAAATAAGCTGAATGCTTGCTAAACAGATGATTCAGTGACTGAATGGATAAAACAATCAACATGAATGGCAGCAGACAGTTACTCACCGCTCTCCACGCAAGGCTCTCCATGATAACATGTTCGCACTGCTCCAGGTGCTTCATCATGTCATACTTCAGGGTGGGCTCGGCTTTGATGAAGCTCTCTATCACCTTGTAGAAGTTGAAAGCAGGCAGCTGGAAGACGTCCAAGATCCAGGGGAAGCACAGATCAGTTTCAATGGAATCGCTGCCCCCTGAGCTGCCAAAACCTCCATTCTTTAAGGAGTTCCCTGGAAAAGGAAACAACGTGTGGTTAACCCATACAATCTAATTCTGTCTTAAATGCAATCTACAAACTGAAACTAAAAGGGTGACTATGGGTAACACTAGGAGTTTAAGAAAAAAAAGTGTAACTGCCAAGTATGCCAAAAAAATACTAACCAACATAAGTTGCCATTACAACTTCCAGGGCGCATGCAAGCAATGAGGTATGAAATGCTGCATTGTTGAGAAGTTTACTAAAAAAGGAAGTAACATGATTAATTGTCAGTCTACATTTCATAGATTTATGACCATAATGATCTGATAAATTACAGTTAATGATCTGAGAAGATGCTCATTGTTTTTACCTGAAATTCTGGACTGATAATCTCTTCTCCTCCTAAAAATAAAACACGTGGCCATAAAAATAAATAAATATGAAAAGCATGTAAATTAAACCATGTAAAATGTAAATCAGGTTTTTATAAGGCTTACCGATTTAAGCAGTGACTCCATGACTTTGTAGTAGAGTTGGGCACCAAGATTAAACCGCTGAAAACACACACACAAAAACGTTGCCCCTTTGTTGTACATCACCTACACTACTGAGCAAGTTTGTTTTTGAAAAATCTTGTATGCTCACTAAGGCTGCCATTATATGATCAAAAATAGAGGACAAACTGCTTAATTATGTTTGTGGAAACCATGATTGCTGAACAGAAGTATTAAACAAATCTTACTGACCCCAAACAGTAGTGAATTTCTGAAAGTTGCAATAAATATAGCACTTGTCTAATCAATTACTGTTATTAGGGAGTCACTTATAGATTCACAAACATTGGATCTTTTACCGCTAACCAATTTCGGCAGCATTCGCTCTAAAGCTGCAATCTGGAATTGTACATGCTTCAAATGAATCAGGTATACGATAAATAGGAAATTAAAAAAGGCCTGATATTATCTGATTCAAATCACACTGATTATCTGCAGCCTTAACAAAATGATGGCAATAAATGTAAAAAATAAATAAATAGCTGGAAGTACCTTTCTCCCCAGTCCCTCACAGTGCTGGCCCACAGCCTGAGCAAACCTCTGGATGAAGACCTGGCCCAGCTCCTCAACCCTCTTTCTGATCTCTTCTGATGGGTCAACAGTGCAGTTCTGATGAACACATTCCAAATAAAGCATATGACATATTACTTTGTTTCTGTGTAATGTAAGTCCAGCCATCCCGTCTAGGAATTTTTTTTTTTAAAGGAAATACCTTGTAATAGACTAGGAGATTGCTTGAGGGCTGGTCACTAGCTGAGGTGAGATCAACTCTGAGCTGCTGTATGGAGTTCATTGCAGCTCTGGAGAAACAAACCCGGGGAACATGTGTGAAAAGTGTTGGCAAAATGGGACAAGCTTCCGTTACTTAAGGGAAATTCTTTGGTTGTATGACGTTTCACCTGAAAAAACCCTTAAGTATCTATTTTTAGTATCTCAAATAATCTCTTAAAAAACGATAAGTGCTGCATAAAGCCCCTTAAATGTCACTTTCCTAAGTATAACATAAGGTTTGGAAAACTTCACCTAGTGTTTGTTACACGGAGCGAGCAGGTTCAATCCAAGTCTTCTAATGAGACGATCGGCTTTATATGATAAACAAATTTAAATTTTGCAGTTTTTTTCACATATAAACAAAGCACATCTTATAAGGTTAACGGAAGCTCAAACATGTCACACGTAAGAACAAACCTCATTGGTTCTTGCTCCTGCGCGCACGTTTGAGCTTCAGAAACAGCCTGAATCATATGGATTACTTTTATGCCTTTCAATAAATGGACAGAAATGATGAGCGAATATTAAAAATATATTTATTTGTTACTAAAGATGAATGAAAGTCTTATGGGTTTTGACCGACATGAGGGTGAGTCTGATGACAGAATTTTCAATTTTGAGTAAACTCTCAATTCGAGTTTCTGTCTCATCTGGTCATTCTCTTTCATATTAACTTTTTTTGTTTTGTTTTCCTTATCCATGTAATGCTGTTTTCTGTGAAACTTACCGCTATCTGTATTTACAAATAACGTGTCCATGGCAGCAATTTAATTTTGTATCGGAAAAACCTGGGTCGCTGTCGTGAAACACTTAATGGTTTCCCTTACCTAAGAGAACCGTTTAAAGGGACACTCCACCCATTTGCATTAAGCTTTCCATTGTTAGAAACCCAGTTATACCATTGAATGGTCGTGCAACACTCTCTCATTTTCCCCTGAGAGGAGAGAAATCTGCTATTTACCCTTTTCACTTCCTCCTACAATGACGCAAAAATCGTCATTTTACGTCATTGTAGGAGGAAGTGTAAGAGGGGGGGATTTCTGTAAAGACTACAAGCACTAGATCCCACCCTTTCAAACCCGCCCATAGGGGGTTGGACCTAATGCGCTAACAGAGCTATCACAGATCAGTGCGTTTGATTTCACCGGCAGAAACTTTTTGAAAATATGGACGAAGGTACTGAATACGCAGACGGATGCATTATGGAGGATTGGGATTACACATAGTGTCAGCAATCTTTTTCGGAAGCTAAGCTAGCAGGCTCTTGTTCTGTGGAGAAAGCCGAGTAGTAACTTTATAAGGTCCTTTTGTTTCAATCTAACTGAATTCATTCTGATTGGTGAATCTGAATGTAGTGTTTACATGAACGCTAAAAAAAGTGATCGGTTGATGTGCGTTTTAACATGGCTAGAAAATTCCCGCTCCTCCGTGAGAGATACGAGACCAGTAACTTGCGTCTCACATGTGTCGCTCATCGATAATCACGCCACTGGCCTCGCGTCGTTCTCCACACGGCCCTCACTCGTCCTGCTCGCCACAGTAAACATGATGAATGGCGACTGTATAACGCAATAGCCGAATCCCAGACATTTTGGGCGATCTCGAAACACTTTTTCGGGCAGACTCATCACGGAGACTCACTAGACTAGCCTAGACTTGTTGTTGAACTACTGCGCTGTTACCGGTAGGCGTGGCCTCCTAGGGCAGCGAAGCAAGTGCGGTCTAGGAGTTGTTGTCTTTCATCCACATAAGCCAAAAATACATTTTCTGGCTTTTCTCAGTCTAGAAAGCTCCAAATTCAAAAATAATTTCACATTTCTTCTACATAAATTACCCATTTTAAATACACATTCATCTTTCCAGAGGTGGAATGACCCTTTAAGGGATTTTATGCAAGACCCTTAAGTCATCCCCTTAGCTGAGGGGAAATCACGCCTTAAAGGGTTAGTTCACCCAAAAATGAAAATGAAGTCATTAATTACTCACCCCCATGCTGTACCAACCCCGTAAGGCCTTCGTTCGTCTTCGGAACACACATGAAGATATTTATGATTAAATCTGAGAGGTTTATGACTGCTACATAGGCTGCCTAAGGGAATGAAACTTGACGGCCCAGAAAGTCATTAAAGAAAATGTTTAAATATTCCATGTCTTAACAGTGGCTCAACTATAAGTTTATCAAGCGACGAGAATACTTTTTGTGCGAAAAAACAAACAAAAATAACGACTTTATTCGACTATTCCTTTTCTTCCTTGTAGGCCTGAAACGAGACTTCAAGAGATTTCCACGACGCATGCGCGAGAATTGCGATCTCCTTCAACTACTTCAGTTAAGTTCTCGCGCGTGCGCCGTGGAAATCTCTTGAAGTCTCGTTTCAGGCCTACAAGGAAGAAAAGGAATAGTCGAATAAAGTCGTTATTTTTGTTTGTTTTTTCGCACAAAAAGTATTCTCGTCGCTTGATAAACTTATAGTTGAGCCACTGTTGTGACATGGAATATTTAAACATTTTCTTTAATGACTTTCTGGGCCGTCAAGTGTCATTCCCTTAGGGAGCCTATGTAGCAGTCATGCACCTCTCAGATTTAATCATAAATATCTTCATTTGTGTTCCGAAGACGAACGAAGGCCTTACGGGGTTGGTACAGCATGGGGGTGAGTAATTAATGACTTAATTTTCATTTTTGGGTGAACTAAGCCTTTAAGTCTCTTACTTAAGGGAAAACTTAAGGTGCTTTATGCAACTGGGCACAGAGCTTTAGGGGCCATGTGAAAACACCAAAACCAGATCTCAGAGGGAATCCCATCATGTGATGTTAGGCATAAGCTTAGAGTCTTATAAAACTGCTGGGTGCACATAATACCATACAAATGACTGTGAGCCTAATTTCTAGTGAGAAAATTCCCAAGCTGCTTTTCTTCAAGAAAGGTTTGGGATTTTTCAGAAATCGCTCTAATATGCTGAATTGGTGCTCTAGATTTTTTGCTAAATAGAAAGTTCTGAAGAACAGCATTTATTTGAAACATAAATCTTTAGTAACAATTTCTTAAAATCAGCTCTTTCATGTTTTGGGTAATGAAGGAGCACAGTCGCACCTGATTGGGGTCTGTGGAACTGGAATTACAACATCCTCGCCTGGAAAACTCTTTCTTGGAGTCACTTCCACCTTTGACCTACGAGGAATATTGACATAAATTTGTAAATTCTAATTTGTAAAAACATACATTTAAAACATATGTAGCTGTCTGTAAAAATGTCAAACAACATGATTTTCATTTCATGAAACTCACACTTCTATTTTGTTGGGGGAAAGAGTTTCATCATCAACCAAGAACAACCTGGCATCAAAGTCCTTGTTTTTGTAGTACAGCTCTTCATACTGCTTGGAAAGTGTTTCCATCTATAATAAAAAGAAAACAGATGGCCACAAGGATTACTTTAATTCAAAATTGTATTGTATGTCCTTCTTATAGTGGTTACTTTATTGCTAATAATCAGAGCTGAACCTGCAATAACATTCCTAATTATCACTATGCAAACAAAGAGTCCATAAAACAGTGTACACAGTCCAACATATAACAAGCTATAAAATACAATACAGGCAAGTTTAAATTCATAGTCCAAGGTGGGAAGCACCTGATGGGGATTTGATTAGTTATTTAAACACTCTGTATAGTTCTAAAAAGCAGTAGCAGCCTTTTTTAACCATTTTCCATGGGATATTACTCACAGGAGGAAGCCCTTGGAGTCCTGACAGACCCACAGAGTCCAGGAACGCACAGAAAGTGGTCTGGTACACGTTTTTCACCTGCAGACAATAATGTGACCTCTGGTTAGAAGAAAGAAAAAGCTTCACCATGCATATGATGGTATGGTATGGTAATTTATTTATATAGCACAATTATATACAATTTACATTGTCCAATGTGCTTTACAATATTAATAAAAATCATAAAATGATGAGCTACTTTTCACACATGGTCAAGTTTGCAATGACATTTAAATTTTTTTTAGTTTTTTTAAAGACTCATGTTGTATTTTGAGCTGTATATAAACTGAATATAAACTTAGTTGCAGTGTTGGGGTAACATTAATAATCAGATTACTTTTATTTTTAAGTAATGCATTTCTTTTACATTTATGACAAAATATCTGAGTTGCTTTTTCAAATAAATAAGCCCAACCCAGCCCAGAAAAGTAATGCAAAAGTTATCTAATGCATTATTTTCCCCCAAAAAAGTAAAAAGTAACGCAATTAGTTACTTTTTAGGGAGTAACGCCATTTTTGTAATGCATTACATTTAAAACTAACTTTCCCCAACAAGCTGTATTTGAAAGCGTGCAATAGCTGATGGGACTGTGTCTAAATGAGAGCCAACCTCATCCACACTGCAATTGGCCTCCTTGCACAGAGTCTCCAGCAACTGCATGTCCATCTCTAGTGGTCGGGGTTTGGTTTTGGCCTGATTACGTCGGGATGCCCTGGTCGGAGGACTCAAGGTGGTTGAACTAACCGCTGACTCTGGAATTAAAATATGAGAATAAGATAATTTTGCCAAAAACGGGGGTGGTTAGCCTCAAAATCCATGTTTTTCCAAAAATATTCCAAGCATCAAAGATGTGTCACATTAAATTGACCACATTCATATAGCAAAAACTAAACTAAAAAGATTCTGTTATTGTACTAAATGCTGCAACAAACAACAGGAAAACAATGATTATTTGTATATGTCTGTGGGGGAAAAGGGTTGTTTGCTGGTTTCTCATGAAGTTCTTTACTGAGTCATTCATTATATTTTCTCTTTTTAACCTAAAATGGCATTTAAAGCATTTGTCCCTGCTGCCTCTGAGCAGCGGAATGCGAGGAAAACTCACTGTAGGGTGATTGAAGGAGAGAAGGAGTGAAACGCTTGGTGAAGAACTCCAGAACACACAGCAACAACTGGAAGGCTATCACAAGGTCATCCTCCATCTGCAGAAATGTTCCTTTACAGGGAACATGACACAAAAACAGGTGAAAATGTGGGCATGTGGATACGCTGTCCATGAGTCATGGTGCATATAATCCACAGAGAAGATAGGGGAAAACTTCACTCACTATAAACAAGGCTCATTTACATGGACGAAAACACCAGATGTGACAAACATTTTTCTGTGCAATTTTTCCTTTATGACTCACCCTTGGCCAAGAGGAACAAGGTCCAACTGCTTTCCCAAAGCTCTTTTCTCCTTGAAGGAAACAGGCATGGGACAGTAAGATCACTGATGTTTAATGAAACAACGATAAATATTACTACATGGAACTACAGCTGGGCAAACAGCTCAAACTGAAACAGGATTTCTACTCACTTTTCTTTGTCAGGCTCAGCGAAGATTTTTTCAAAAGTCCTGGAAGAAAATTTAAGATGTAATTTGTTAGTCTCAGCATACTTATACCTTTTCAGACGAAAAACATCTCAAAAGGGAATTAGACTTAATGCACTAAAGGTGCACCAAAATGGCGAAAAATTATTACTCAAAATAATAATATCAAACATTATTAATTATTTTAAAATCCGCTTTAAACAAACAGAGAAGAAAAAAAGACCAAACATGTTTAATTTTTAACATCCAATAAATTGAACTGAAGGCACAAAAAATGAAAGCACTTAAAAATAACAACATTAATAATACTAATTTTAAAATGCGTTTAAGCAAATGCTATTGCGAATTCAGAAAAATAATATTTTTTCAGCTCTGTGTACCTAGATTTTCCTGGTTTTGACTATGAATTTTCATTTTGGTGCATCATTAACACTAACTGTACATTAAATATATACACAACCAAAAACCAAACCCAAATGTAACGTCAACCAGTTTATCGACTGTTATAGACACAAATGTGAAGACTTTATGATGCAGTGAGGAGGCTGCACAAATAACCACAGTGTTTGTTGGCACGCGAAACACAAAAACAAAGCACTACCCCTGCAGCTTAACCACGGACTTATATAAGACAATATATCTAGACTTTCTGTTCACCACCTGTGCGTTTTTCAGTAACTGCAAAAAAACAGACTGAACTGAGGCCAGCTGGCCCTGCAAGAAAGGCAGATAATTCAGAGAACAGATCTTTCCCACACCCAGACGGCTGCTGCCACCTTCAGGTTTAGAAATGACATGTACAAATGGTTCAAAGGGTTTTTGCCATTCAAACAGACAAAATAATGAATCAAGTCTTAATGCAGATCATGCAACATAAAAGCTTGAGCAATTACTGAAGACAAAACAGAAAAACGTTTTAACGGAGTAATGCACAACAGGTTTCATCTCAGGAGTGACGCGAGATGAGTCACACATTCTTTAAATGAGTTGCAATGCAAACACTATCTAAATAAAGTGACATGCTGAGGGAAGGGTGAGCACACCCTGAGGCATGCCCAAACCTCACCCGCTAGTAGCTGTTCAGTGTAAAACTTATATCTTCTTTCATTCTGTAGCTATACATTCAAGGATAGTTCTTGTTTGCCTCTAAGATCTGGATCTCAGACACTAAGCCACTATATTGAAATGTTTGAACACTTACATATTTTTTTTTTTAAAGAAAATCAGGTATGACTTTATTTCGATGGTCCACATTCTACTAACTACAAGTAATTTTGCAACTACAACAACTTATTCTACTAACCCAAAACCCTTAACAAAACAGTCTACTAATACTCTAATGAGAGTTAGTTCACATTTAGTTGCAAAGTTATTTGTAGTTAGAAGGGTGTCTAAAGTTGACCATCAAAAAAGTGTAATGAAAATTAATACTTTTCTTCAGCAAGGACACATTAAACTGACCAAAAGTAACAGTAAAGACATTTACTTTGTTACAAAAAAAATTCTATTTTACTTGTTCTTTTAAACTTTCTATGCATCAGAGAACCCTGAAAAATGTAGAAAAATGGTTGTATATTAAGCAGCACAATGGTTTTCAACATTGCTAAACTAATAAGAAATTATAATGATGCTGAAAAATCAGCTTTGCCATCACAGGAAAACATTTTAAGATTTATTAAAATTGAAAACAGCTACTATAAATTGTACTAATCTTTCATAATGTGATATTTTACTGTATTTTACAGTCTTGGTGAGCATAAAATACATTTAACCCCAAGTTAACCTCAGTAGATATTGGAACTGAACTGAGGAACTATGATCAGTTTGATCACAATGCTGATTAATCAAAATGTCAACGCATTGTGAAATTAGTCATATGTTCATTATACATCACTACTATAAATTCAAAACAAAACTGTACAACACTTACTTCACAAATCTTTGGTAGAGGGCAAAGGTCACATCATATTTCTTCTCCAGTCGTGTCACAGCAGTGTTCACTTTAGGGCTTATTGTGTCCACATTTACATCCATCTTCCTCACAAGGCTGATGAACTGCTTCACACTGCAAAGGAACGGCATATGTGATCAGCTAAAGACAAGAAAGAAGGAATACCTGACCACAACAGCCAGCCCGTCCACCTATCAACCATAAAGCGTTTATTATCAAAAATAATAATACTGTACAGTAACATGAAAAATAATAATTAGAATTTAATAATAAATATAAGAATATAATACATTATAATTCATTAATTCATTATGTTATGATAAAATAATTAACAATAGCTATTATCATGTTATTAATACATTATTATTTTATTTTTAATTTCATTTTACAGAACAACAGTACTATTACAATACTAACATTTATGGTTGCCTACTTGCACTCATTTTTTTGTTTTCAAATGTTAAACATTGAGCTAAGTTTTTGGTAAAAAAAAACTCAGGCTTTACTCTGAAACATGCAGCGTGTCAGACTATGTATTTTTATAATTACATCATAACTGTTGCGATTTGATGATCCCACTAAGCCATATCACAACCATGCATTGTCAAAATTCATAAAAGAAGAGTTACCGGGCAACAGGCGAGAAACATCGATTCGATTCATTGCCGATTTTTATTTGCCTTTGACACTCTGCACCCTGGCTAACATGCTACGGGTGTCCCGCAAATGGCGCAGTGTTGTTATAAGCAATCTGTGCATTAAATAAATGTATTAGAAAAATGAACAGTTTGCAGTTTATTTATTAGTAATTGTTTATGGCCATTTGGTGATTTCAATCATTATACAACCAAAAAATAATGTCCTCAGATTTACGCAATTCATGTGGATCATACTTTTAAAACAGAAAATCAGAAAACAGAAATCTGTATGAATACAAAAAAATTCCACCCCTGCATATTAAAGTGTAGAACCTACATTATTAACACCTTAAAGGCAAAACCACATTTCGACAGACCAACTTCCTGATCCTATAGGGGAAGAATCAGGACTTCCCCATGAGTCATGACATGTTCATTTGCCATACACACCTCAGTCCAACCACTTTTAGGAATTGTGTGAAGGTGAGGCTGATGCCTTCAAGCTCTATGCCAGCAATGAAAAGACAAGCTCCCCACTGCTGTCTGTTCGAATACGCCATCTAGCATGGAAGACACAGACATGTTTGTGTATTGTACTTTTAAAAACCAATACACTAGAGTGGTAGTGCAGATATCAGAGGAAAATGTACATTTGCCTTTTCCATCGGCCTGATCTCCCTCTCCCACAGTCTCCATGCATGATCACAGACGAGATTTGTGGCATGGAGCTCCTCGCTGAGAGACACGAATTCAGACTCCTTGTCCTTGTGTCTGGTAAAACAACACAGTTGACAGACATGAGTAAACACGACATTGCAAGGAGATTTTGACACTATTGTGGGGTGGTCGCTATACTGGCGCTGCTGGTCAAAAACATTGCGTAAAGACATAACTAACACCAAGTTGTCAGCTGTTTAGCCACCACATGAGTCCTAGTATTCAGCAAAAAAGCGTTACTAGCCAGTGATGTTCACCAGATATAGTGATATTAGTCTATTATATATTATACAATAATATAATAGACAATAGTATGTGTGGGTATATATGACATGTACACAACTGCTTGAATGAATGGAACATTTCATTTACACAATAATTACTTGAATTTAAAAAAAAAAATGAAATCAGATTTTGTGTATCCCAAATGGCCAAATAAAGGCAGATTTATTTATTACAAAAAAAAAAAAATCACCATAGTTCTTTTATAGGCATTTGTAATAATATTGGTCGCAGTAAAATATTGTTTGCGTCGTAATTACCATGGTATAACAAAGTAACTAAACCATAAAAAATGTTAACCAAAAAAAATTGTAATTTATAACAATGTTACTTACAGTTACTAGTACAAAGAGGTTACATTCTCATAAGAGTAGCGTTACGTCTAGTTTACGTTACTGAAGATGGTTGACTAACGTTACTTTTATTCATTCAGGCATCTTTTTCAAATACTGTTGGTTGCTGGCTTCCTCTGTCACCATAAATCTACAGCTAAAGACGGTCTGTACTAATAATTCGTTGTGTTTATTTTAGAGACAGTCGCGCGGTGTGTACTCACCGTTCAGGGCTCAGCACTGCGTTCTCGCTACTGTCCGAAGATTCGCTCTTCGTGTTCCCTTTGAACTCTTTCTTCTGCGGGGTCCCGCTGCTGCGCTTCTTCGGCGGCATGTCGATAGTCTCGTGATGGAGAGCGCGTTCACTCACAGCACGGCGAGCGAACACGAGCGGCGGGTTTGGGGTTGTGTTTGTATTGATGTTGTTGTGGTTAGTGGTTGGATGTCGGAGCCTGAGAATACTTGTTTGTGTCCGCAACTCCACTATTTCCTCAACTACCCAAAACGCGGGAAAATTGATCGACGCAACGTCCGCCACTGTTGCGTCATGTCCGGTTCTTGCGCATAGTAAACAGTAATGACCTGTAATGACCATAGACAGTAAAAGATAATTACATGAACATATCTTTCTTTCCTTTTTAAAGATACATTTATCCAGTTTTACAGACAAGGATTAAGCCTAGTCTCAGGCTAAAATGCATGTTTGAGCTGTTTTAGCTAAAAGCTTATCTTAAAATATGTCACTGCCATCAATGTTAATAAATAATATTTTTTAGGCACGTTAATAAAATCTACTTAAATGTCCTAATTTAACTAAGCCATACTCCTGGCTTAATCTAAGCCCTGCCTGTGAAACCTGGCCATTATGGTTAAACCATTATATTTCAGCATGAACAACTTATCAGATGCTTGTATTAAGATATACAAATTCTAAAATGCATCTGAAACACTTTCAAGTGTTTTTTGTACTGATTGTACTTGCTTTGAATTACATGCCTAAAAGTAAAGGTGTTTCGTTCACAGTCACAATAAAAAATGAAAATAGATTAACAGCATGTTAAATTTGACTGAATTAGCGTTATTGGCAAATTTTCCAATTAGTTTTTACACGTCATGAGAAACACCTTTTTGTTTTACATTAATATTACATCTAATATTATCCATTTATCCATTCATCCATCATTAAACATAACTTTTTTTCAGTTAAGAAAACAATAGTGGTCACCATCAGCACATAAGACAAGTCATTGAGACTTTATGGAATCTTGTATTCTTTCTAAATTAAGTGATTATTCCTTGTAGAAATGTATTAAAATGTAAAGAAAAAGGGACAGTATATCGTATTTGAGTTTCTATTTTGTTTATTCTCTCTCATTTTTTTTGTCAAATTAAATATTGATATAATATTGGTCATATTTTTTGTCCCTTATGAAAAAAAAAAACCACGTTTGACTCACTGTTGCCCAAATGGCACCGAATGAATGCCAAAAACAGATTGAATGAACCAGTCTATGTATATCCAGTCTAGTGTTTTATTCCATTTAGGAACCTTTCTTCTGTTTCTCCATGGGTTTATTTATAACAGCAGTTCACCCCATGATTTGTGCGTTATTCATTAAAGAATGACTTGAAAATATTGCTGTTTAAAAAGAAAAACCCAGGCGCTATAAACAGGAGCAAAGGCACTAACGTGCATTGTCTGGAGTGAGAGATGTAATAAATAAAATTTCCTTTATCAAAACCCTGCCCCTATACTAAGACCATCACAGTCTCAGCAAAGAACCCATTATACATTAGACATTTAGCTCAGGGAGTGACAGAACAAATGTATTTCTACTATGCAATAATACAGAAAATAAACATTTGCACTGAATAATTTTCCATAAATTTCAAATGTAGCCAGATAATATTTGGCACACACATCTCCAGATTTCATCACATTCTTTCTCGTGTAGAAAGAAAGCTCATATTGTGCCAATGAATGTGTCAGGTACAGACCATGAGACTTAGCCATGGACACAGACATTAATCTTTGATCTAGTGGCAAACAGACTAACGGTGTTTGTAACAACATCCTGAAGGAAAATGGAAACCCTTGTCCAGCAATATCTTCTGAAACTCCAGAAAACGACCTTAACAATGACTTGGGTTGAGAGGTTACTTCAGGCTTTAGGAAGCAATGTGATGTACAGTATATGAAGGAGTATGTGAGTGAGAAAGAAAATAAAAAAGAGAGAGAACAACCTGTTGTATTTCCCAGGGAGAGCCTATAACCAATGAAAGAGACCTCCCCAAATCTTAAAGTCCACTGTTTTAAACTGCTTGCTCACAGGAGCATGGTGAACGGTTTCTCCAGAAACTTGCGGAACTCAGCCAGCCACTGTGCACCGACAGCACCATCTACCACCCGGTGATCACAGCTCAGAGTCACCGACATCATGCTAGCCACGTCAAACCTGCGAGAGACACAGAAAATGCAGGAACTATTTTAAGAGCTTCATCTATATTTGTGAGGATGTGGAGTGATGGCAAATTGATGTCCTTTCTCACCCTTTTTCGTTTTCTGCAGGCAACAGTCTCTTTTCTGAGCCACCCACAGCCAGAATGCAGGCTTGAGGAGGGTTAATGATTGCTGAAAAATTTTTGATGCCATACATGCCCAGATTCGAAATAGTGAAGGTGCCACCCTAGAAAACCAAGAGTGTTTATGTAATGTATTTTTATATAATTTTATTTATATGCATATACATATATACACACACACAGTATACACATATGTACATACATATACACAGTGTATATATATATATATATATATACACAGGGTCACTTAGATAAAAAAAAAACTAACACTTTTTTTTAAATCAAAGGTTGTATTTGTTAACATTAGTGTACTGTGAACAAACATGAACAGCTGGATTTTTATTAACTAACGTGAACAAATACAGTAACAAATGCATTGCTCATGTTTAGTTCATGTTAGTGAATACATTACCTAATGTTAACAAATGAAACCTTTTGTAAAGTGTTACCATATATACAGTATACATATTTCTGATATCCACATGAAGCACCTAAAGTACTCACCTGGAATTCATGCGGCTGTAGTTTACCATCTCGTGCTTTAGCAGCTAATGAGCCTACGTCTTTGCTGATAGTCGCAAGGCCCTTAATATGAGCATTAAATACAATGGGAGTGATTAGACCCACAGGTGTACTGACTGCGACACTAACATCCACCACGTGATTTCTGTCCGGAGAGAAAAAGTGCTTGATTAATTCAGATTCACTTTCACTTAAACGTCACATCAGTTACTTTACATTTACTGATATGTGAGAAAATACTGCTGCCCTCAAATGGTTAAGATCAGAAGTGCACTGTGGGAGTCCACTCACTGTCTGATAACTGTGTCCATCCAGGAGGAGTTGGCCTCTGGGACCTTTAAACAGGCTAGAGCCGAGGCCTTGATGATGAAGTCATTGACCGAGAGTTTGATGTTATCAGCTTTCACCTCCTGATCATGAGGGAAAGGTACCATTTAAATCAGGACTACTGTAATGTGGAGCTTATCATCATGTTACAGCCACGGGAAATGAGATCACTCACAGCATTGAGCTCTTTCCTGAGTTCAAGAACTTGGTCCATGTTGACATCAATAGACAAATAATAGTGAGGAATAGTCTGTTTTGACTGCATCAACCTCTGGGCGATCACCTAGATAGCACAGCAGTAAAGAGACAGGCAGAGAAACAGAGTATTATGGCTAACATAAAAGTCTTCATGTATTCCTAGAGAATATAAAGTTTCTTCTAAGGTCAGTGGACTCACTTTGCGGATGTTGCTGATGGGGATGTCGGTGAAGGTTCCTGTAGGTACAGCAGCAAAAGCAGGGGCGGCTGGAGGGCTGGGTGTGGGTGCAGCAGGGGAAGGTGCAGCGGCTGGGGCCTGGTGGTATGAAAACAATATATGCTATTTAGGTTTAATTAAGTTATTTATTTATTTCCAGTTATAGCAACTATTAAAATTTTCGTCTAGAGCAAAACTGTTTTTAATAGATTTAGTTAATGTTAACTCTGGTGAAAGGTTTTAAAAACTTCGGAATGGCAGGAATTCTGTGGAAATTTGTGCAGCATTATGGCACGTATTCTATCTGGGCTTTCTTAAAAGAAATTGAATGACTTACAGGAGTGAGCTTAGATGGAACGAAGCTGTCGATATCTTTCCTGGTGACTCTGCCATCTGGTCCAGTTCCTATTGACAAAGCAGTAGCATATTCCCAATTCACTGTGAGTGACATCGCCCATGCAAATGAAATGAGCTAACAGACAGCATCAAAGTCAAAGCATCAAAGCTCTCCTACCTGTGACTTGGGCGATGTCGATTCCCTTCTCGGCAGCCAGTTTCTTGGCTAGAGGGCTGGCAAACACCCTACCCTTCCTAGGAGCAGCAGGGGCGGCTGGAGCAGCAGCAGGTGCTGGGGCGGGAGCTGCTGCTGGAGGTGGGGTGGCCACCTGAAAAATTAGCTACAATTAAAAGTTGAGAATGCTGTTGAGAAGCACAGCCCTGGCTTAGTGGTTAGTGCATGTGCCAATGTGTGTACATACATTAACAATTTTTTAACAATATTAAAATCTTGTCAGAACATATCATGTGCACCACAACCGACAGTAATGTGTTGTAGTCTATTCTTGATGGCCACACCCACAAAATTGGCATGGGGTGATTGCAGTATTGCAAAACACTACAAATATTGCAAAGTGACCTTTCACTTTCAGTCATGGCATGAAACTTGATATTATGATGGCAGTAAAAACAAGACCTTGATTTTCATCACGACGGCCTTTAGGTGGCCACACAAAAAGTATACTGACATGTGGTTAATAAATACCAAATGCTCTTAATAAATGACTGCTGAGCACCAAAACAATCAGGTTAAGTGTGCATACTTAATCATAATCACTTTAAACAGCAGACACAAATAAACAACAGATCTTGTAGAAATGACAGAGCCCTTTACCGGTGCGGGAGCAGGAGGCGGGCTTGCAGCCACACCGGTCTCTACATAGTCTGCAAATGCGCTAATGTCAGATTCCTTTTCCACAATGATGCAGAGAGGAGTGCCGAGAGGAACGTCTCTGGTGCCCTCAGCAATCATTATTTTGGCCATGTAGCCCTCCTCTTGTACCTCAAAACCTGAAAACCACAGGAAGGAATTACTAAACAGTGTTAATGCATATATTATCTCATCATACGCAAACAGCAAACTTCTTAAAATCTTGTTTATGCATATACATTTGTGTGTGCATAAAACCAATCAAACGTTCACAATTTAATATATCTGCATTCTATTTCAACAATTTTAAAATGTAATTTATTTCTGACATGGCAAAGCTGAATTTTCAGCATCATTACTCTAGTCTTCAGTGTCACATGATCCTTCAGAAATCATTCTAATATGCTGATTTGGTGCTCAAAAAATATTTCTTATTATAATCAATATTGAATTGAAAAAAGCTCTGCTGCTTATGCATGTATTTTTACACAAACACACATGTATCTATCTATCTATGGGCCTGTTTACACCAGGTCACTTCATGCATTTTCTCTGACTAAATAGCTATCCAATCGTGAAAACACCGGTTGTAAATGCCCTCCAATAAGCTTTCGAGATTGATTTAAATTCGATCACTAAAACAACTTCAGGAGGTGGTCTGAAACGCATTCCAGACGAAACTGGACAAGTATAAATGCATTTGGTTGTTGAAACCACATATGTCAATTTTACTTCATTAAAGGTTCAATTAAAATGTAAAAGTAAAATTTTACTTCATTACTAAATGTTAAGAAATAAAAGTGTTGAGAGCATGTTATGGGCTAAATGACATGTTAAAGCCAGCGCTACTGCAACAGCCATCACTGCAGATGTGTAGCTAAAAATCTCTTCAGCAAGCCAACGTGAAAACTGCCGCAAATGAAACTGAAAGTTCGCCGTCACACATCTTCATAGTGGTGTTATGGTGCGTTCACGTGCTATGGTAATTATGGTAAATTTTTTACACATCGGTATCGTTCCGATGTCAAAATAGGGCCGATGTGAACAGGCCGATAATCATTCCTGTGTATTTGACGTGTGTGTAGATGTGAGTGTGGGGGCGGGGATGTTTGTTTTTGCACAAGCACATACATTACGAGCGCAAGTCCTGTCAGTTTAAACATCAAGCGCAAGACTGGAACTTGCGTACTGTTTTCTGTCAGCCTTACTAAGGCGTATTTTTGTCCCGCCAAAGCCTTATTTGACCGGTGAGTGATGTAGATGACCGACTGCTGCGCTTGTTTAACAGAGAACTATGGCGCTCGCTTTGTGTCATTTCTTTCCTAACCAAGCTTAAAGACGTGTTAACGTGCGTGTGGAGAACGTCTGCCCGTCTTAACACCTGACTGTCTTAACTGTCTAAACGTCTGCCCGTCTGAACGCCATACTTAAAAGGAATGGTTCGGAGTAAAAATCAACATAGCCACCTTTGCACCATGACATCGAGCCAAACACACCACCAGAAGCCTTTGTTCCCTTTGTCAAGCGCCAAGGGAAATAGCGCACGCACTTTTATGCAGCTATTGCATACAATATATATAAAGATATAAAATGAATATATATGAAAATAAATATGCATAAATATATATAGGCTATAACTAATCTCACAACAGTAAAAAGCTTTGAATGTATTTTACAATATCAATTATGCACGAGCATGGGAATAGGAAATAGGCTATACAATAATAATAATAATAATAAACTATAGTAGAGTAGCAGTGGATGCAATTATATTCTGAATTTCTATGTTATAAAAAATCGTTCTATGAACTTCTAGCAAGCTCATTTAAACCGAGTTGTAAATGCCGAAATGAAAGGAGGCCAAGCAAACCTGAAACTACTAATTATAAATATAAAACCACCAGTAGATGGCGGCAAGTCACTGTTCGATTGACATTACTGGTTAATGCTCAACCTATTCTTTCAAAAACACAAATATATATATTAATACACACACAACTAGGCCTACTCATTTTAGACAATTGCAATTGTTCTGCTGTGGTGCTGCTTGGAACTATATTTTCATTGTGTGAAATGCCAGTCATTAACATATTGTTTATTTACAGGCCAAAAGACTGCTCATTACAGAAACATTCAAACAAATATTTACAAATGTGTGTTTTACTTGGTATTTTTTCTCAACTGTTTGTCTCAATTGGCAGTTAATTTTCATATATTTTCCAAATTCTGTTTCAACATTATGTGAATTTAAAGTGACTGTGTTATGAATAGAAATATAGCTAACCTAAACGTATGTGTCGTTGTTGGTTTCCATGACATGCTACATTTTAATGTTTTAATGACAGCATCTTGGCTATAAATTTTGCAAAACATTAAAGCATTAAATCAACCAAAGTTCTCTGAAATAGCTCATAGGTGCATCTCATGAAGCTTCATCTGGCAAGCATATATAGAAAGAGCACAACTCAGTGTTACACATTCAGATAATGGAAGAACAACAAGGAAACAAACAGGGTCAACAGCTGAGAAGAAGAGGAGGAGTAAGGGTGTGCTGGAAGGGTACAGAGGCAAACGGGAAGAGGTCAAGATTGTGGACATGTTTCTAATTAAATAACGGCCACTATTGTGGACCATGTTCTCAGTCATGACCTTACAACGAGGTGGGTCAACAGATACAGCCGAATGTTGGGAGAACAACAGTGTCTTCAATCATTCAAACGTTTGTAGACAGATATCTAATCAGACATTGTTTTCTGTACTCTAATACTGTATACTGACTGTATTACAGTAGTCCACTTTCATTTTACATTATACAGTATATATACTTTATGAGACAATGTAACACACGTGTATGTATATATATATATATATATATATATATATATATATATATATATATATATATGTATGTATGTATGTATGTATGTATGTATATGAATGTCTATGTCATTGTGATATAAAGAAATAGACAAGACTATATAAACCGTAGCCTAAATCTAAAAAAAAAACTTTTATATTGACAACATGACTAAGCATTTTGACTATCTTGTTTGTGAACAATGACACAAGGACTTTTCATTCTGATGGCACTATATGTTCATTGACATAAATACCACTATAGAATGTTTTGAGTGTCAGCCTAGTCCGTTTATTTATTATCAAAGGAGTTTTCGCGAGAGTTCCATCAGTCACTAAATAAAAAGAGCATAGGCCTACTTTGTTCGCTTTCTTTATAATCTATTCACACTTTAAATAGAATAGTTTTGTTTTTTTATAAAGGAAAGAGTGAATCCAAATTGTTCCGTTGGTCAGTAATTTTTTTCTACTTATAGACAATTTAGAAAATGGAAATGGTAAATAAATGCTCCTCTGCTGCCACCTACTGATTAAAGTGTTCATCTCATCTCATTCTGTTTAAAGTGTTTGTTTTTCCTGCAGGTGAAAGCGATGCAGCGTTTGCTCCTCTTACTGTATTTATCTGGGCTGTCAACTGTTTTCCCTGACTTGGGCGAGATTTTTGTATGCTCTCAACATAGTAGAAAAGAATGTGTTATGACTAGGCTACATTTAATATATATATATATATATATATATATATATATATATATATACATTAAATGTGTGTGTGTGTGTGTTAAACTTTAGTGTAGCTCTATTAAATAGCACATTTATGTTAAACCTTTTTAAATTGAATGATTAATTACTTGTTCTGGATAAGAATAGCAGTAGCCTAGTCCAAGCAATCACAAGTAGGCTAACTAATTTTAGTTTAAAATCCAATAAGCTCTAAAATGGTTTCTGAACGGTTAATGCTAGATGCAGCATGAGTGAACTCGAGGCATGCAGACCACCGCTGCAGAGCATTAACACATCTGAAACACACTAATATATAATGATAAGACCCAGTTTTTCTGAATTTTACCAGCCCATTTTATTTTTATCTCTGAAGATCGAATAATCAAAATACATGACATAGACTTTTATTAAAAAGTTACATCTATCATTGGGATACCAAATGTATGGTAGCCTACATTAACAGACATTCAGCATTATAGAAATAGGTTTATCATAGTCCTACATAAAATGTGCCAAAATAAGTCACGTTTGTAAACTTAGATTGTCGCAGACGTGCAGACGTGAAGAGGTGCAGACGTGCAGACGTTAAGACGTGCAGACGTAATCCACACGTTAACTTCTAACGTGACCCCGCCGTGACGTCTGCATAGCTACACGTTATTGACGCGTCTACGTGACGTGATATTTGCGTGTACGTCTCCATATAAAACAAATAGAGACGTACACGCACGTATACACACGTGTTATCTGTCGTGCTTGTCAGTCTCGTCGCCGAATGGAACATTTCGAGCGCCATAAGAACGAGCATAGAGAGTGAAAGCCCCGGTTGCGCGCGCGCACTCTCATCGTCTTCAAACTGTTTTGCTCTCTCTCCCTCCCTCGCGCAAATTAATGAATTGAGTTGACTGAATATCTTTGAGAATGAGAATACACGATGGTAAAAGGTCGGAAGACCGAAGTTTTTCTGAACTACCGCTGGTTGTGAATTGTGCTAAAATAACGTTGTGCCTTATCTTCTCTGAAAAGCTTTCCACACATTCAGATGACACAAACCCCACTTTCAATAAACAAAAAAATAAAATCTATCTAGTGATGAAATGTTTTCTGTGTTGAGACAAATCTTGTACACTAACAACATTACTACATTAGTAAACATTCTATTAATATTACTTTCTATGCGGATTTACTCCATGACAAAACCACCCCAGTCATTCTAGAATGATTCATTCTTTCCAAATAGAGCTATTCAAGTCATCTGGTGAAATTGTTTTTGTATCGCAATATATATCGCAGAAAAATAAAATATCGCAATGTCATTTTTTACCAATATCTGCAGCCCTAATCCTCGCTATGCGTTTTCTATACAGAAATATCGACATCGGTAAATATCGGTATCGGCCATAACAGCAATATTAATATCGGTTATCTGCCACAATTTTCACATCGGTGCATCACTAGAGATAACTAGGGATGTCCCGATCCGATCACGCGATCGGAAATCGGGCCCGATCACGTGGTTTCAGACTCGATCGGAATCGGACGTTAGCTCCCGATCAGGACTCGGATATATGTAAATTAGGGGTGTAACGGTAGGCCTACATGTATTCGTAATTATTGAACCGTTTCTGTACGAGGCTTCCGGTTCGGTACGCATACAAACCGAACGATTCCTAGGACCATTTTTCCTGCAGACAAAATCCGCGCTGGTGCGATCACCACAACGTTGCGCAACATCAAATGGCAAACGTATTGAAAGCGGAACGAATCTGCGCTACATTATATTGTGCTTAACGGACCATTTATCAGTTCGGACCAGCACCATCTGTGCAGCGCGAGATCAAGCGACACTGTGCTAAGAGATCCAGTGAAGAAAACATTTGAATTCGCCAGTGAAGTAATAACATTGCTGCGAGATCTAGTGAGAAGCATTCAAATTTCTCCGTTATTAACCGTAGATCTCTATTAGATCAAACAGCGCTGACGTGGACACCAGGAGAAATATTGTGCCGTGAATGAACATGGATTTAATGTTGCACTTCAAAACTCAAATATTATATAAATATATATTTAAATGTTATTTTTAATGTGATTACCAAAACATTATTTGTTCATCCTTCAAAGATTACACCCATTTATAAACCTGAAAGTTTCAAGATGTAGGAAAACTCAAACTTATTTAAAAATAGTTTTTCTTTTAATAAATAGGAAATTTCTCTGGCATTTTTTTCTTTTTGCTGTATTGTATCGAAGCGAACCGCAAATTTTGTGAACTGTTACACCCCTAATGTATATCTATATATTCTAATTATTTTTTTATACACTTTTAAAACATTTTTATTTTTTGTTTACATGCCTGCCGGGTATTTTAAGTTGAGGTGCTATTTGTTTTTATATTAGACTTTTTCTATATTTACTGTTGCACTAAAGTCCAAAAGTGAAGATTTTATGTCATTTATTACTTGATTGTTCAAGCTACCTCACAGAAGTGCTCTGTTTGTTAACAGAGTTGTTGAATGTTAAAATAAGGTGAATTAAATAAAAAATAAGGAACATCCTGGATCTGTTTTTTCTCTCTTCTTTATTCTTTTTTTATGTATTATATAAGTATCGGATCGGGACTCGGTATCGGTAGATACTCAAAATCAAATGACTCGGATTCGGACTCGAGGGCAAAAAAACCTGATCGGGACATCCCTAGAGATAACCTTTGACCTTTTCAAAATGGCGGAGAGCAACGCGAGAGTCGTGAATCGTAAAATATGTACTATTCATGATCTAGAAAATATAAAGCATATTATTTACTGTTTGAGTTTTGATAAATCATTTTCTTGCTGTAGCAGATGACTTAAGCAATCTAAAATAGTTTTAGCTAAATAACAGGCCTGGATCTCCATCTTTTTACCACATTACGACAACAAAAGCACTTGAACGCAACACTCTAGTAAATACCAGTTCACAAGTGGAAAATATCATTTTCCATAGCACGTGAACGCACCATTATTGTGGTCTTTGATCTTGAAATTAGCTGATGATAAATAAAATGCAGCTCATATCTGCTGTTTTTGTCGATGTAAACTGTTAAATTTGCATATAGCGTGAGAATTGAAGGTCGGATTTATATTAGTTTTGCGGAGACATAAGTGTAAATGGAACAGTTTTAACAAATCAGTAAAAACGCAAGTGTTAAGGTGTAAACAGTTCTTATCTACGGGTTTTGGGCATTGACCACTTTTTCCACCTCATTAGAAATTACGTTATCAATGTTTAAGGTGTTTATGTGGACAGGGATCTAATTATTACTGTTGAATTATCATAATTAAAGTCAAAATAGCTGACAATTTACCGATTGTTGCCTTATCGGTCTCAATTTCAGCCAGCAGGTCTCCCTCACTCAGCTTCTCACCCACCTTCTTCTCCCAGCGCTGCACTGTGCCCATAGTCATGGTGGGAGAGAGAGCTGGGAGAAGAACCTAAAGAAAGCAAGACAGCAAGTTAATGATGCCATGCAATAATATACTTGCTTATGCTTAGACCGGCCAATATCCCAAATGCTTTCACTTCTGAATTTGTTTGTAGTCACTTTAATATTTGGTCAACATTTCATCCTACCTTCATATGAGGTGGGTAGGAGCTTCCAGGAACTTGTGGCGCTGCAGGAGCAGCAGTGGGCGCTGCTGGAGGGGGAGGGGCAGCTGCAGGGGCGGAGCTAGACATTTTATCCACTGTAAAGTCCTTAAATGCAGGGATGAGGTCAGGACTAAAGGTCAAAAGACAGATGTAAATTAAGTGGGAAAAACAAGTACACATCAATATTATACATATCAAATCACACAATATTGAATCGTCAATACAGGTATCAAACATGCAAATTTATGCTTTTATTAAAAGCCAAGATCAAGACACAGTATAATTTAGCTACATCACATATGCCCTTCTTATGATGCACCATTTATCTGTCCTACAACATAACTCTTTTATGTTTTTAAGGACATAAAGTTTATTATGTAATATATAATTTATGTAAAACAAAAACATCAGATCTTATGATGCTCTGTTTCTTGACACTGCAGATACAAATGGTGCTTACTTGTCAACGGTAATACAAATGACGGCTCCAATGGGCACATCTCTTGTACCCTCAGAAACCAAGATCTTGGCTAGGTAGCACTCCTCCAGTAGTTCAAATCCTACTGTAGCCTTGTCTGTTTCAACCTGACCAAATCAAAACAAAACAGAAGAATTAGGATTAGATCAGAATTATAACATGGGGCTGTTGAAAGCCTGATTCGGATCGGTTGACAGACATTCTAATCTAAGCTGTCCTAAGGAATTATTTAGTTTAATATTTTTATCTACAATAAAATTAAACAATCAAGTACAATCAAGTGGCTTCTTGGTGGTAAAACCCTGAATATGCCTCACCTCAGCAATCAGATCTCCCTCATTAATTTTGTCACCTTCTTTCTTTTCCCAGCGTGCAATAGTGCCCATCTGCATAGTGGGGGACAAAGCAGGCAGTTCCACCTGTAATACAATGAATTAGGTTCAACAGAAAGCTGTAAGCATTTGGCATAAATGAAATCAAATCTTCTCAGCATAATATATGATCTGCATTGAAAAGGTAGTTAAAAGGTTTTGTTGCTTTTAGATTCCTATAGCTACTCAGGATTCCCACACCTTCTGACTATTGCACTATAAAATACTATATTTTTCACTTATGTTATAGAGATTGGACTAATAAATTGGTTTAAAAGTAGTATAACTGGAAAAATGTATATTAAATCACTAAAGAAATATTCTAGACTTTCTCATAACTTCTTATAATTGAATTCTTATGTGTTTTCTTGGCCTGGAAAAGCACAATAAGTTTGTGACTGTGGACACAGTTTTATGTTCTAAGGCTAAAATTTTAGATTATGTTAAGCAGTATGAGAAAATGTTATGCTGTCTAGAGTGACAGTATGTTTCGTATAGGCATGAAAACATTGATGGACCTCTGGCAGCCCACAGAATTCATGACACATATACTTCTAGACTGAGCATCTTGAAGGTGACACCATCAGAAGAAACGCAGTGTTGCATTATAGCAGTTCTTAAAGAGACAGTTCATCCAAATACGCATATATATATTATATATATATATTTTGGTCAACTTATACTCTCCCTAATGTTGTTGTTCCGAAACCGTATGAGATTCATTCTTCTGTGGATCACAGAAAGAGATGACAGATGTCATAGTGACAACGTCGGTCACAGTTCACTTTCATTATGTAGAAAAAGACGCAATGATAGAGAACGTTGACTGAGGCTGTGAGTCCCTAACATCTATTTTTTGTGTTCCAAGTCAAACGTTTTTGGAAGCACATAACATAGTTAGCTTAACTTACCCTCTGATGGGGCGGTAGACTGTACACTCGCATGCTTTGACTGAAACTAGCCGTTTGGCTTCGCAAGACCCATGGTCTGTTACTGAAGATGCTGTTGTACACACGCCGACCATGACACAAGCTCCGGATCCGGACCGGGCCGTTGGAGTGGTATCGTTTGAGATGATGGCATGACAACGGTCCGGGTCGAGGACAGGCAGCAGTAGCAGGGCCCGAGAGGACACTGGGCCGGCTAAGCCTGGCAGATGGCCGCACTCGCAGCGCTAAACGCAACATTTTGAAAGTGATGACCCCGTAACACTTCGCTGGATTTAAGTAAGGCTACTCTGGTATCAGAATATCTGACACCCGTGGTAGCAGCAGCAGTCTGTTCTCCCCAAAACGTACAGAACAACCTCACTTTCCAATGACCTCCCCACTCAAAACATCTCACTTTACGACACTCCTGCGCTTCGTCCTCCGGGTGACGCAAAAGGGTTGCCAGATTTAAAATTGAAATATGTACAATATATTCAAATTGAAATATATATATATTTTTAAATCCTAATTTTGTTTAAAATAGGTGAACTAGCGGTGAACAGCAACGTTTCTGTGAACGTTTCTACAATTATTAACCCTTTTAAATGGCGGATTAAGATTGTAAAAACATGGCAACCTTCAAGCTGTCAAAGCCGGTGTCGTAAAGTATCAAGCGCTGACGTAAAAGTGCCGTCAAGCACTTTCTATCCATCCAGTTGTCTGGACCACTTTGCATTCTTCCACAAATCCTGTATTGAAACTCAAGTTTGATTTACCTATAAATAAAACTTACTCTCCCTCATGTCGTTCCAACCCTGTATGACTTTCTATCTTCTGTTGAACACAAAGGTAAATAATGTGAGGCAGAATGAAAGCCAGTCACAATCCTCTTTTATTATATGGAAGAAAAAAAAAATACAATGAAAGTGAATGTTAACTGAGGGGGTCAGTTGATACCATTCTGCCTAACATTTTCATTTGTGTTCCACAGATTTTTAATCATACAGGTTTGGAACAACCGGATAATTTTCTTTTTTGTGTGAATTGTAAACTGAAAAACTTTAGACAGCCTAAAACAAGATTATGTGCCATTGTTGGAGTTTATTGAGGTATTTTTCAAATATTAATTCATGTACTGATAACATAAGGTAGGAGAACAGGCAAGAGCTTAGAACAGCATTTATTGTAAAGCATTTTTCAACAAAATAGAAAAATAGAGAACACATTATATGTAAGGAAAAGCTCCATGTAGCGTTATGTTGCGTTGGAAGTGCATTGGTCTTTTGGATGTCTATTTGACAATTTTAGCGAGGGCCGCTGCTCGCCTCTCTGTGTTCTTGAACAGGGCACGAATGAGGCTCTTCATCTCATTACATGAGAACTCCACTGCCAGAGGTCCTTTGCCCTCTGCCCACCTAAAAAAGAAGTTTTTATTTTTTTAAATGTGAGCTCCGTTAAATATATAAACGAAATACATCATTCTAAAGTTCCCAATGACAAAAAAAAAAAAAAACAACTGTTACCAGAGTTACAGACAGACTCCTAAATGAATCAAATTTAAAAGATTAAGTAAGTGTATGACCTGTCCACTATCTCCTGTAGATTAGCATTTAGAACCATGGAGATCTCTTTTAAGGTCATCCATTTCTTTACATAGACTGGAACCTCTTCTTGGTATTTTTTGTTCTTGTTTTCATCTGGCAATGGATTGAAGACCAGCGGCCCTTCCTCTATAATGGTTTGACACAGTGTTCGCAGTCGCTCACCGTCCACGTTAGATATGTCCTGGAATGACAGCCCTTAGTTTACACCTCAAATAGTTTGGTGGTGTAACAAAAAACAACAGCATTATGTATTGCCTTACCTCCAACATCATAATCTTATTAATCAGCCCTGATATTGCAGTATTGAGGAGAGTCCCAATGGCTTTGCAGTATATGTTTACTGGCAAGACATCTTGCCAAACTTTTCCCAAACTCCTCAGCTGATGAATTACCTAAAATTCACAACAGCAATAAAACCCCAGTGACAAGTACACTAGGCACAAATATGCCAATATACTGGTACCTAAATTTAAGCAGCAAAAGCCTATTCAGAAAATAATTTGTGTTTGATCATACTTGTCTGATAGCCTTGCTGGCTGCAGAGTAATGGTCTTCATCATCCAAATTTGAGAAGTTACGTGCAGTGGACAGTCTCTCCAACATCTCAGCTTTTTGAACGTTCATTTGTGCCACAAAGCACCGAGCACCTTGTTGAAAAACAGAAAGTAAAAAAAAAACAACAAAAAAAAAAAACTTTAAATGGTAGTGTACATAAGATGCAGGGTTCGTACACCTTTTCCAAGGTCAAATTCAAGCACTTTAAGCACTTTCAAGGTCCATTTGAAAGCTTTTTCCAGCAGCTTATCCACCATAAATTACATACCAATACATAGTAAAAAATTATTATTTAGCGTTTTTTCCACATTAAAAGAGATAATATGCAATAAACAGCCAAAATTGTGTCTCGTAATAGCAGAAGGATCAGAAATTGAAGCAAAACAGGTTTTATTTTTCAAAATGTTGTTGGAGGATTTGATCCAAATGACATGCAGTAGGGGTGGGCGGTATGACCAAAATTCTGTTTCACGGTAACAATATATTTCACGATATAGTTATTTATGCATGTAGTTATTCTCGAAAAATCGTCATAAAGGGCTTTGTATACTAAATAAACCCAAATACTTTAGAAATGAAAAGTTTTTCTCCTTGTTTGACTTTTATTTGGCAAATAATTTAATTGGAAAACTATTTTGATAGCTTTAATATAGTGAACAAAACACACTCAACTTTTAGAAGAACTTCCCCCAACTGACTGATATTAAATACAACTCATAGGTTCTATTAAACTTTAAATAAAGTGTTGCTGAATACATTTTTCAATCTCATGTTATTGCTTTACCTCATCAATCAGTTTATAATATCTAAATATTTTATTTTGAACTATTCTATTCATGATAAATTAGTAACTTCCTTTTAATTTGGTAGGATAATATTAGCAATACTATTATGTTTAAATGTGTTCCCCGGTACATTTATTGCCATGTCTGCTTATTATACTGCGTTTAAGGGGCTTGTTTTGGTCTTTTTGTGATATCTGGCAACTGGTCACCTGGAGCTTTAATCAAGAGACGTTCAGTTGTGTCAAGTTCAGAAGTGAGTAGAAGGAGAGCAGCAGTATGAAAACCGAACAGCAGCTACTGTTAATGTTGACTAAGCAGTTTAAATTATACACACCTTGTAACTGCGTCATTATTTAATATTTTACCTCAGCCGGTACACACTGACACACCGCGCTCCCTCTCAGTGTGTGCGTGCGCATCTTTTGCATCAGTATCAGTTACTTTTGCATCAGTAAAATGCGATCGGTTCATTTCAGTGTCAAGTTGTAATCACGGATCGAATCAAATGAAGATTTTATCAGCTGGTTCAGTGGCCAATTGTTTGGAGTTAGAAATATATAAATCGCACTGCATATTTAGTCATTTTGCCTCAGGTACCGAATCCGAGACTACCTGGAGGAGGTGCTCTGAGTTCGGCTGCTCCCGAACCGCGCTGCGGTTCGCGTGAATGTGAAAGAATCACGGACTCGCACTGTTGCCAACTATTTTAAAGGAAAGTAGCTAAGGCCTTCCCTAAAAGTCGCTGGATGACGTCATACGTCAATTAGCATATTAATGACGCCATCACGTCGTACTTGCATTCTGTCAGCCTAGTGCGTTTTCTCTCTAAATTAATGCTCTATTTAATATAATATAGCCGAATGTCAAATAAAGCTGTTTTCATTTCCTATTTTTTTGTTGTTGTCAGACAATAGAACGAGTAGCTATAATAGCTATAATATAGTGAATTGCATTTTTATAACCGGATGAACTAAGCTCTGTGATAGTGAGTGTTACAAGTAATAACAAGCACAAGAAAAGAAATAAAATGAAAATGGTCAAACTAAATTCATTAAATATAAAACAAAAGAAAAGCAGATAAGTGAAGAGTCCGTGGAAAAACACTGCTCATTCGCGTCTGTCAGCGGCCGTGGGCTCCTCTCAGCCATTCACTGAACGAGAGAGAGTGACGACAGGGAGAAAGCAAGAGCTCGCGCTCGCAGGACAGTACTGGCAACATTTAGAGGTTACTGAGGTTTGTCCAAAAAGTCGCTAGTCGCTTTTTTGAAAAAATGTCGCTAAAGGGGTCTGAAAAGTCACTAAAAATAGCGACAAAGGCGCTAAGTTGGCAACACTGCGGACTCGGGTGCGCACTTAGTAGAGTGACCTGCGCATGCGTTTTAGCTGATTATGATGTATTTGGTTAAATAAAACACATGTAAGGGATGATAGTGTTGATGATTTACCTTGGATACGAGCGAGAGTGAGTCTGCAGTGTATTCGCACTCACACATAGCGCGTGGACTCAGGCCAACAAATTATTGTAAGTCCACCGTCTCCTGCGTTTGGCAGAAAGCCAAATGCGATACACAGTAAACCTGTGTTGTTCACTTAGCTGCGCATAATAACACCAAATTAATAAACACAATATATTGACCCGCGTTCTGTTTTCTATCATGCGTCGTGCACGTTTGTGATGACGTAAGATGCACGCAAACGCACCAGGATTCGTTAGAATCAAGTTGAGTGTGAAACCTGGGCTGCGTTCAGCGCCGACAAAACGTTGCAGAACGTTTTTTAAACAGAAACGGTGACGCGTTGAACGCACTGTTGTGATGACGCAAGAGTTGCAACTACGGCAACTGAGAAGGCTTTTTGTGTTCTTTGTGAAGAATTTTCAGAACCTGATGAACTCGGTATAAATATGTTTAATACTACAAAATATGCCCGATGTTACAGTTACTGCACTTGCCGCCCAGAACACAAGAGAACATCCCAATCGAGTGAAGGGATTTGTGGAAACTGAAATAGAAGCACATCTTACCTAATAAAGACTAAAACACATCTATTTAGCCTCACATACTGACTTTATTTGTTGTTCATACTGTTTTATTAATACCCTGTATTTTCTTTCTCATTTTTAGGAAAAGCACTTTACATGCATTGTTTATTTCTATACCAAATGTCATACACTTGCAATGAAGCTAAAAATATAAACAACTAGAGATGCACCGATTACAATTTTCTAGGCCGATCCCGATTCCGATTTTTCCTTGAGTTTGACCTGCCGATACCGATTTTAGCCGATTCCGATTTTATTTTTCCAAACCACTTTACAGCACACACAAATATTTATTTTCTATCTTCTCTTTAATAGAACATTTTGCATAGAACATTTTTTGAACAGATAATCGCTATAAAATAGAACTATATAAATGACTCCTAGTGTGGAAAATTCTCACACATCTAAAGTGCAGTGTTATGGAAGAACCATTTCCTTTTCACATCCAATATCCAATAAAACAAAATTGATATATTTAGCAAACTAAACTTCTGTATGAAAACAGGTAATGGCAATAAAATAATATATAAATAACAAAAAAAAAAATTCAATAAATATAGCCTTGCAGTATAAAGATATTTATCTCTCTCTCACACACACACACACACACACACACACACACACACACACACACACACACACACACACACACACACACACACACACAGGCCTATTGCAATCACTTGTACATCAATGGCAAGTTATATTTCTCAAGCAGTTCTTCTCTCATCTGACACATGTCCAGCCAAGCTAAACAGGACAAGTGGAGCATGTGCAGGGAAACGATTAAATAATAATAAAAACAAGTTTAAATGGGTACATTTTCTATAAATATTTTTGAGTCTTCATTTTCTTTCTGACATAGCCTAGCCTACTTCAGTTCTTGTTAAAACACACCAGACATGCAAATTCTTTGCATTTTGGGCACTTTTTGGATGAAATCTTATTTATTTTGTCCATCAAAAGTGTGCTTTCACTTAAATTGAGCGCAGCAAAAATAGATTCGGCGCCGAAACCCGCGCTTCACTGTTGCTCCCGCGACGCTCCTGCTCGACGCTCACGCGCTGCTCCGGCTCGCGGTGTGAATGCACTCACTGATTAACATGCACGCCGAACAAACAAAAACGCGCTGCACCTTGCGGTGTGAAACGGCCGTAATTCACGAGGTTTCCTACATGTGCGCTTTCCGTGTGCACGTGTGATGCTGTTGTTGCGCGATGTTAATCATGCGGCGCCCGAGTGCATTTGACCGGCATAAAATCGGATTATGTCAGACTGACCGGCCGGTCGCCGATCATGGCCGATCACGTGAAAACCGGCCGATTCCGGTCACCAGCCGATCAATCGGTGCATCTCTATAAACAACTACATCATTATGTTGATATCCTATATTTTACAATAAAACTTACGACAAACATGTCTTCTAATATCCTCAGTTGATGCGTAAACTGAGCTGCATCGAACACATTTGTAAAATACTTTATTTGAACCCATTGTGTGAGTTCACTTTAATTCCGCGTGCTTTATATACATGTTGCTGCTGATTGGACTGCAGTTCTGACACGCCCACCAAACAAGAGAAAACGCATATCAAACCCCGTTGCACACCGGTGCACGCCGTTTCCAGGAAACATGACGTTCAACCTGGAAACCGTAGCAAAACGTTGCGCACCGTTGTGATCTTGAACATGCCCCAGGCCAACGCTGCGGGGGACGCCGGGAACAATCACGCTCGGGCCGCAGCAAACGATTTATTTCGCCATTTAATAAACGAAATATTCAGTCAGATAGGTATTTGTTGGGAAAGAAACAGTTACAATTTCAAGCACTTTCAAGCATTTTATCCAAAATGTAAGCACTTTTCAAACCTTGAAAACACAACATCAAAATTCAAGCATTTTCAAGGATTTCAAGCACCCGTACGAACCCTGAAGATGAGATTACTGTGTTAAGTCGGCGTGAAATGGAAGTTGCGATCATCTTTTCTTCCCTATTGTGACTTAGCCTGCTGAAAACGCCTATCTGTGAGCGCTTGAGAGCGTTTTGGCAGCGCAGCATTTTTTAAAAATGAGACGCTTTGCTGGCTATGATACGGAATAACCGCGAAAGTATTACTAGCATCTCATTTCACAGATTGTTTTTTATAAAAATGTTGATACAATGTAAAGTATTTGCTCTGGGTCTTTTTTTAAATGATTTTGTTCCGTTATTATGCTTCTTGTCATCTGTTGACATCTGTTGTTCAAGCAGAATGTGACGGTTGGTCGGTGTGGTATTTGTCCCGCCCCTCCTCCTCTGTGATTGGACGGCTGGGTAAAAAGTGACAGTGCAGAGTAGAGCACTCAACACTTCAGCGTGAAATAGACAATCAGCCTTGTTACACTTATGGTGTTTTATAAACGTGGCGCTCCCATTAAAAACAACTGGACGAATACGCTAGGTGCCGGGAAAAACGCTTTGCTGGACACACACCCTTTTATCCAATTGAAAAAGTTTCTGAAATGAGAAAAAACAAATAGTAGGGCGGGACTAGATTACAGGTGCACATTCATTTATATAAATAAATGTGCACAGATAAATCATTCATAATAAACTGCAACATTGTGTAAAAAAAAAAAATCATTACTCATTACTCAAGCCTTAAGTGTCACATTATCCTTCAGAAATCATTGTATTATGATGATTTGGTGCTCAAGAAAAATATCTTAGTATTACCATCAATGTTGAAAACGGTTCAGCTTCATATTTGTGTAATTACTTTTTTTTTTTTTTTTTTACAATTCTTTGATGAATAGAAAGTTTAAAAGAACAGCATTTATTTGAAATAGAAATCTTTTGCATCATCATTGTTGTCACTTTTGATCAATTGTAATGTATACTTGATGAATAAAAGTATTAATTTTTTTTTTTTTTTTTATCTTACAGACCCCAAACAGTATCATAAAACATGTAAGCGTGCCCTTACCTAGTCTTCGGAAACCTGGGACCAAGTCTACAAAATAAGACACTCCATCTTTCAAAGGAAGGTGAGGTTTAAACTGGAAACCCAGGGTTAAAAGTTGGTGAGCGATGAACATGCAGTTATTGTGTTGGATGGCAGCCAAGTGAGGTAACTTCAATAAGTTGTCCCTAAGTTATAAAAACAGCAACACATTAAAAACAAAACCCAGTATACCAAGAATACTGCAATAAAAATACATCAACTCACTTGTGATATGTAGGCACAACATCATAGAACAGGTGAAATATGTTTCGAACTGTGTAGAAAAGCTGGACTGCACTGAAAGAAAAGACCAAATTAATGTAGCTCCGTAATTACAGCTTTCACATGGACCCAAAAACATATCTGTGCTTATTGTAGTGGCTGCCTGCTACATACCACTGGGGGGAGCTGCCCACCGCCTCAGACAGAGTTTGTATGGCCAAGTCCATTAGCTGCTGCACTGACTCACTAATGCGACACACAGGCAGGCATAGAGTACTGGGACTCAACTGCTTCTCGTTTTCCAGGCTCTGCTGATCGTAATGGGCACTTTTCTTACCCGACTCCTTCCTCTCCTTCTCTCCTCCACTGGGACTCGGTAGTTTAGGGATCGAGAGCTTATACTCTGGAGTGATCTGGACCACAAAAAGCACACAAAAGACCGTCAACAAAAAGCTTTTATAGCTTAATTAAAATGAGAGAATTTACAGAGGTCTTACTTTCACTGTGTTGTGCATCTCAGAAGTCATCAGTTTTCGTGCAGCCACAATGACATCTTGGCATTTTTTGCTTGCGAAGTGGCAGTTGACATTTCTAGCATATTTCAGGAGGTCCGTTGAGTCCCCTGCGAGGTACCCCATTTCTTTCAGACTGCTCTCGAAATCCTCTGTCTGTTTAATGACCTGAGAACACAATTACATATTGTATTACAAAGGATGCTGTGCAGTTGTCGTGCTGACAGACCCTTGCAATCTTACCTCGCTATACTCGGCCAGCTGATTACTGTTAGTCGGAATGGAATGAACCAAGCATTCACGAATGATGCACTCTGACATCTCCTCCCAAATCAGGTCTCCTAAAAGCTCAGACACTTTCTTTTCATCGATAGACACATCTGAAGAAAGAAAACAACAGAAACCCCATCATCAGCCTACTCTGCAAGCAATGCAATGTCTAGTGTAGGAGTCTTCAACCTTTTTTCTAGACCATTTGTTGGATAAAGTGACAGGCTAGGCACCCCATGTTATACAGTATATTGTATAAAATTGAGTGTTGCAATTTATGCCTGACTTATACAAGTATATAATTATATATTACGTTATAATTATATAATGTATTAATTAAAAATATAAGTACTTAATATTGAAAGTCCAAAACAGAAAGTAATAACTTATGTTCCTGGAAATCCCTTATATGGACAAAGGCATCCAGCTATCGCTGTAGCAGAAAAAGCAGAAATGTTTTGACTGATGAAATGCGAATTGTGACGAGCCATCAATCAGTAAATTTTTCAAGCCATCTTTATACGAACTATGATGCAATGCAGTGCTTATTGACATAGCCTTTATTACAGTACAGAAAGTATAAAATATATTTTCTGATTTATTCTGGTTTTTTTTTTACATTGTACAAAATCCATGATGACTTAATTCACAAGTGTTTATAGTACCTACATCAATCATAAAATTGTCATTAGGGAATATAGGAAAAAAACTATAGAAAACAAATGATTGGTTGTTATTCAGCACTGTATTTGATTTCTTAGCCAATTGAAAGCAAGACATAAGAAAAAACAAAACCTGTCATTTAGACAAAGGTCAGAAAATAAACTGGTATTCGACTTGACATTTCTGCCCCCCTCACTTCTGAAATGATGTCTACGTCCCTGGTGTATGTATTATAATTAGTGATGACTACAATGTCTGTGGTAAACAGAACCACTTCTTCAGATTTTTAGACGTACCGAAAAGGTTTCCATGTAGCGTCTTAAGCACGGTGAGCACTTTGTTGTAAACCTGGCTGGGATCTGGATGCTCTGCTTTGGTTTCTTTACACTGCAGGGTCAGGACTGCACCCTGCTCCGGCTGACTGCTCACTTCCACCATCAACGAGGGGTATATGATTAGTGGCTTCAGCATGTACTTAAACAACACTTGCCCTAAAGGATTGACAAAGAGTCAGGCAGTCAACTAACAGACCAAAATATAAACAAAGCAATGAAGAGGTACTAATGGGCTGTAACACTAAAACTTATTCTTACCATATATTGACTATATGTTGTAATCATTATGTTCACAACTTGTAATAATGACTTAAATTAACTCATTGTTTATGCCTTAAATTAATACATTGTTAGCTAACTGCATGATTTGTATATGTATTTGGACACAGTTACCTCTGATAACAGAACACTCTAAATTGTAATGTAGACATGCATTTTACGTAAAGCTGCTGTGAAACCATGTTTTGTGAAAAGCGCTATACAACTAAATGTGAATTGAATTACCAAACAGTTTAATCTTTTTATGAAGCTCTCCTTGAATGGAGAGGGCCTGGAGAATGCTAGGGAGAAGAGCATGTGGGACAGACTCATCCGCCTTAGATCCTCCTCTGTTCAAATGAAGCGCTGTCTTCAGGAAAGATTTCACGCTAGTGAGCTCAGCTAAAATATGGAGATCAAAACAAATCAGACCAGCAAACCAAGGCAGAATGTTTTCAAAGAAATCACTTTACTCTACTCAGATACCACCGACATGTATCCAAGACACAGAAAAAGTCTCTGATTAAAATTGCGATGAAAAGGACTGAGTGAAACAGATTATTGAAAAAGATTTCCCCCGATTTGCCACGAAAGTAAAATGCGCACAACCACACTGTAAAAATTCCCTCACCATCACATCCCTAGTCAGAGATGAATATATGCAGATTATAAACTGTTTTAGGTTCTCATAATAGTATCACTTTGTGAAAACCAATGAAAAAAAGATAAAATAAACGTATTACAGATGACTGTACTATATACCAAATATAAGGCTGAAAATAATGCTGTATGAACCATTTATGTTAAATATGGTCTAAAAAATCTACAGATATGTTTTTTTTTTAATGAAATGTGTAGGAACTCTGTTATGAAACGAAACAAGCAAAGACAAATTGTTCCCAATAAGATCAATAACATACGTTTAGAAAATAGAGGGGGCAAATTTTCATTACATTATGACTTTAAGGTTAAAAAAAAGTTACTTTTAGTGGAAGGAAGTTTCCAGACTGCCAGTTTCTGCCACTCTTCTCCGAGGTGGTAGATGAGATTCTCTCTCTGTATTGTGATCTCTGAGCTGAGGGCCCGAACTAAAGGTAACTCAGTGTCTTTCCAAGCTTTCAGGGCATCAACACTTGCTCGTGCCTGTATAATATAAGTAGAAATATGTAAGTAAGCACTTAGCACAGTACGTTTTTGCACGGTAATTAATAGGGCTGTTAATCGACTAAAATGTTCAATCAAATTAGTAATATGATATGCCAATAAACTAATCAAATTATTCAGAGAAATTTGGTTAATAATTAAATAGACTTGTTAAATTCACAAACTGGCAATGTGAATTTATTGTTGAATGTGACTTACTGTTCCATGCTGCTTGGCTGCAACCACATAATTCTTTTCCTGCAGGGCCCTGTGATACTCCTCTACTGCAGTGTCAAACTTAAAGAGCATATTAAAATAATGAGAGAATGTTCCTGTTATACAAAACATGTGCCTGAACTTAAGTAAACAAGCAAATTACTGTGAGCTTTTTTCCTTCTTTTTTTACATAATCATTTACATCACAAGACACACATGCACATTCTTTGAGACATAAATCTAGCTTTATGGTTAGAAAATCCTCTAAGCATACACAAAATCCCAGCAGCATTACCTCTTGGAGATGCTGGAGCAGGTTTATTACGGCAGTGTTTTTCTCTAGTTGCTGTTTAAGCTTGGAATACTCTGTTATGGCATCATGGAGGTTCTGCTGAACCTGTAAATGCAAACACTTAGTTTACATGTTTAACTACTATAAAAGTCATTCTTTTTTATTAGAAATTGAACTGTAATTGTTTATTAATAGTAAAATAAAGTACCTCGTTCTCAATGCAGCTTTTTAATAAATCAATGTCTTTGGAAACTGATTCAACCTGGTCCAAAAGCTCCTCTGCTCCCTCCATACTGGGTATAAACTCAATATATTTTTTATTTATCATGTCTGTAACCTCTTCCTGTATGAAAAAAAAGAGGGTTACACCGAAACACACAATGCTACTAAATAAAAACTTAAATGCATAACAGGTTTTGATGTAGATGGAGACCAGTGTTACACTTCTTCACTAATACATGGGAAAACAACTGGATTTCACCAATTCAGAGAACAAATATGAAACATAAGAGGGGGGGCGGGGGGTTATAAAGACATATATCGTAAGTCCCAAAACAAAAACAAGAATGAAACACAAAAAGGCAAGTCTGATAGCAAGATATCAAAACCCAGATATTATCGGCCAATAATGTGTAAATTGCGTAAATTGAGGTCAATAACATTACACCAGTTTGTCTGAAGTCAGAGCTCAGACTGGCATCGACAGACAATGATATCAGCAGCGTGACACGTCAGCCTACCAAAGTCACATCAGTAACGTTAACTGCTACCCCTCTATTCACTATTAAAACACGAATTAACACTGCGTTAAACGTTTCTAATTCATAAAAGACTTCATATGTCAGGAGAAAGGCGTTAACGTTAGTCGCACTTCAAGAGCTTTGGTTAACGGTCAATGTATGCTAGCATGAGTAACGTTACCAAAGAGAAGCAAATATACAGAGCAAATCAACTTAACATTGATTCCTTTTATCGTCAAGTTAACTCGGGTTACATTTTACACGTTATATTCGCGTATTTTATAAGTTAAATTCGGGGTTGACAGCTGGTTAGCTGACCTCACTGTTTACCTTAGTTTCTTCCACTTTCCGTGACAGTTTGGAGATTTTGCAGGCGAGGTCATCCTTCTCCAGTTTACCTGAGCTGGCGAGCACTTCTGTCACAAACGACGACATGACGGTCACGGTCAGGCGGGTGAACCATAGACAGTAAAAGAAGGGGGTGAACGAGCAGGATAGTTTACCACTTCATACCACTACCCGCCATTCCGCGCGCAAAGAATGCTGGGAGTCTGACTGTTGGATGAAGAAGAAGAAAAAAAGCTGTCGTTGATTTAAAAAGACGCGGTTACTTGGAAGTGCTGCTTGTTACCAAAGACTTTTGTTATTTAGCGAGGTGCTGTTTAAACTATAAAATAAGGCAATTAGGTAATTTTATCAGAGCAGGTTATAGATTACCGGTATGAACGTAAGTTTATTGTTTTATATCAGTAATAATTACATTTTCAATTTAAGTCAGTTTACAGTCTGAAAGTGAATTCTCGGTAAACTTTTAGAAAAGCACCTAATGTTATAAAAGGTCTATTAAATTATACATGCAAGAGTGTTTAGTTTACTTTAAACAAAGTTTAAACTTTTAACAACCAAAAATGCCAAAATGCTTTCTCAGATATACAAACGTATATGAATTAGTGTTATATAAAATATAATGAAGTTTAGGTATCCCCAGAGTGTATTTGGGTAACATTAAATATATTTTGTGTGAAATAGAGGGAGGAACAGATTTTGGTAACCTGTAATGCTGCCTTGCTGGATTTGGTGACACTGCTGTATGTGTGGAGCTGTTCACATAATATTCTGAAGATATTATATTAAAAGAGATAAATTATATTATCAAACTTAGTAAACACAATAATGCATACTACAGAAAAGCAGATGAGCACAGAATATGAATGCAACACGTTAAATTAAGACAGTGGTATTAAAAGACCAAACTCAGGAAACACCATTAATAAAGCATACAGAAAAGCAATTGAGCAGAATATGAACGCAACTCGTTTAATTGTACGTTAAGCATTTTCCTCTCATAGAAAACCAAGAAAACGCTTAATGAGGCTTAATGGACCAACAGTTATAAAAAAACCCACACAATTCGTTATACATTATAAATAAAATACAGGCAGCTGGTTTATTTGCACTGAACACACATTTGCTTTCTTTCGTCATATTCTGTGCTCATCTGCTTTTCTGTAGTATACATTATTAGTATGGTGTTTACTAAGTTTGATAATATCATTTATGTCTTTTAATATCAGTCTAATGCATTAAGCCATGTTAGCGTTTCAGAACATCCAGGAGGAGGTGGGTTTCGTGACACCATCGTGTACAATAGAAGTCCCATTTCATTGGCTAGGCACCAACCAATAACACGGCTCCTTTGAACACCCCCGCTCCCGCCCCCCTCTCTCTCTCGATGCCACTGAGTTGCAAGTGCACAAAATCAGTTTTGCACCTCATGTATCACGGAAAAGAGTAGCAAAAGTCAAGGCGCGAAATTTGAACTTGCAGTGACAGATTTGAGAAGTTGCAAGTGCCAATTTGAGGTTGTACTGCGAATTTGAATGTTAGAAGAAGTACAAATATATTTAACATGTTTGTGACTGTCATTGTATTTCTGTGAATGGCATTTTACACATTTGTGACTACTTGTCTGCAGCTTCAGATTCAGAATACACAGTGCCGCCGCTCCCACCACGCGCATCACGCGCTGTGCGTAGGGCACCAAGTGCTGAGGGGGCACCAAAAATAGCCTAATGAAAAATCAATCATCAAACTTCTTGTTATAATATTAATCAGATTCAGCGCGTTCTTCATCTTTCATCTTTAATCCGCAGCGGCGCCGAGCAGAGAGCACGTCAGAAACAGAGGACAGGGTGTGTGTGTGTGTGTGTGTGTGTTCTGAGCCTCATTGGTCTGTCACTGCTCGTCAATGTCAGAATATTTGAGATGACCAATCAAATCAAAGTAGGCGGGCTTTATGTTCACAGACGCTGAGCGCGAATTTTAACAGTGCAAGTTGCAACTCGACGCTTCAGTGTACGGTCAAGTGCGAGATAAGAAGTAGCTAAACTTAACTTTATATATTTGAAAGGTTTTTCTTAGGTCATAAATGTTAAACGAATGACAAAAAATAATTAGGCAAACTAATATAGTTTTGTCTAATTTCGCCAAAATAGGCCTATGTAACATGTAGCCTAGTGTAATAGTTTAGGCTACTGTCATTGTGAGGGGACAAGAAACATGAACAAAGCCGTTTTCATTATGTTAGGCACAGGATTAATAATGAATGTGTACATATTGAGAATAAAATACAAATTGTAGCCTTTAGTAAATTAAAAAAGCCAACTTTAGGAGGGGAAGAGACAGGGCAAGATAAAAACAAAGAGAAAAAGAGTGTGATGCTGATGAGGAGAGAAAAATAATCAGTTGCCCACTGACAAGGTTTTAAAGCTGTTGCTATCGAATTTTTTTTTTTTTTTTTTTTTTTGCCTTCACAACATCTTAAAATGCACATCTTCAGAGAAATTCAAAATTTACTCGGGGAAACCCCGAACCCGCTAGCTAACCTGCCTCAAATTCGGGACCATAGTGATTATAAAACCATGCCATTGCATAGTAATGAAACTAGATAATAGTAAGCATAAGTCCCTAAACTAAAGTGTTACTTTTTAATTTGTAAAAAATAAAATTTTATCATACCCCCTAAATGAAAATCCTAAATGAAAATGTTTTTTTTTTTTAGTGAGGGGGGAGGGGGGGGGGGGGGGCATCATAAAGGAATTATGCTTAGGGCACCAAAATGGCTAGCAGCGGCACTGAGAATACAGGTTTGTGACTATTGTCTGCGAGTGCAAATTTCAACATTCAACTTCAGATTTTTATTTTACAGGTTTTCACATTGGAGCTGTGATTGTAAATGTTCACATACAAGTACGAATATTTATTGTACAAGTTCTCAAATTCACATCTACGTGCTCTCGAGTTTTGCTACTAATTTACCTTCATAACTTGCCTTCTGGGATATAACAAAGACATTTAGACATCATCAGAGTGAATTTGGCTTGAGTCTGCCCCTTTATTATGGAAGCAAATAAGAGACATAACTATTTGAAATTTAACAGCCACTGAATACTTAGTTTTGAAATATTTTATTTTGAAAAACATTTATCTGAATTGATTTGCTCTGAATTCTCCCCTTTGAAATTATTTTACTTTGGAAACCATGTATCTGTATATACTTGTTTCGAATTTATCTCTGAAATTTAAATAGGCCTACGATATTTTTCAATGCTCACAAATTCAGATACAAAACAAAAAAAATCAACTTACAGAATTTCAGATCAAATAGATTTAGGTTGATCAAATTCGACTGCTCAAATTCAGGTTGAAAAATTCGACTGCTCAAATTCAGATCGAAAAATTCAAGTTAAATATTCACATGGTAACATCCGGGCTACCCAGGATAGGCCACGCCCACACCGGGGGAAAAACAATCCAACCGTCTTCATTGACTTTGCATTGCGAGAGGCTGCCTCCTTGTCATTTATGACTTATAACAAAAAACAAAGCAATGTCTAAAAGCTGTTGTGAGACAAGGTTTACAGCAAACAAGCTAAATAACCCAGAAATTATTTTTTATAAGCTGTCGAACCCAAAAACGGTTTGTTTCCAGGGCATAAAAGTGGATCAATTGAGAAAGAGCGCAACTATTTCTCGAACTACTCTGAGAACTACGCCCACTGGACCGCGACATGAAAAAACACACAACAAACATTAATAATTGTAACCATGTCGATTGCATATTTCACCATGCACCCCATGTGAACCTGATGCTTCACGTCTTATTGCTATAGTATGTCTCCTTAAAGTCGCCATGAACCGGAAGTTGCAAACGACTTTTCTCCAGTGTTGTGACGTATTTCCGAGAGAAACGGAATACTAAATGAGGCAAAATAGTGGGCGTGGCTTTTTTCCCCAACTAGCACCTGATTGGATCTAGAAAAGTAGGTGTTTTCATTCAGTCTGTCAACTGTCAGTTGGAGGGGCGTGGTTACGGATGTTAAGCAGACACCCAAACCGTCAAACCTACATCATCAGGGAAGGTCCTCCAATGCAGAGGCGAGGGGAAATTTCAGATTTTGATTAAAGATTACGAAGCCAAAACATTTTTTTGTGTGAATTGACTTGCATGGATGAATTGTTCACCACAAAACGATCAATTTAGGCAAACAAAGTAAGTATGGTCAATTTTGAATTCATGGGGACTTTAAAGGCTGGCTTTTCCGGTTCGGAAGCTTATAAAAATGTATTTCTGTTTCTTTTTTAGTTTTTTTTTTAGCTTGTTTGCTCTACACCTTGTCACATAGCAGCTTTTAGGCATTTTTCTGTCTTTTGTTATATGTTATAAGGAGGCACCCTCTCGCAATGCAAAGTTAATGGAGACGGTTGGATTGTTTCTCCCCGGTGTGGGCGTGGCCTAAATACGCTCTGGTCTCTACACAGGGTCAGCTGTTTTTTCTATCCTGGGTAGCCCGGATGTTACCATGTGAATATTTAACTTGAATTTTTAGGGCCCGAGCACCGATGGTGTGAGGACCCTCTTGGAATTACTCCGTTTATTATTATTATTCTGCGCAATGAATTGCATTTTTGAGGGCCTAAACATGCACGAAAACTCACGAAAATTTGCACACGCGTCAGAACTGCCGAAGATTTACATCTGATATGTGTTTCAGAATTGGGCGAGGCAAAATGGCTCGATAGCGCCACCTATAAAAGTTTAACGGAGTGCGCCTCCCGCTACGTTTCACGTACGTGTATGAAATTCAGTACATACATGTAATGGCCCAATACCTACAAAAAAGTCTCTTGGAGCATAGCCGTAAACACAACAGGAAGTCAGCCATTTTGAACTTCCTCTCAGATTTTTGTGTAGTTTCTGCCATTTTCAGGCCTCGTACTTTAACAAACTCCTCCTACAGTTTTAATCTGATCATCTTCAAATTTGGTGAGTTAATCTTAAAGAGCAACGTGCAGGTTGAATACCTATAAAAGTTTAACGGAGTGCGCCTCCCGCTACGTTTCACCTACGTGTATGAAATTCAGTACATACATGTAATGGCCCAATACCTACAAAAAAGTCTCTTGGAGCATAGCCGTAAACACAACAGGAAGTCAGCCATTTTGAACTTCCTCTCAGATTTTTGTGTAGTTTCTGCCATTTTCAGGCCTCGTACTTTAACAAACTCCTCCTACAGTTTTAATCTGATCATCTTCAAATTTGGTGAGTGTAATCTTAAAGAGCAACGTGCAGGTTGAATTTATAACTGAATTAATACTTGATATTGTTTGAAGAGGTCTTTTAAAAACACATATGTAGAAATTACTTATGAAATCTCATTTGATGAAGAAATTTTGATGAAAATGTGCTAGGCTCTGGAATACGCCTTTCCCGCTAGCAACGCGTCATATGACGTAGGCCGAGGCAAATAAGAGCTCGCGTTCAGCTGTAGTTAGAGCAGTAGTGAGAGACAGAGAAAGTTTTAGATCGAGTTTTAGAGATAAATTATTGTGTTTGTGCTGGTTGCACGAATTCCAGTCTGTCAGGACATCATGTCCATAATTTTCCTTCTAGGAAAAACAAGGCTTTTCGTTATTGGGTGCGTTTTGTGCAGGTGAAGAGAGCAGACTTCCGTCTGTCACCACACACTCGGTCGTTTGTAGCGCACATTTCACTCCGGAGAATGGAGTGAAACTGCACGTTTGATAAGAGTCCTGCCCTGAACACATCTACATGACAATTTTAAGTTAAAGTAATAGCGCCATCTACCGTCGACAGGAAGTGACATACACTGTGATGCAGTAGGCTACTAGCAACATTAAATATGCCATTGAGTTCTAAACATGCTAGAGACATGCTAAAACATGCTAGCAAGACTTATCTGAGTGATAACGCATGCTATTATCCCCATAATAAAGGACATTTTTGTAACTGACTTTGACATACTCCTCCTATATTTACCTACTTAAATGCACATTGCCCACCGTGCTCTGTCTTCCGAAAGCCACCGGGTGGCGGTGGCACGGGTGCGAGGGCCCTTTCAATGCTGCTTGCAGCTTTAACCCTCTGGGGTAGGCAATCACGCCGGCGTGATTTGCTAGATTTTTTCCACATAGCAGCAACATAGACTTAAAATACTCCGTCATTTATGGTCATACAGAAAAAAGAAACATGGAAAAAGAATCTGTGAGATGTCTATTTTTGTATGTGTCCACTTACAATAAAAACAAACCATTGTGCTTTTGTAAAATAAAGAAAATAAACGGGGTATGCGTTCTGTCTCTCCGTCTCGGTGAACTTTTTTTTTCTTGAGCACGTCTATAAACTTAAACAACTCAGCGAATACACGTCTCACATTTATGAGCCATGTATCTTTATAAACATGTAAGTGTGTACTTTTAAATTATCTGATTCAAAACAAAAACAAATATTCTCTGTTTAAGTAATTTGTATAAAACCAACAAGATTTCCAGTTTCTCAAACGCTTGCTCATTATTTTTAATTCGACCACGCCCACGCGCGCAAAAGAGATTGATATGCAAATATCCACGTGAAGGAACGCGAACGCCCTCATTACCTCAAAAACAACGCACCAAACTTCATCAGTCCAATGCTTTTCGCCGAGGTTGGAAAACACGCTGTGATTTTACATTGGATTTAACTTACCTCAGAAGAAGAAGAAGATCGCGATTTGAAGACAAGACAGATGTAAGGTAAGAAATGTATTATGAATAATATTAGTTAGTGTTATTGTTGAATTGCAGTTAAGCTGTTCACTAGACTAAAATGTATGAAATCGACAGAAAAATGTTGAAATATGAACTATAGACAGGCAGGCATACCTTTCAATGCGAAATTTATATTCATGTACGACACAAGGTTGTTCTTATGTTTGATAATAAAACACAGCATAGTAGGCTAGTAGCCTAGTGTTTACTCTACTATGGTGAATATTATAATGTTTAGATCCGGGTTTACTGTTAAATACAGTGTTTGTGGATATCTGCTCAAACGTAACGTTAGATATGTATAATATGTTAACAATAATGTTTCATAGTTGCTTGATCCAGTACATTTTCTCTGCGCGCGCTCTGAGTTTGAAAAGCAAAACGCACCAAACATTAGGTTTCATGGTTTACGTCAGAACGTCATAACGATTGTAAACATTTGAAGTAACATATCAATAAATTTTTCTCTAGTGTAGTGTTACCAGGCCGCCTGCTATAGACTATTGTTATTATTTTATGCAGCCATACACGTTGGCTATATGCATTGCACAACACACCTGGTGTTCATTATATATGTGTGTGTGTGTATTTTATAAATTGTAAAAAGATATTTTAACCAGAAAAATCTCAAATGTATTCCCAAAATTGTGCAGCCTTTCTCTTGATATCAGCATTCACAGTTGTTTTTTTGTTTGCTGTTGTTGTTGTTTTTTTACAGGGGGCACTGAGTCCTGCTGACATTCACATGAGTCTCTGTAGTCTGTACATGAACATGGTAAATGGAACATGGACAGTTATGTACTATGTTTCAGGAATGTCACAAAGGTCTCTGTTGAACAGAGTGTGTGTGATCTAAAGATCAGTGTGTTCAATAATGTGCTTTTTTGTCATTTGTTGTGTATCTTTGGATAATGTTGTGTTGTAAATAAATCTAAACAATCAAAAAGCCATTCTTTTTTAAGGCTCTCCTCATTCTTTGTGCAAGGCTCCTAATGATAGGGCCTGATAGCACCTTAATAGGGCCATTATGGGAGGGGTCTTTGTCTTCCTCAGGTGTGAAAAGCATACATAATAATGAGAGATTCACAGTGGTTTACGCCTTCTCGCATAAAGCTTTCTTACCCAAAACACGTCATACACATTCTAAAAGACTTTATTGACTTATCTGAATGAGTAGTCAGGATGATTTTCACATAGTTTTGAAGCAAATATTCTAGGCTACGTGATCAAATTTTCAAAAGTCTTGTGAAGAAATAATTAGTAAGGGTTTTATGATCTTATTTCAGTGATATTTGTTTTTTCACAAACCACGCATAAACGTCATTATCTCAAAACTAAAAACTTTTACATACATGCTGCTGACATATTACTGTAGCAGAGTTTGTGCTGAATACAGTGTGATCAGACTTTAGCCATGAACATGTCACAAGTATCAGAAATAAACACAAATGTCAGAGCATGTAAGAACACCTCCAGGACTCAGAAAACACATCAGACCCCAGAGGGTTAATTCGATCTGAATTTGAGCAGTCGAATTTGAGATCTAAATTTGAGCAGTCGAATTTGATCAACCTGAATCTATTTTATCTGAATTTCTGTAAGTTGATTTTTTTTTTTGAACCTGAATTTGTGAGCACAAAAATATTAATCGAAATTCAGGTTTTTAAAATGTAAATCAAGGATTTTTGTAGGCCTATTTAAATTTCAGAGGTAAATTCGAAACAAATAAATTCAGATACATGGTTTCCAAAGTAAAATAATTTCAAAGGGGTGAATTCAGAGCAAATCAATTTAGATAAATGTTTTTCAAAATAAAATATTTCAAAACTAACTATTCAGTGGCTGTTAAATTTCAAATTTATGTCTCTTATTTGCTTCCATAACCTTCTTCCTGAGGACAGAAGATAGTTTTCAAATGTTCACCTGAGACTCACAGAAGTATTATACCCAAACAAAGATTTTGAAAACTGAATTCTTATCCGAGGAGTAAAATAGCCATTATAAAACAAATAGTTCCGGACCGGTCCTTGATTCTGATTGTTTGAGCAGTGTTTGCAGCTGTTGTAAATTACACCACTGCATCTGTGTGAATAAAATAAATATTAAAATTATTTTTTTCTAATAATTCGATAAAAGCAATAAGCCCTGTAGAGCCGTGGTTTACATTGAATTTAGAACAGTAATGGGGATTTCAACGCCCCTTATCTGTTCTAAATTCACTGTAAACTACAGCTTCTTAGGGCTTTTTGCTTTAATATGGAATCAACCAGTTTTTGTTCTAATTCACTATGATGCAAACATTAACAGTTTAATGAAGAATTAGTTTTATAAATCATTTAATTATTTTCTTTTATAGTGCTGTTCCCTTCATTTAAAAAGCATCTTCATTTTCTGTATGTTCTTAATGTTTTGTATAGGGTAATAGACGAGTCTATTCCTGATAAGACTGTATAATGACGTGCTTTTGTTAGGCTTAACCAGTTGGATCCAATGCATCTTATCTTACTTATACTCTTTCCATGTGTCCACTGTGCTGAGCAGCGTTTTTTTGTATCAACACAATCATGGCCGTGTTCGAAGTCTAATTAAACTCAGGAGATTAAGTCTGATTCTCTAAATTAATCCAGGCAGAAGACAAGAGGAAATGTTGTGGTGATGTATTTCAAAAGATTAAAGATTTTATGCAATGTACAAAAACAATTGTCCTCATTAACTCTTATTTTGTCACTCTTTCTCTCTTTACTAACACAGTATGTTCAATTTTGGATGGAAAAACACAGTCAGGTCAGGTAACAAATCTGATTTTACAAAATAAAAAAAGAATAAAAGAAAGAGATGAGAAAAAATGCACGTTTTTCTGTTGATAATGAATATAATAGTAATTTGAATTTGTGCCATAGAAAAATGTCTCAGTAATTTTGTTCAAATGACTCACCATTTTCATGTCTTGTATAGACATAATAAGTAAACACTGCCCAAGGAAATCAATTAAAGAATTAACGAAAAACAATACCACTACTTCAATGTAGATGAACAATTGTAATAAATGCATAAAACAGTAGCTGGTTTATAGTAACAGGTCATTCTGAAAGCTACTATTCTAAGAGAACAAAGAGTATTGCTTGTGCTTAGTTTTGTTCTCTTCTTTTGAGAATATTTAATAAACACCACAGCTGATAAAAATGTACTTCAAATACAATCCAAACTTAAAATACATTTTAAGTAAATGCAAAGTGTTTTTAAAAATATATATTTTGTACAATATATATATATAATTAAATATAAATAACTAAAATGTACTTATCTTAAAATCTACAGTATATTAACAATATATTTTTTATATAATTTTGTAATATATTTAAAAATCCATCTGAAAATATATTTTTGCAGTATGGGGTCCACAACACGAAACAAGTAAAAATAAGTGTTTACAGAGACTTACTAAAAAACAGACATGCCTGTGTTTTCCTACAATAATATAATAATAATAATATTCTCAATGAAGCTGCAGTAAATGTACAGTATTAATGGCACCTCTTAAATATGTGGTGAGAAGAAATTAGAAGAAACTTAGAAGAAATGGAAAATAAGAACAGAAGGTGGAAAAACAACAGCTAGAAAGCGAAATCTCAGGACAGGGCAACAAAGTGAGAAATCAAAATTTTATTGAAAGGTAGCAGAGGGGGTAGGACAAAGGAGTGGAAAATCAGACAACTTTACTGTACAAAGAAAGAATACATAGAGGATGTTCAGCTAAGCGTAGACTGAAATAAAGTGGCTTCAGCAGATCTCTATAAAATCCTATTCACGCTATATGTCTACAGTTCACGTGAAAAGAAGAACAGGGTAAAAACGTACACTACCTTCACTCCCCTCTCATCAAACCTAGCTTTACAAAATGTCATCTATTTGATCTTTCCTGAGATCAAACGTCTACAAAGACCGAGAGCAGCCAATCAATCGCCCTTCAAAGAATTCAGAACACAGTGAATATGTGTGCCGTGCGAAACAGAAAGCGTCATTGTGCAGCAAAAATGAAATCCAGCTCAGTCTAAGACAGAGGTTACATCACCTTGTGACTGTACTGTGCTATTTTTTTTCTCAACCTTGCCTCACATAATGTCATGTCCGACTTCACTTCACGATGACGACTGAGGTGCTGTGAATGGACTCCATGACGGCAGTCAGACGGCTGCACAGATCATGGGGGGGGTTCCTCACTTTGGGGGGCTCCTTCAGCACCACCATTTCTGCAGAACAGTCCAGGACTCTGGGCAGGAATTCACTGAGCTTATCCTGGAGAGAATCTGAATAACAGACAAATATGAACAACAACAACATGAGCTAAGACTGTTATTGAAATAGTCTATATACAAAATCTGGGTTAGCCCACCATCCATGTCCTGCCCCAGGTAGGAGCACCAGCAATTTCTGATCAGCTCTATGACATCCAAATCCTCTTGGCTGACACTGTCTCTGACCATGAGGTGCATGCAAGGGATGACACACTCGTTCATGATGGTCACTCCCTCTGCCACGTCATTTTCATCTTGACTTTTAAAGAGTGTGGCTGCGTTCTCATTCAGCTCCTGCAGGGTGTTTACAAGTTCACAGAAGTTTCATATGAGATGATGTTAAAATATACAGTCCCAGTCAAAAGTTTCTCATGAGCCTAAAGAAGTGCTTAAATACTTGAAATTAGTTATGAAGACAGATATAAATTGTGCCTATACGTATATATGAATGTCTTTATAGTACACTACCATTTGGGATCAGTAAGATAAAAAAAGAAAAATAAAGAATTGAATACTTTTATCCAGCAAGGGTGCGTTAAATTGATCAAAGTAAGAATAAAGACATCTAATGTTACAAAAGATGAACTTTCTATTTATCAAAGAATCCTGATAAGAATATATCACGGTTTCCAATAAAATACTAAGCAGCACAACTGTTTTCAACATTGATAATAATCAGAAATGTTTCTTAAGCATCAAATCATCATATTAGAATGATTTCTGATAGATTATGTGACACTGAATGTAATGATGCTGAAAATTCAGCTTTGCCATTATAGGAATAAATTACACTAAAAAATATTCAATAGAAAACGTTATATTAAATAATATTTCACAATATTGCTGTTTTTACTGTATTTTTGATCCAATGTGAAGATTATAAGAGACTTTTTCAAAAACTTTACAAAAACCTTAGCCTACTTTTGAATGGTAGTGTATGTTTTTGATTATTAAAGTGGACATACTTTCAGACACTTTCTCCTGTAAAGTGCTATAAGCGACTGATCCACTCCTTTCTTCTCTCCTTTCCTAAGCAGGGCTGAGTTGTCCTGGTGTGCATGTGCGAGATAATTCAGAGCTTCTCTTGTCCTGCAATGGAAAAGATCAATGCTGTAGACTTACAAACTCTTCAATACAACGCACAGGCCCTTTCTGGTGTCAATGAGTCTACATACTTTCCATTCTGATACTGCTCGAGACCTGTCAACAGGTAGGCAAACACTGTCTTGAACATGCTGTAGTCATCCTGCCATTGCTGGGAGGAGAGGGAAGAAAATACAGTTTTTATAAGAAGTCTCATATGCTCACCAAGGCTGCTTTATTTGATCAAAAATACAGTAAAAACGGAAATATTGTGTAATATTATTACAATTTAAAATAACTATTTTTATTTTAATTAATTATTTTAAAATGTATTTTATTCATGTGATGGCAAAGCTGAATTTTTAGCATCATTACTCACATTATCCTTCAGAAATCAAGAAACATTTCTTATTATTATCAAGGTAAAAATCATTGTGCTGCTCAATGCTTTTGTGGAATTTGTAATACATTTTTTGAGTTCAGTTCATTAAAACAGCATTAAATCTTGTAACATAATAAATGTCTTTACTACCACTTTTGATCAATTTAATGTATCCTTACTAAAAAAAATCATCCTGACCCCAAAATTTTTAAACAGCAATAAACATTTTAAATTAAATAAGTAAAAAGAGAAGTGAGCCTTATTAGTCTTACCAAGTATTCATCCATGTCCATATCTTCTGGTTTAATGAGACGAAGTTTAGATCTTGCCTCTCTCATGATACCGATGGCCCTACAAGGGGAAAGTACCAGTTTAGATTAGTCCAATTAGTCAATATTAACTTATTCCAATAAAAAAATATACGGCATTAAGTCATTGATTTGAAAGAAAATGTGTAGCTACCGATCATCAAAACTCAGGTTGCGGTCCGCAAATTGCTCCAGCAATGTCCTCTCAATGACACGGTTAGGGGCCTGGTTTTGGAAAAAGTAAACCAGCACATGCTGGAGTCGAGGGTCTTGCTGGGGTGTGGTCTCTTCCTGGGACAGCTCATACAATCTGGAAAATTCCTCATGGAACGCCTGATGGAGAGATCAATGAGAGCAATGCATTAGTTGATTTCCAAATATATATATATATATGAAGACCTCCGAGGCAAAAAAACCTATACATAGGACCCTGATAAAAATGTTAATATTAAACAAAAACTTTAGATGGACTTTTACATCTGAAGATATATACTAAATATATATATATATATATATATATATATATATATATATATATATATATATTAGTAGAGCCCTTTGGTTTGTTCAGTCACAGTTGCATTGAGCCATTTTAATTTGTATACCTTGATGAGTCCTGCTTCAGGCCCATCTTTGTCAAAAACTTGTCTTGCCTTGGCAATGGCAAAAATGACACCCTGCATGGCTGGTGTTAGCATCATCTATTCCATTACAGATGAAAAAAGAAAAATTGAATGTTAATTTAAATTTATAAGTAGCCTTATTTTACAGTTCATGGAACCAGAAGAATGTGGTGATATTTTACCTCTTCATTGTAGCCATCTGCATCAGAGCGCACCAGAATCCTGCCTACATTGGGTATCTCTACCTCAGAAGCTTCATTCTCAGGCTGCCTGCGCGTGGCCGTTGCTGGGTACTCCTCTGTGGACGAGGCCTCTGGCTCTGTCTGGCTGTCTGGTTCTGCCTCATCACTGATGACCTGCTCCTCCACCTCAACCTCTGACCTCTGACCTCTGTCTGTAGAGGCTAAATCCGCCACAGGCTGCTGAAAAACACAGAGAAAGAGGCTGTTGAATGACTGTCAATGATCTTATTCACTTATCATAGTCTAGAGATGTTCACTCATAACATCAATTTGTAGGCAAACCAGGAAGTGTAATTCACCAGGGTCTCCCTCAAGAATTTCTAATTGGTTTTTAAAACAGCGGAAATGCAAATCTCTGATAGTCTTCTGACCAGATTTATAGTTGTTTCCCCCCATCAAAACACTCTTTTGGCTGTCTTTAAAGAGTCTAGCGGAGATGACGATGAGCTGGACAAGGAAATGTATTTTATTTATATCGTGACAACTCTCTGGAGATTTTTAGCATGGTAATGGACATGACAACGTTAATGTATTTGGTCTTGGCGTAACAGATCTGCTATGCTGCAGAGCAAGTACAGGAACTTGCTGCTGCCAATACATACGGCGATACACAGCTGTGAGTATGTAAGACACACAAACAGCATATCAATTACCCATAGCAGATTTATACAGGTGGAGCTGGGGAAGGTGGAGTGTTTTAGACGAGCTCTGAAAGCGCACTGCAAACTGCTATGGTAACTAGCCACTTAAAGTTGAGCAAGCAAGCTTATTGGCTGCAAATGTGACATGAACAAATCAGCTTGTGCCAAGTAGTTAACGCTCTAAATACCATCAGCCTGCACCATCTGGAGTTTTGTACGCACAACCAGATGTGGGTTTATGTACTTGAGTTATAAAACTAAAACCATAAAAAAAAAAATCCCCCCCCAGCCGTTAAATAAAAATAAAACTGATAAAAACGACAAAAACACAAAACTAAAAATGAAAACAGAACATATATAAGTAAAATATTAACAAAAACTATAATAATAAATTAATGATACTAAAATAACACTGGTGTTTAAAACAGGCAATTCATCTGATAACCATTGAAGTCGTTAAGTAGCGACTTGCTGCAGAGTATATTTTGTTTTAAACGTTCAAAATTTATGGAAAACAAAACATATTCAAAATTCATGTTTGTGGTATGACTACATGTAATGTATGCTGTAGAATGTTGTAGAAAAATCCCTTCAAGTAATGTTAATCACCTTATTTTGATCATAAATACCGTTGAATGCAATATGAGACACTGACCACTAGAGGTCCTATCACTACCATTTATGACAAGGAAAACAAATCAGCACAGTTGTAAATCAGGAGCACCAATAAAATCAACGAGTCAAAGAGAGAAACAGCAGAGGAATAAGTCGTAAGTACAGAATTGACTTTCTAACCCCATATACTGAGTCAATAATATCTAAGATTACTCTCTCTAAAGACTAGACACCAAGAACACATAGCGCTTAAACATTTGCCTGTTGATAGAAGCATCAGGAACATGTTCTCCACAATCATTTAATGACTGTGGAAAGGTAGGAATCCAGTTGATCTTGATGGTGCATGCAGGAATCACAGAGCTCAGGCTCTATTTAAAGCTCTTCTCTGACACACTGTCCCCAGCAACCCCGCATGGGACTTCAACCAGAAAGACTGAGGAATGTTGGACGGCTCTCAGCTGTCCGATGAACCTTATCCCCACATCCCTTTCCAAAACGTATCCTCTTACAAAATACCAGAGCTTCGCGACACAACAGACAAAACATGAAACATTAGGCAAGCAAACAAGTTTGTAGTGATTTAACCACCAATGTAAATCTACAAGTTTCTCCCCCATATAATCGCACCATATAACCATATAATATCACATATAGTGATGCACATATTTGTCAAAATATACACAAACATCTTATACTGACTTATACTCTTAAAAAAAAATTGTATAAAAAACCTTTCCTATATTCCTGACAAATATACTAAAATGTTCATAACTAAAAAAAAAAAAAGTTATGAACTAAAAAATAAAGAGTATAAAGTAACCTGTAATTGGTTTGTTATTTATCTATTTAAGTTACTTTATGATAGCATTTATGATGCAGTTTAAGTGAAAAATTATGTTAGAATGTATGTAATTTTACTGTAATATTCTATAAATTTTGGAAGTATATTTCACAACATGCAAAATACATATTTTTTAAAGTAAAAACTAAAAGTATAAATTGCTATTTAATTTATGGTAAAAAGGTATATTGTATGTATTAACAAGACATGTACTTAAATAAATATTGTTTAATCAAATATTGTCGAAATTATTTATAAATATAACATTAGAGTTTACAGTGAAAACTGCAAAAGTTGTTTCATTCATATTTAATTTACATTTAATTTAAATGTTTATAGCATTATTTTGTTAAATGTATTATTTGAGTGTTCAATTCTATGGCAGATTATCTGTAGAGGAAGAGGATCGTGACCCCTACATAAAGTCTCCAGTGCTGTATATGTGACCTACTTTTTGCACATCTCAAATAACCCTTCAACGTCCTTACCTGACTCTGATCTGGTTTCTCTTCCTCTGGCAGGCCATGTGTCTGGCTACTAGTGACATCCTCTTCACTTCCCTCTCCCACATTCTCACTGGGCTCTGATGATATTGAGCTGAGAGCTGCAGAATTGGCCATGGGCTCTGGAAAGGGAAAAGACATTGAAAATATACATGCAACAGACACATGGAAAACATCTGACCTTTTGAAGAAAAAAGGATCTGACCTTCACTGTCCTGGGCGGGTGTTGGTGTTGAATCTGGAGGTGGTTCTTCAGACACTTCATTTGTTTGTTGTTGGGCAGGTTCTTGCACTAGGTTTTGTAGCTCTTCTGGGACGGGTTCCTCTGTATTGGTGGAAGTGTGTGTTTGAACTTGTGCTTCTTCACGTTGGGCTTGGCAGAACTGCTCTTCCCATTCTCTCAGCTCCTGCTGGAACCAGCGGTTATCCTCCCGAACATAGCGCTTCAGGATAGCCGGGAGGGGGTCCATTCCTTTCAGAGCCTGCCCTGTCTCATCGTCTGTGTCTTCTGTCATACATAAGAAAGAAAAAATAATGTTCATTATTGTGGCAAAAAGTTCCTCATAAGGAATTTTACGAATTATGCAGAGTGCATAATTAAAGTCATTATGAAATCAAAATTGACATTTACATTGCCCTACATTTTTTTCTTGTTTGAGTCATTTCACTCAGATATAGATCACAATAGTAAAGAAAATACAATTGCAACATCCATTTTATGCCCACTTTAAATTTTTTTTCTTTTTTTTTTGGTTACTGCATTTTTATATAAAAATGGCCAGATCATTTCCATAATGACCAACGCAATCTACCAAGAGCAGTGCAAATTAGCGTCTTGTTTAAGACATGCAAATATTGGCGCAAATACCAATAAATTGACAAGCGCAAACCTTAGTAAATCACCTTGCATGATTCATTTAAATACTCTCCTTCCATAAATTTTACATCTGAAAGGGAAACTCCTACAAATGCATATTCAATAAGGTCAGCCGCAAAAATAACCCTGTCCAGACCTTTTCGGTGCAAATTTTTCACTGCGTGTCTTTAGTTAATCCTGAGCAAGCAGTTAGTAAATCATCATATAAATATTCATAGCAATTTATCACAGAAAACATCAGGAAAATTAATCAAAATAAAAACCATTAGGAAGAGTTTTAGATGTTCACAGCTTGGCAGACACTTCCTTATGCCCAAAGTGTGCCAACAAAGCTATCAACATTAATTTATGAAAGAAATCTGATCTAAGGCCAATGCCTTAAATCAAGTGAGTGATTTGCTTCAGCAAAATCTGAGCGCAGAAGCGTAATCTGAGAGGCACATGGGGAAAGTACCTGCTATGAGGTATGGTAGCTTGTCATTGATGTACATGAGGCAGTAGGCGCTTGCGTTGGTCATGCCACCGTACGAGTCTCGAACAAGCTCTTCCCAGGTCGACTCTGTCACCATTACATCGTTGTACTTCAGCCAGCGTTTGTGAGCATGATCAAAGATGTACGCCCAATAATGGCCAGCGGAGGCCTGTCCCTCATGGACGAGCACAGCGTGTAGTCTGTAGGGCACCTGGAAGCATCAAATATAAAGTCAGGGTTCATTGAGGTGTCATGCAAATTTCTTGAAAAGGGCTCAGTCAATATTAAAGTACCAACGAGTGTTCAGGATATAGACTTTACCTGACACAGACTGTTATCTGAGTACATGCCCTCCAGGGCCTGGCTGACCTTGTCAATGCTGGCTTTCAGCTCTGCACACAGGGAGAGACACAGATCAATACACTGCGCCTGAGGCCAGGATCCTGATACAGTCACAAACGCATTAGGATAACTGCTGGTGAATAACGATGCCCTTCAGAACAGAAAAATTCAAATGCATATTACAGCTCAGGTCCAAAACTTAGTGAGTTGCCTCACTGACAACATAGGCAGTTTTCTTCTGTGGCAACTGCCAACAAGAACTGTGTCAAACAAATAGCGCTCAGCACGCAAAGTGCATGGGAGACACGAGTTCATTGATTTCAATACTGGCAACACAATATAATAAAAGCATAAATATATAAAGCACATAGTTGTCATTTGAGGTAAAATAGTCCCTTTTTAATTATTTAAAAGCATTTATATCAATTCAGTACTAAATTAATTTTCAGTTCATTTTTATCTATCTGCCATTTTGAATTTATATTTTTACAGATTTGATTTGTATTCGATGAAGAACTTCTCAACTGTTAAAAATAGTACACTCTTTTATTAAGTATGTGTGTATGTGTGTAAAATCCAGTCATACGACATCTGCCATGTTGTCATCTAAAAATTTAGATGACACCATTTATGAACAGGACGACTTTTCTCCTGTAGCTTCATGGGATAGTAAAAAATGTCAGACATCAGTGTCAGATGTCCACTTTAAAATCTCAAAGTGTTGAAAACAGTCGTGCTGGAAATTGTGATACATTAATGCATGTTTCTTTGATGAATAGAAAGTTCAATACAACAGCATTTATTTGAATTAAAAACGTTTTTGTATCATTATAAATGTCTTTACTGTCACATTTGATCAATTTACATTTTTTCTTAATCGCGTTGGCACATTTTTCAAAACATTCTCTAAACTGCAGCTCAATTGCCACTGTTTGCTAGAACATCAGAACTCTATTGCATGTCTGCTAAATGTAGTAACTCACCCAAAACATTTAATCCATGCTTCAAAACCTAGTTATTGTGTGAATAAATTGGCCAATACCACCAAAGGAAAAAGTATTTTTGTCATCGTTTGAGCCACACTGGTCAAAAATGTTTAAATGTTTTTTCACCATGGAAATATTTGTTAAATACAAATTTCATGTTGTTTTCTACTTTTTTGTTGACACTGACACACTTCTGTATATACATTATTACATATATGTCAGTTTTGTCTATCTGAATGCTCTTGTGTATCACACTGAGCTTTTTAGACACAGATTTCAATCGTAGGAAAACATTTACTAGGAAAAGTCAAAAAGAAAAGAAAATGTATGTATTTATACAGTACTTTTATTTTTGTAGAAATGTATGTTACATGTTCACTGAAAATTCACAATTGTTTGGTAATTTTTACACACTCTGTTATGTCTTCGCCTAACACCAACACCAGCACCATTATTCTTACATATCTTCCTATTGCTCTTCCATGACAAGCAACTGTGAATTTTCAGTTTACGTCTAACACATTTTTACAAAAATAAATGTACTGAATAATACAAATGTATTTATACAGGGTTTTATATTTAGGGTTTTGACGTTCCTCCATGTTCAAAAATGGTAGTGATTGTGCTCCACAAACTCTACACAGTATATGTCTCTAAACTTGATTGGTTGATTGGTGAAATTGTGATTCCCATTTCATTACAATGGAAGGCCATTTGCTAATTTAGCAGGTATTACAAACATTTGATGTCAGATATTGATGGAATATACATGCATGTCTGACAGATTTTGACTACTGAACAGATAATTTTGTTATTTGTTAAAGTTGTGAAGAGTTTGACAGTTTCATTGAGAATCAGCTAATCAGTTTTGTTCAAAAAGCCATGTGCATTTGCAGTTATTGTGCAAATTGTAGACAACTGTACTTACTCTTTTGCACACATGTGCCAAAACACATGCAATTTGCTTAAATCAATGAGAAATTCAAATCTGATGTGAACACAAAAGTGATCTGAACTTATTGTTTTGAGAAAAAAACATTCTCATTTGAGAATTGAGCCAAAGTGACTAAGAAAAACTGTAATGCCTTGCTGAATAAATGTTTGAATTTATTTACAAAAAAAAAATCTTACTGACCCCAAACTTTTGAACGGCAAGTGAGCATATTGATAAATACATGCGTTACCTTTTAGGACAGTCTACGCATTGCAACTAGAGGGCACCTATGACATCTTACAGTTTTTCTCAGTCGCTTTGGTACATTTCTCAAATCAGAATTGAAATTCTCAAAACTACCTGTTCAAACTTCACATCATTGTGTCACTTGTACGCATCAAAAAAGCAGTTTCTCATTTCTTTGAACAAGTTGCAAATGATACATCCTTTGGTACATATAGCCTATATAACCCAATAGCCTTTGGGCTAATTCTGGCATATTTACATTGCTGAAACGCTAAGATGTCCATTAATATGCACTGTCCCTTTTAAATAAATAAATAAAATAAAATAAATAAATAAAATACATCCATGCACAATTATGTACAATTCTCTGCTGTTTCCTACATTATCAATTGCTTATGTTATGTTGATCAAAGAGTATTATAATGGGTCTCTGTTGAAAAGTCACACCCCCCACTACATTTAGGCATTAGTTCATAGCATAAGTCTTTACATGCAAAATGGTTGAACAAGTTGTCATAATCAAGCATATTTCTATACATTTCCATTTTTTTCTAAATCTGTCCTGTTCACATTTCTACTTTTGTTTTTCTGGGTTTTTTTTCTTTGTGCTATGCAGTGCTGTCTTTTCCTTTCTGTATCGTAAGGACATGGTCTGTCAACAAATTACAGTGCAAACAGTAAAAGCGTAAATGTGAATCTTGTCCAGTCTCTTGCAATCAAACTCCCACATACACTAAGGTGTAACCTACAATTTACAATAATTGTCATCAAAACTTTAGCCATAGTTTACATCAGAACATCCCTCCAGAGTACACTGTTATATTGACAACATGACTAAGCAATTTGACTGTCTTATCCGTACACAATGACACAAGGACTTGTCATTCTGATGGCACTGACATGTTCATTGACACAGATATTTACTTTTGAGAGATGAACTAAGGATTTTGAGCAAGAGAATGGCTTTTGCTAGCCTGGGTTTCCCCATACTGCCTTTGCACAGCGCGATTTTATTCACGCTGCTAGGTAGTCTGGATACCATGGACCAGATTTTCACCTCAGCGAGGGGACCAATCACAGAACGGGGAGGGAGCAGCAAGACAATGACGACGTCTATGTGACACACCGAAGCAGTTTGTTTATACCTATGGATCAAACATGGGAGCAGACGCAAAGTTACCTTTCGATGCAGCCTTGGATATTGTTCTAAGAAGTTTAGAACGCAAATAAATCTCTGACTCATCGTTTTCTTCCTCATCTTCCTTTCTGTCGCTCTACATACGTCATCTGGTATAATTGAAACGATTGGCTATGAGCTACGTACAGGCCCATTTGATAGACATTCGTAGCACCCAATAAACGGCTCTGGGCATTCGTAAACCACGCCTCAAATACGAGAAAATGAACATGTGGTTCCCAGACCACGCCTCACTGACGTTAGCCAGGCTAGGCTTTTGCAGGAAATCCATGGTGTTTTGCTATTTGTACGAATTGTTTTGAGAAATGTAACAAAGCGACTGAGAAAAACTGTAAAATAAGGCAGCTCACTATAAGGCAGCTCACTCAAAAACATTGATTCAAGCTTACGGGGAAAAACAACATTCACTAAGTGAAGGATCTACCGTTTATGGTGTTCTCAACTTCTGCTCTCCAGCGCTGTAAGCAGCCTTTGACAAAGTACAGCTCCTCCTCGGTCACGCTGTGGGGGGCTGGTTGCAGTGGCATCTCCATGGGGTGTCTGCACTGAGTAAAAGGCTTGTGTATGGGAGTTCTCTGTGTGGCTGTCTGTGGGCAGTCCGAACCAACTGACGAGCCAGCATCATCTGGTTCTGTCTGACTACAGCAAGAAATTAAACATTTAGAGGAGGACAAACACAGAAGAGGGCACGATTTCTCACACAGCCGATGAAAAAACACAGGAAAGCGAGCCTTGCCTGCTGTCACCTGAGCTGGGTTCTGTGTGTACGGGAGGGTTTGTAGGTACTGGCGAGGCTGGTGACACATTTGTGGGTTTCGTGGTGGCAAACTCCAGCACATACTGCAACATGTCTGCCAGGGGGTATTTGGTTGGCCCTGAGCCATAGCTTTTATATCTTTGAAAAAGAAAGTCATAGTTTTTATCTACAAAATTCTCGCAATGTTGACCATGATTTGACCCCTATTTGGCTTTTGAACATACCCCTCAAGTTTCTGCTGCAGAACAGTTAACTGGTCCTTGAGTCTCTTGACCTCTCCTCTTCTACCATGGGTCTGATCAACATTTTTATGGAGGTATCTGCACACAAAAAATAGTAATTTGCCATTTACCATTGATTTGATTAGATGGATGAATGGATGGATGGGTAGATAGATGGATGGGATCGGAGGTAGATAGACAGACAGAAAGACAGACAGACTAGATGGATGGATGGATGGATAGATAGATAGATAGATACAGATGGATGGATGGATGGATGGATGGATGGATGGATGGATGGATGGATGGATGGATGGATGGATGGATGGATGGATGGATGGATGGATGGATGGATGGATGGATGGATGGATGGATGGATGGATGGATGGATGGATGGATGGATGGATGGATGGATGGATGGATGGATGGATGGATGGATGGATAGATAGATAGATAGATAGATAGATAGATAGATAGATAGATCTTAACCTGTCCATATAGATCACTTGGGGAAACTCCAGTTTTTTGTGTATTTTTTCTGGTCGCCCTAAAGACTGATTGAACTCAAATCTGGACAGCTCAAAGGTCAACACTGGTGGCAGCTTGGAGAACCACCTCTGGAAAAAAAGACAAACTTGAATTCATAAAATTAGCATGTGCAGCATACTTCAAAATGATATTTAAATAAATAACAGGAGTCCATATTTTTGCGGAAAAACTGACCTCCTGGCCAGAGGAGATCGTCTGATCTGAATGAAGGGACTCAATCTCTCCTTCAACCATGGCGCCCTCCAAACATTCGTCTAAATTGTTGAAGCCGTTCACTTGCAGAGGGTATTGTCCAAATTGCTCAATGTTGGACACAATCTTTCCTGCACACAAGTACACAACTATAATCAATGAGAGTGATAAACACAGAATAACTAAAGGAGAAATTTCATTAGCTTACCTTCATGAAGTCTTTCAGCCACGAATGTACCATAAAACAGCTGGACCATTGGGTTGTTTTGTTTATCCTCTGGGTTACTGAAAATAAAAGCTGCCATGTTTTATTGTGGGGATAAAAAAATTCCTGGCAAGTACATTAGCAACCAAATATGCTATAGGGTAATTATTCATCATTCTTCAACAAATGCTACACTCATTACCATTTATTAATTAACCCTCCACAGCAAGATGTTGCCTCAGGGTAACACACATTTTCTTCATGTTGCAAACACATGATGCATATAAAATGGCAATAAAATGATTTTAAATAAACCATTAAAAGCTTTTTCTTGGCCTCACTATTATTTAAATACATTTAAATTTTCCACCCACCATAAAATATCATTCACATTTCTTAGTGATTAGCTCATTTTAAAACAATTTATGATGAATTGCTTTAATGTGTTTGTTGACCCCTACAAAAACAACAAAACAACAAAAAAACATTTTGAAACTGGAATGGATAGTTTGAAACACTACCGAATATTGAATGCATATCATATGATTTTTATATATATTTTAGTATTAGGGACCGTTCGTATTTATGGAAAGGGCCACCGGAGGAAAATAGGGGAGGGTCATGTCTTTTTATTCTTTGTTGAGGGGAGGGTCATCCAACTTTTTTTTAGTCTAGGGGGAGGGTCACCCAACTTTTATATTCATGAAAACAGCAAAATTTCAAAGTGGCTTGTTTGGTGCATATTTTTTTTCATGTAGCTCCATGTAGCTCTCTCGGTCTCGGCCCCCCATCGCTATCAGATGGGTCTGACCCAACAAAAATCCATTTTGGCGCTGTTTGACAGTGCACGCGCACTTAGGTACGCGCTCAGAAAAAGTGCATTAGAACAGAACGCCAATGAAATGTTTACCCGGCAAAGCTTTAAAGCACGAGCAAATAATTCACTTTTGTGATTGCAAATTAGTGCAGTGTCCTGTGAGTGTAACTCTACCGCTGCACGTCGAGTTTTACAGTATTGGGACTGAGGCGCCAGAACTGCAGCTGATAGAATGTGCGCTGTAGCGATACTATCATATTTTAGTTTTCATTCTTATTGTGTTTCCACAACAATGTTAGTAAGTAAATCTACTGAAATTGCCACCATAACAGTGGAGTGTGATGTGTTAGACGTAGGGCTACCACATTTTTAAATTAGTATTATTTGAAGTTAACATAATAAAATACGTAGACCTACACCAAAAAAACTAGTTGAGGATAAATTCTTTAAAATTGGGAAATTCCATCGTTATGGACGTGACATTTGCAGTCAAAACTTGAAATATAAATTCTCAGAAAATGCATTTCATACTGAAACGTCTGTTTATATATTCATACTCCCTTAATAAAGGAGTCCAGACATTAGAAAAATATCAGTCTACACATTTATACATATTTAATATGAGGGAAATACACATGTGATGTGACACAAAAAAATCTTTTTAACTTTTAGGTGGCACAATATTTTTTAGTAATTCTTTGAACTATGCTGCGCAAAACAAAAGTAATACTACCCACCGGACGAAGAAGGGTCGGCCTCCACATAACATAAAATATTATTTTTATTTTATTTTTCGTGTTCGCATTCATGAGGGAAAAAAAAATGTTACGGACGTGACAGTTTTCCGTTACGGACATGACTGCTCTGAAAGCCGCTCAACCAATTGCCTGGATTTAATAAATAAGAAGTAAATATAGTAGAAAATAGATCATCACGAAACAGAGGCGGCGGCGCGTGAACTGGACTCTCTCTAATAAATGAACCGAAACTCAGCGTATAGCCTAAGGTAGGCTACTTGCCTCACAGACCTGATAAATATATAGAAAGCTTGAAATGTCTACTTTTTAACAGAACAATTCAAAACGAAAGAAATCAGACTACAGGCTGCTCTCTGCTTACGTAATCCGTATGAAATGTGCATTTCTCTCTGGCGTGTTCACTACTGCGAAGATCGCGAGTCAGCATCGTCATCGAACACCAGCTGACGAGGAGGTTCCACTTCAATGCGTAGAGGTGTCTCGTGGACGAAGCTCTAGCGGAAGTGATGGTAGCCACCACCGCTGGTGGTAGGGTACTCAAACATACCTCGTCCCGTCCAGGAGCCACACGTGGAGGTTCCAAAGATCGGGACGGGGGTGCCATAGGGTGCCCCGTCCCTGAGAAAGGAGGTCCTTCCTCAGAGGAATCGGCCAAGGAGGTGCTGTCGCGACGAGTACAAGTTCGGGGAACCAGGTCATGGCGGGCCAGTAAGGCGTGACCACAATGACCTGCTCCTCGTCCTCCCTGATCTTGCGCAGGGTCTGCGCAAGAAGGCTCACTGGGGGAAACGCATATTTGCGGCCCTGCGGCCAGCTGTGCGCCAGAGCATCCGTGCCGAGCGTGCCCTCGGTCAGGGAATAAAACTGGGCGCAATGGGTCGAGTCATGAGAGGCAAACAGATCTATCTGTGCGTCCCCGAACTGGTCCCAAATCAGCTGAACCGACTGGGGATGGAGTCGCCATTCTCCAGGGAGGGGCTGAAGCCGTAAGAGCTCGTCGGCTGCACAGTTCAGAGCTCCGGGGATATAAATGGCACGAAGCGACCTCAGATGCTTCTGACTTCATAGGAGGAGGTGGCGGGCGAGTTGCGACATACGGCGGGAGCGCAGACCACCCTGATGGTTGATGTACGCTACAGTCGCGGTATTGTCTGAATGGACTAGTACATGCTGGCCCCTGAGCACGGCTCGGAAGCGGTGCAGGGCGAGCTGTACAGCCAGCAACTCGAGGCAATTGACGTGCCATAAGCGGTGGGGTCCTGTCCAGGAGCCCGCGGCAGCACGTCCGTTGCACATGGCGCCCCAGCCCGTGGCAGAGGCATCTGTCGTTACAACAACATGCCACGAAGCTCGTTCCAGAGGCACTCCGGCCTGTAGAAAACTGAGGTTCGACCACGGGGTGAAGGTCTGACGGTAGGTCGGAGTAACTGGTACTCGGAGGGTGCCGTGATGCCATGCCCACCTCGGGACTCGGTCGCGAAGCCACAGCTGAAGCGGTCTCATATGAAGCAATCCGAGCGGCGTTGCCACGGCTGCAGATGCCATATGCCCCAGGAGCCTCTGAAAAAGTTTCAGTGGAACCGCACTCTTGCCCTCGAACTGTTTCAGGCAAGTCAGCAGTGATTGTGCGCGCTCGCTCGTAAGCTGCGCGGACATGGCGACCGAGTCGATCTCCATACCGAGAAAAGAGATCCTCTGCACGGGGCAAAGTTTGCTCTTCTCCCAGTTGACCCGAAGGACCAGACGGGCTACATGGCGGAGCACCAAGTCCCTGTGTTCGCAGAGCTGATCTCGAGAGTGAGCTAGAATCAGCCAGTCGTCGATATAGTTCAGGATGCGAACCCCGTGTTCCCGGAGGGGAACAAGGGCTACCTCGACGACCTTCGTGAAGACGCGAGGAGACAGGGCTAGCCCGAAAGGGAGAACTGCGTACTGATACTGTCTGTGTCGAGGGAGAATGGAGACATGAAAGTAGGCGTCCTTCAGGTCGATCGCTGCAAACCAATCCTGGTGCCGCACACATTCCAAAACGCGTTTGGCGGTGAGCATCTTGAACGGCAGCCTGTGAAGGGAGCGGTTCAGCACGCGCAGATCCAGGATTGGCCGTAACCCACCAGTTTTCTTGGGGACAATGAAGTACGGGCTGTAGAAGCCGGACCTCATTTCAGCTCGATCGCACCCTTCGCCAGCAAGGTAGCAACCTCCGCTCTCATGATAGGGGCATTGCCACCGACCATAGTGGAGCGGACTCCCCTGAAGCAGGGAGGAGACCGCGCGAACTGAATCGCGTAGCCGAGCCTGACTGTTCGAGCGACCCAGCGGGACAGGTTGGGAAGCTCTTGCCGAGCTCCCAACGACTGTACCAGCGGGATCAAACGAACTACAGACTTCCCACCGATGGTGCAGCGAGGCGGAATGACTGGCCCAGACGTGGACGGCATAGCGGCCCGGTGTTGGGGCACAGTCATTGACCGCGTCCTGACAGAGCAGACCAGGGAAGGACGAACGTTCCACGGGGGTCTGCTCTGCCAGGGGTCTGGCGTCAGAGGAGGATGAGAGTGGTACGGTCCGGGGACGGCGCGCACTGTCATCCGGCTTTGGGACAGAGGAGGACGAGGGGTGCACGGCCCGGGGGCGGCGCACCGTGTCGTCCGAGAACTCTGTGTGCTCAGGGATGAATGTGTCACTTCTTTCTTTAACCACATAAGGGTGCTGCCCACCCGTGGGTGAGCAGCGGTGGAACAAAAGATTCTCCCCCGGCCCTCCACCGGGGAAAGGAGTGTTCCTGCTACCATCTCCCGAGAAGTGACCATCATCCCTGAGCAGCCCGTCTCAGGAGCGCCGCTTGGCCCGGCGTTTAGCGGGGGGCGGGGCAGGAGAGGGCTGGGGCGCCTTCTTGCGGCTTCCTCCACGACCGGGCCCAGGTGAAGGCTGCTGCTTGGGCCGGGCGGGAGGGGCGGGAGCCGCAGGAGGGCGACCTCGGCGGCGAACAGACTGAGTATTCTGCCCGGTCGGCTGGGTGGAGGCAGCAGCGGGCCGTCGGGGCAGAATGTGCTTAATCGCCTCAGTCTGTTTCTGTGCAGTCGAGAACTGTTGGGCGAAGTCCTCGACTGCTCCGCCGAAGAGGCCGTCTTGTGATATGGGGGTGTCGAGCAGCCGAGACCGCTCAGCATTCCGCATATCAGCAAGATTCAGCCACAGGTGTCTCTCCTGGACCACGGCTGTGGACATCACCAAACCCAGGGAGCGTGCGGTCACCTTCGTCGCTCAGAGAGCAAGGTCGGTGGCGGCGCGCAACTCATTGAAGAGCCCTGGGTCTGTCCTACCCTCGTGCATGTCCCTGAGCATCTGGGCCTGGTAGACCTGCAGAATGGCCATGGCATGCAAAGAGGTGGCCGCCTGTCCCGCCGCTCTGTAGGACTTCGCCGCAAGCGTAGACGAGTACCTACAGGCTTTGGATGGGTGCTTAGGCTCACCACGAGAAGAAGCGCTCTGAGGACACAGTTGCATCGCAACAGAGCGTTCAACCGGGGGGAGCCCAGTGTACCCACGGGCAGCCGCCTCATCGAGGGGAGGAAAGGCGGATGAGACCAACGAGCGGTCACGGGAACAGCTAGGGGTCTTCCAGGACTTCGAGATCTCATCATGCACGTCCGGGAAGAAAGGTATTGGGGTTTGACGCGGACGGGGGTCCGCGGCCTCACCCAAGTACCAATCATCCAGCCGCGAGCGCTCGGGACAGGGTGGAGGGGACCACTCTAACCCGATCCTCGCGGCGGCTCGGGCAAGCATGCCCGTCATCTCCGGATCCGACTCAGGCACAACCGTATGCACACCGGCAGGTGGCAGCTGCGCTGAGTCTTCACTTCCAGAAGATTCAGACCCACCTTGTGATGCTGCGATAGACATCGCGTCCTCCTCTGGAGCGCCAAAGGAAACTCGCGGGGCATCCGAAGATGGTCCCGCGGGAATCCCCTGAACACTCGCGGGTTGCAACACTGGAGAGGGTGCGGCTGGGCACGGACTGATAGTCGGCGCTTTGTTCCAAACCGTCACCCTCAGATCACCCTGGCCACCAGCCGAAGTACCAGCTCTATTTCTAGAACCATTAGAACGGGGGGTGGATGAGGGGACTCTCAGTCTTGCGAGATCACTGAGTCTTGACCGTAATGTTGCGATGGTCATGTTCCCACAGAGAGAACATGAGTCATCCACGAGCGCTGCTCTAGCGTGATCAATGCCCAAACACACTATGCAACGCTCGTGCCCATCAGAGATGTCAACGAGTCTACCGCAACCAGAAGTGCACGGGCGATGCATCTTTAAAAAGACGTGCCACGTGCAAGCTCTTTTGTGAGAGGAAAGAAACTCTGACTGTGTTGAAGCGCCCGGGGAGACACACACTCGCTGTCGAATCACAGACAGATAGGCAGGAAGCGCGCTCGCCGGAGATCGCCGTCACACCAACACCAGAGAATCTCGCTTGTCTGTAGAAGTGACAATATCAGGAATGGCTTGTGGAACGAAGGATGAACTTGGCTCCGAAGCGAAAACATACTGCTTTGCTGGAATTTCCGCCCTTTATACCCACGAGGTGGGGCAGAGCTGCTCCATGCAAATTCTGCAGACCCATGGCATTTCTTTGCCATTGGCTCGTTTTGTATTACTCGAAGTGGATAGGCTTCTAAGCGAAACCCCCATTCGTCATCATCCGACGGAACTCGGAGTGACAACGAAAGGGAACAGAGCTGTTTTTGACCAGGTAAAATAAGTGTTTTCTTACAATAGGCTACTAATGAGAATTTTTAATTAGAGTATATTACAAACTTTTAATTTAGACCCTAAAGAATCATATTAGCTTGAACAAAAATGGCATTATATGACCCCTTTAAATAAAAAACGAACAGTCCCTTACATTATGTTATGCTTTTACATGCATTTAAAAATGCTTTTATAATTCATTCAATAAAGGGTTAAATAAATCCTTTCAAGCATTAAAATGTAATCCCTCTAACTTTACATACACTATTATTATTTATGATTTATGAACTTACGTTCCGTTAGCAGCCAGCTGGAACGCGTCTTCGAGCCAGTCAAGCAACTTGTGTGTGAATTCACTGACATCCTACAATAAGAAACCTTAAAATAAAAACACTTCCAAGAATACAGCAGTCTCTATTTAGAAGAAGCTCTTATATAGCTTCATAAACTGTTGTGAATGGTAAACATTTCAAGACACCTTTTATTAGTGCATCATTTGCAACCGTTTCATTTTCAAATTAGCCCCTAACATAACAGCTGTGAATCATATCATTCAAATGATGTACCTGTTGTGCCTCACTGGTTCTGAACGCATCCCTGAGAAGCTCGACTGCTGCAGAGGGGTCTACAAACCTACGGTTTGAGCCCACCATCAGAGCAAACAGGCAACGCAACTCCTGCATGAAGGCAATGTTTCTTTTCTCCTGCAACAAAAGATCTGCTATTGATGCTGAGCAATATTTGAATGTCAAGGCAGACAAGAAGAGAACAATAACTTACATTACATTTTAATTTAACATGTAATATATCCACAACATTCAATACAACACTCGGTTACACTTCAATAGTCCACTTTAAACACTTTACTGACTATAAATAACTTTGAAACTACATTTCAACTAACTCTCATTATAGTTTTAGTAGACTGTACACTGTAAATAAAGTTTTTAAGTACAATCAACAGCTTACATTTAAATTCAACTTACAATAAACAATTTCATTACAGTTTTTCTCAGTCGCTTTGGTACATTTCTCGAATCATCCTCGACATTTGCAAAACAGTAAGTGCATTTCTCAAAACAATTCGTACAAATAGCAAAACACCATGGATTTCCTGCAAAAGCCAGTCTCTTGCTCAAAATCCTTAGTTCATCTCTCAAAAGTAAATATCTGTGTCAATGAACATGTCAGTGTATGCTTATGTTGTCAATATAACAGTGTACTCTGGAGGGATGTTCTGATGTAAACTATGGCTAAAGTTTTGATGACAATTATTGTAAATTGTAGGTTACACCTTAGTGTATGTGGGAGTTTGATTGCAAGAGACTGGACAAGATTCACATTTACGCTTTTACTGTTTGCACTGTAATTTGTTGACAGACCATGTCCTTACGATACAGAAAGGAAAAGACAGCACTGCATAGCACAAAGAAAAAAACCCCAGAAAAACAAAAGTAGAAATGTGAACAGGACAGATTTTGAAAAAAAGTCTAATGGAAATGTATAGAAATATGCTTGATTATGACAACTTGTTCAACCATTTTGCATGTAAAGACTTATGCTATGAACTAATGCCTAAATGTAGTGGGGGGTGTGACTTTTCAACAGAGACCCATTATAATACATTTTGATCAACATGACATAAGCAATTGATAATGTAGGAAACAGCAGAGAATTGTACATAATCATTTGCATGGATGTAAGCATTTGCAACTTGTTCAAAGAAATGAGAAACTGCTTTTTTTGATGTGCACAAGTGACGCAATGATGTGAAGATTGAACAGATTTTGAGAATTTCAATTCTGATCTGAGAAATGTACCAAACGACTGAGAAAAACTGTAAACTGACTTAAAAAATGAGTTGAATCTTGTATAACATAACAATGTTGGAAAATGGCTTATTTTGATGAGGTAAAGGATGTAATAACATAACTTATTGATCACATACAGTATGCACTGTAAAAAAAATATTTTCATGATTCATTATCATAATTTTTTTTATCTTTAGCCAAATCCATAATTATTGTGGTTCAGATAACAATATTTTGAGTTTCTAGTCTGTTAGTAGACTTAAGTTATGGTTTGGTGTTACCTTGCACACTGACTGAGTCCGAAATTTTCGTATGCGTTTTTTCGTATTCGTGAATTGGTGGCTCTGAATTGTCAAAACACCATTCAAACTGCTTGCTACGGATGCGAAAAACGCAGAAAATCGGATCGGACCGTTTTTTTTATGATGGACGAAAGTTTCGGAGGCAGTGTGCAAGCGTGACTGACATAACGTGAGGTTGTATTTATTTTTTAACGTGCGAAAATTTCGGACGTGCATTTCGGACTCAGTGTGCAAGGACCTTCACGGTTGAGGTTAGTAGAATAAGTTGACATGTAGTTGCAAAGTTACTTATAGTCAGCAGAATGTCTGTTGGAGGACCATCAAAATAAAGCGTTAGCAAATATAAAGCAGACAGTCTAATCATACCCTAATGACTGTTAGTTGACATGTAGTTGCAAAGTTACTTATAGTTATTAGAATGTCTAAAGTGGACCATTGAAATGAAGTGTTACCAAACATTCTTCACAAATACTAAATGATAGTCATGCTCATCTGGCAGATTACTCACTGAATGACTCTTGCATTTCTCCAGCACACGCTCAGACAGGCAGTAGTTGAGCACCAGTCTACGGAAGACCGGCAGGTGGAACAGAGACTAAAAACAAGAGAATTTCATTTTTTTGGGTCCCATTAGCTCTCTTCCCAGCATGCACTAGGGCGTGAACAGTTCCATTATTTGACCATTTGTCAGTTTTACAATTTACACAGTTGTTGCTGATTTTGTTGTCCTGTGTAGTAGTCTTGTCTTGTCTTGTGAGGTCAGGGTGCATTTGTTACTCATAAAAAAGTAACATTTCTTATTATTATCAATGTTGACAACGGCTGTGCTGCTTAATATTTTTGTGGAAACGATGATACATTTTCTTTCAGGATTCTTTAATGATGATTGGAAAGTTACAGCATTTATTTGAAATAGAAAACTTTTGTAACAATGTAAAAGTCTTTACTGTCACAATTGCATTCAATTGTTTTGATCAATTTAATGCAATCTTTCCGCCCCTAAACTTTTGAACGATAATGTATTTGTACAAGAGATATTCATATCCATGCTGGGACTGTTTTCAAATGACATCATTAACCTGCATCACGTTACATATTAACGAAAGATTGTTTGTTACTTATCTATAGGCCATAAACTCCATGAGTTCATGCCTCTCTTTATCATCAAAACAATGCTCTGTTTAATTAGCTCAGACATCTATCAATATCAGTGAAGGCTTATATTTCAACACAGACATCTGAGAAGCTAAATTCAGTCTGGTAATGGATATAATAAAATTACAGCTCTGAGACACTTCTGTAGTCATGTAACAAAAAAAAAAAAAGAAAAAAAAAAGAAAAGAAAAAGACGTTCCACCTGATCATCTCTATTCTCCAGTCATTAGCAACACCACTAATGTAATTGACACAATATGATCCGATCATATAGTAACAGGTCAGACGAGAACACTTACAGTAGTGCTTTTGTTTTCGAATTCGTCTGTTAAAATGAAGAAGTATAGCACTAACAATTACCTTTTATAACTCAACATATATGTCATGTGAAACTCATCCTAAAAGGGAAGCTTACAAACAGTATATGCAAACTCGCTCAACAATCTAATTTTGCTGGAAATTTTTCCCATTATATCATCTCATAGCAAAATTGGTGATTAAAAACTTCACACACCTGAATGACAGCACTGAACCAGCAGGTATTTCCTACATTACGGATGCCCACGGGACAGTCCTCCTGTCGGATCCAGTCAGCGGGGCTGCAGCTCTCTCCAGATGCCTCACACCTCTTCCTTTTCATGCGGGCCGCATTCTCTTCTGCACTAACCTCAAGAGCCCTAGAGTAGAAATAGGAGTGGGTGAGACAGTCAAGACCAGAGTCTGATAGTTACTGCTGTGTCCATGTTTCTTAAATTCACAAAAATCACTGTAGGGGAGAAGGGGGAAATTGTAAAGCTCTAAATTGGTTCATTCACACTCAGGTTTGAGTGATTCTCTCTCTCTCTGCCAGGGAAAAGGGAGTTTAAGCTAAGGATGTTTAAACTTTGTCTTTAAATTATTTCGAGAAATAATTTTTGGGGGTGTCCAAGAGTGCTTTGATGCCTTTGAGTTTAAACATTATTCAAGTTGTTGGTTAAAAGTAACAAATGATTTTGGAGGTAACACTAACATTATTTGTAGTAGTATGGCATTAAAATCAAATTTAAGACTAAACAAATAGAAAAACTGAAATCCTTTAAAGCACCTAATAAACTTCATCAAAACTTCATCAAAATGTCGAGCTGAAGGAATGTTTTAGACTTTGTCAGCTGAGCAATACATATTTGTAGAGATTTAAAAATGGTAATTTTTTGTAATGTATTTTTAAATTGGTTACAGTTAAAAATTATAATATAGTGAACAATAGTGAAATAATAGTGTATAGCAGAAACAGAAATAATATTTAATAGAAATAGAAATAATATATAATAGTGAAAATCATTAATTACTATTAAAATGTATTAAAGCAATGATATAACTTTAAGGAGTGCTCTTATTTGAGATTCAGCGTGTTAATATAATCAACAATTACAATTTTCCCCAACCACTGTTAAAATCAACAATTTTTCTAGTATTTGACTCAATATTAAAATATGATCTAGTCCTTTTGATTATAAGTTGATTATAACTTCTGGCACAAGTGGGTGACATATACACTACGTTTCAAAAGTTTGGGGTCGCTAAGATTTTTTTTAAATGTTTTTGAAAAAAAGTCTCTTATTATGTTCACCAAGGCTGCAGTAATTTGATCAAAAACATAGTAACAACATTAATATTGTGAAATTTCATTAGAATTATTTTAAATTTGAATATATTTTAAAATGTAATTTATTCTTGTGATGGCAAAGCTGAATTTTTCAGCAGTGTCACATAACCCTTCAGTAATATACAATTTATTTTTAGGATTCTTTGATGAATAAAGTTCAAAAGAACAGCATTTATTTGAAATATACATCTTTTGTAACATTATAAATGTCGTTAAAGTCACTTTTGATCAACTTAATATGTCCTGGATAAATAAAGGTATTAATATCTCTTGAAAAATAAATCTCACAGACCCCATACTTTAAAAGAAAGTGTACTTTTGGCGCACATTTTTCTTATGTCAAAAGGAGATGCCTAGTACATTTGTAGAAGTCTATGAGTTTATGAAGAAAAGTGTAAAAATGTTACAATTGCCCCAGTCTACCCTATCAGGAATGAACCTGTGCAGCTCTCTGCGCTCTGCTTCGGCCTGCTGAGACTCCTGAAGACTGAGCTCAATGGCGGTCTGCAGATCGTCTTTAGCAGAACCTGAGAACAATTCCAATTACATAAATAAATATCATGGCATTATGACTGCTATATTAATCAATTCATCTTTGGAAAATGTGATGACATGAAAGTAATTTTCAGCCCACCATTCTGTGCATTGGAGGTGTTCCTCTCATTGTTGGCTGTAGTGGGTTCTTCGGGCATGTGCTCCTCCTCTATGGGCTGGCTGGTCAGAAGCCCAATGGCATGGGTGATGTCACCCTGACTAGCCTAGATAAAGAGTTTTCTTGCAATTAGTCTAGTGAAATACAAAAGAACATGAGTTCGGGCATTAAATATTTAGCTTTAAGGTCATCAGACCTACATGCTTTATTTTAGAACCACATCGGTTACCCAACCCTCACAGATGAAAGTAAGGGAAACTCTTGCACATGGTATGATTTACATATTTACAAACATTTGTCTGGCTTATTTTCTATTAATATCCGTGTCAATAACATTACATCTGCTGCTTGTGTTATAAACACACGGATAAGTGCTGCTGTGCTAAACATACGTTCAGGGTGCTCTGGAGAACCTGCAGATCCTGAATGCCAGTAATCTCTCTGAGCTGGTTAAGTAGCATTTGGCTCTGAAAAAGACAAGCAAACATGCTGTTTTTTTTATTTCTGTGGATAAAAAAATTAAAATGCTTTGCCACGGGCATATTGAGAATACTTCTGTTCGTGATAACAGGACTCACTTGAGCAATTAACAACTCAATAACAGGATCCGTTCCAGAAAAAAAAAAAGAGCAGGTGTGAACTGATAAGTTGAAAACAAGAATATGATATGAGATGTAATTTGCACTTGGATTTAACATCCGGCATAACCGCATCTCTGACTCAGGTGTCAAATGAGCGTGGGTTGGAGGAGTCTATAGCTGGCCTGATCAACATTTATGAAAGTCTCCTGCATGAAAATGTCTACATCGTACATTAAATCCATATCAGATTTGATTTTTCCAAATACAGTATGCCTGAAAATAGGCTTTAGCATGTGCCATGTAAACGTTTTTAAAAAGAAAAGTCTTTGGCCCAGATAATAGATGCAGGAGGTACAGAACTATATAAAGAAACTCTGACAGCAGGTGGGAATGTTAGCATGGTTGTGGAGGGAGGCAGCCAGTCACCCTAGGCAGGGAGCAGGAGACATATATGGTGAGCTGGAGGCCTGTGAGCGGCACTCAGAGCTCTATTTTGGGCCTTCGACACAGATAGCGCCTGTGTTTATCATGAGCTTGAGTGTCACAAGAAAAAAAAAAACATACAATAATTCCTATTCATTCAGAGGATAACATTAAAGATTAAATACTTGATTTAAGGGAAAGAAACTAATTTAAAACATTTCAAATTAAGCCCTTTCCAATCTGGACAAAGATTACTATTGGAGTTTCTATCATAATCTGGAAACAATCCTAATGGGATCAAATGAAATTCATATAAGAATCAAACAAGTGGACAAACAGAAATTTTTTCAATAAGAAAATTCCTATTAGGATCCTTCTGTATTGGTTCCAAATTAGGATAGAAATCCCAATTGTATTTGATTAGGATTTTTAAAACATACTTGATTAGTTAAATTAAAATTACAGTTCTGTTAGAGTCAGTCTACCACTAAAAAACAGTTTAAATGGGAAAATATTACAGTGACAGTCACTGCTGTGTCTAGATCTCATTAAGCATTGTCACAATTTGGCTATTCCAATTTGACTACATGTTCTTTAAAATACAACACACTCACCGAGTTTTCAGACGTTTCCCCATGTTCAAAATCCTGTTCAACTTTCATGGCAATGACTTGTTATATATATAAATATATATATATTTCTCCAGATTCCTTCGCCCTGACTCCAGAGAGTGACCTACTCCATTTGCCCCCACACACACACAAGCGCCGCGCGGGACAAACACTCACTGACACAAGCGCGTGCTGGGAATCGTCGTGTGCGCGCTTGGTACACAGAAACTAATCCTCTGTGAACGTTTTCTAATCTAACCCACGAACCCATTAATCATGAAAGTCTCATCCAGACAGAGGTAATGTGGTTTAAACGTAAATAAAACGTAAATAAATAAATGGATAGCCAAAATGTATCAGTTAACGATTTAGCCAACTACATTTAGGCCTATATCGATTTCATTTGTTACTTTCAGTGATTTTGTTTAATTGACACGGTTGCCCTGTAACTAGGCCTAGGCCCTACGGTTTTTTTTTTTGCGGAACATATTGTTACTTTAGTTATGGTATATGTAAACAAAACAATAATACAGCTATACTAGTATAAAGCCTAGTTTTTGTCGGCCCCCCAAAAGCATATTTCTTAAACAGACATCATATCGGATATTTTGCCTACGTATGTTACAATGCTACTCAAAAATGACTTACAATATCAAAGTAATTTGTATATGGCGACAAGTTTTCCACACGCAGCCTACTGTTGTTCCTATACACTTTGGGAAAAAAAGTGAAACAATATTTAGGACCAAACAACTAATATTAAAAAGCAAAAAAATTTGTATTTAGGGTAGAGGTCTAGTCTAGCGTTTGACAGAACAGTCTATGTGGCACTAATTTAGGGATGACTTTTAGAACACCTATTGAAAACTTAAGAAAAACTTAATTTACATCATGCAATGCTGTTTGTTACATATATCACTCTATTTATTGTGTATTTGATAGACTTCTTAAAAAAGAATGCCATTACAAAAGTAGGCCTAAATAAAACAAATTACAATGATTTTGTTAAAATATGCACCAATTCAGTAAAAGCAGCATTACAATTCTGCTCATGCTCAATATATAAATAAGAAATAAATTATGTGTTTTTGGACGATTTTACTGATAATAGTTGATTGCATAATTGTGATTATGTATGTAGTATGTCCCATTATTCTCTATAGGTCCATGAACTGAGCAGTCAGAGTACACATGCAATTCACTAAACCCAGATCTTCTTACCATCATAATGGAAAATCAATTTGCTAGAGTGGTGAGCAAGTTGCTGCTGTGCATTTGTTGCAGTCATGTGTACAACGACCGTTCTGATGCTCCATGGCATTCTGCTGGAATAAAAGGCACTTTGTAATTGGGTAACATTTTAAAAGCTGGGACAAAGGCTGCGGAAAGTGATTTGAATAAGTTTGCATTTTTCTTCTTCTGAAGTTCCTGGAATTGAATTGCCAGGATGAGTCCTGTCCTCTTGCTATCTTTGGTACTGTCAGGTAAGTCCAGTGCTGCTTCTTTTTTTACTGTGTTAAGTATACGGTCATTCAGTTATAGCTGCTTGCATTAACATTTATTATTCAAAGGATACAATACAATTAGAAACATTTGACCTTTTAGTGAACGTTGTACTTGCTGTGAACTTTATGGAATGAATGTGATTGAATTCTGTATGCTGCCAATCCATACTGATAATTATAGCATGATCAGGATCTGCACTTTTTAACATTTGTGTACAGCTATTCCACGGGCTGAGTTAGTCCCAGAGAAACCAAAGAGATCTGCTCTGAACCAACTCACCAGGTTACTGCTTCGCAAATACGACTTGGGAGTTCGGCCTGTCCAGAACTGGACCAAACCAACTACCATTTACATTGACCTTATAATCAAATCTGTCCTGGATGTGGTAAGCACATTTTAACCTTTAGAGAGATACAGTGTATTACTTGCTCATAGTATGATCAATATATACATCTATCACGTGAAGTTTTTTTATATGCAATGCATAGGAGTGTTTACTGTTAGAAGTTGTTAACTAAATAAACATACTGCACAGGTGTTAAAGTATGTTTGCTCCCCATGTCAATATAATAAAATAATTTTGCGCCTGCCTTTTCACAGGACGGACAGACTCAGAAAGTTACCACCAGCATTTGGTATCGCCAAGTTAGTATCAATTATTTTGTCTAATTAGTGGTAATGATTCAGAATTAAATCAGCAGCATGGTTGTATAGCATAAACTTTCAGATTAAAATATTCGGATTAGTCTGATGTTCATTGTTTACGGTAGCTTAAAAAAATAAATAAAGCACTGTAACCTCTTGAAATCAAACCATCTGACATTTGACTTTAACCTGAACATTTACTTTTATTCTGAATAATATCAATATACCTATACATATATATATATATATATATGAAAATGTTATTACGTTAAATTTGAACAACAAAGTTTCATAAAGGACATTTAATTTGAGCTTTCTGAGACAAAGAAACACACACAATAATCCGATTTTGGAAATGCATGAAATCTAAACGTTTCAGAGATCTGAATCTTTCTCATGGGACCTGCTAGGTGGTAACAGTAAACCACATTACTCTAATGTTTCAGATATGGAACGATGAGTTTCTTGTTTGGGATCCTGAAGAGTTTGATGGAATCACTGAAATATCGCTGTCCTCGGATGCCATCTGGGTGCCTGATGTCATCATAAGTGAATTGTATGTACATGATAGATGTATCTCTCCTGCCCACATCACAAGCTCCTTTTGTTTCCTGGAAATGAATTTTGTCGCGTTATACTCTCATTGCATCATATGTCTTCCTCTCTCTCTCCAGCGTCCATGTTGGCAAATCCCCAGTCATCCCATATGTTTATGTCAACTGCTCAGGAACAGTAAAAAACTACAAACCCATCCAGGTGGTCTCAGCATGTCACCTGGAGATGTATGCCTTTCCGTTTGACAAGCAGAACTGCACTGTGACCTTTCGCAGCTGGCTCCACTCAGGTAAATGACTCACTCATACACAGCTCGTGCTTTCACTCCTTTACAAACAAGCTGGTCTCTCTCTGTATAATGAGAGTTGCTGTGATTACTGTGAGTGTTTTTGATCAGCCCTGGTTAGAATCTTTTAAAAGCTGACACTTTAAATGAGGTTCTCACAAACCTGCCAACATAAATACTTAATTCTACCATAACACAATGAACTGCTGATGTGTTTCTCTGACAGTGAGTGAAGTGGATTTAGCTCTATGGAGGCCTGCTGAGGAAATCGCCAAAGACACCAGAGAGTTCATGAATGATGGTGAATGGGAGCTGCTGTCTATCCCTTCTCACTACTGGACATTGAATCTAGAGGATAGAGACTACGCGCAGATTCAGTTTAATGTGAGGATTAATTGCAGTAAAAATTACATTCAATGGCAGCTTTAGACTTCGATTTTTCAAATACACTTTGTTTCAAAGCAGCTTTACAGTAAATCAGAAAACATTATTGTTTATAATATCTTTAGATTAGATCTGGGCGATAATAAAGTTTACATTCTGAATCTGAGATGATATAATCAAGCAGTTGGGATTTGCTATAATGTATATCGCTTTACGTGAGTGCGACAATGCGGATAAATTAATGAAATTAAATTAATGAATATAAAATGTATTTATAGAGCTGAGCAATAATATTGTTTAATTTTTGAGACAATATATGCAATCACACAGCCGGGATATTTATATAAATAACTTATTGCTTTATGTGAGTGTACTGTATGTATGCACTAAACAGTATTTCCAAATTTATATATATTGCTGGACGATGATATTGTTTATTTTTTGCGACTATATAAGCAATCAATGAGTTGAGATTTGTATGTCGCTTTACATGAGTGTACTGAATATATGTGGGTAAAGTTAGATTTTGTAGTTTGTAGTCATTATTATTAGACAATCATTTTGTCTACTTAAAATGTATTAGTCGACTGCAAGTTCACATTCAATCAACAACCGGTGGACAGAACCAAGTCTCTGCACTACGTTTTTTTTTTCTAGTTCAATCATTTCACTCAAATGCACATCACAATTTAGAAAAGATCTGTCGCTACTTCCTTCTCATTGCGACTTTAAAATATCTAATATGATTTAATTTGAAATAATTTCAAAATATATTATATTTCAATTTAATGATTATTTCATTTTATTTTCATTTCTAAAATTAAATAATATTTCAATGTACTTTTCTATTTGCTTATCACTGCCAAATTTGACTTGAATTTGGTGTTTGACAAATGTTAATTTTGGAGGCTGACTGAGACAGTGGCACGTAACAGTCCGCCGGACACACTTTCACAACCCTTCTCCAACCTTTGCATGGCTGTTAGCGGACTCACACTAATGCTAATAGATGAGGCTTAGCGGCAGACAACACACAGCAAGGATGATGATAATGAGACTGTCTTTCTGGCATTTGATCAATGAACGTCGTGTTCAGTGGGAGAAATAGGCCGATAGCTCACACTCGTGGGCAATCCACCCTGTTCCACTAAGATAGGCACACCATGGAAAGGGCTGTGTTCTTTGATTACCTTTGCTCTGCGGTTCATTGATGAAGCCATTTAGAGATCCATATTTGTGTTTTTTACTCATTGGGCAAATGGGTGGGGAACATGTTTAAGTCAGTATGAAATTGCTCTTTGTTGTACTGTGAAAGCTTAAGCATCCTTAAATAAGGAAAGTGAAATGGATGGTCCTGATCCAGATGAGGGGCAGCGAGGGGAAATAGTTCATTGGCAGTGAGGTTCGGTTCTCAGGGGGAGCTGAGGTGTGGGAAAACAATTTCAGTTCTAGAATGAGAAATTGGACCGATTTAGCAAATCCAGGAAATGGGGAGAAGGCTTAAGCTTGTTATGTAATTCCTCTTCAGACACAGCCATTTCAGACTGCCCCTAGAGCAGCTTTTTTTTTCTGAAGGCAAGTGATGAATAAATATCACCCAGAGAGCGTTCAATCCCAGCCACTCTGTCTCTCTCTGAAGGTGCTGATCCGCAGGCGCCCCCTGCTGTACGTGGTAAGTCTGCTCATCCCCAGCATCTTCTTCATGGTGGTGGATGTCACCAGTTTCTATCTGCCTCCAAACAGTGGAACTCGCATCACTTTCAAAACCAGCATTCTCCTGGGCTTCACTGTAATCAGAGTCAATCTGATGGATGAAATCCCTGCCACAGCCATTAAAACACCCCTCATTGGTATAGTACAGCCAGAGCTTTTCCTAATCACAATGTTTCCCTATTGACAACCTCAATAATGTCTGCTCTTTTTGCCATAGGGGTCTTCTTTGCTGTTTGCATGGCGCTGCTGGTGCTAAGTTTGTCATTGTCCATTTTCGTAGTGAAGCTTTTGCATTACAGTGAGACAGAAGTCAAGGAGATGTCCATATCTGCCTGCTTGCTTGACAAATACGGCTCGATGGACCAGAGCTTTATTGAGAGCGCTTTCACTTCGATGAAGACGCTGGATGATATGGACCAATCAGGGGGTAGGAGAGAGAATATGATCCATTTATCATGTTGTTTACAGGTTCTATTCGTTGACATAAGTTATAAACAACATTCATTTGTTAATGTTAACAGTACTAATACTGTATTGTTAACATTTAAGTAATACTGAATATTCTTATACAGTATAACAGTTTATAATAATACATAAAATAATATAATACATTATGGACTTATTTGTTGGACTATTGTTCATAAATTAACATTATCTAGATTAATCAAATATATCACTTTATATATATGTCTTCACTCGCTGAGGGAGTGACGACAAATTTGAAATCTTTCTCTCTTCTGACCAACATAATCAATCTCTCTATATCTTTCCCTCTTTTCAAAAGATGTGGGAACTTTATTACAGATTTTTTTTCTTTTGCTATTAAACCAAATGAAAATACAAAAATTATATTTTTTATATAAAAATTATAATTATATCTTCCGTTCACCACTATAGAACACCAACTATGATGTCTTCCGCTTCTGAGAACCCCGGAAAATTCTCTATATAGATCAGTGGTTCATAGTCACCGTTGTCCATGACAACACTGTATAGGCGCTACTTACATGTCTCGTAACACATTGTAAATACACGCTCTCTTTTTTCTGTAGAAGCAAGTTAGTGAAAATGACCTCAGAGGACTTCAGTAGGCTATTAATATCACTGTAATATTGTTGCAATGTTCATTTTGAAGCTTTAAGATATTATACCTATACCTATTATATCTAATTTATTGTGTGTGTGTGGTGTGTGTGTGTGTGTATATATATATATACCACATGCTTCTAAATGGCTTAAGATTTGTTCTCTTTGATTCAGGCTACGAGTCTGATCTCTCTCCAGAGCCAGACCTGTTCTCCCTGACAGATGTCTCAAACAGTGACTCTTCACTGGAGAAAATCCTGCAGGAGGTGGTGTCTCTCAGACTGTACCTTCAAGAGGAGGACAGTGAGGGCATTTCACAGTCTTACTGGGTGGAACTGTGCCTGAAAGTGGACAGGCTCCTCTTCTGCATGTACCTGGTGTTTATGTTCATCTATGTGATTACTCTACTGCTGCTCTGGGGAACCTGGAGCTCTGCCTGAAAAAAAAAGAGGTTGAAGTGAAGACAAAGACAAAAAGGGAGGCAGAGGGGTTGGAGAAAGTTCAAACAAAGTGACGTGAGACAGATTTCACAACTGCAGTTTCAGTTTTAAAGTATCAAACACTTAATTGCAATTGATGCCTGCTATTCACATTCATTCAGATGTGCTTCTGCAGATTGACACTAACAAAAATTTGACCAGTTTCCTAAGGAGATTATTGTAAAACATTTGAACTTTATTTCAGATGTAAAAATCGTAAAGACTAGCTGCAAGCAAGTATTCTTTGTGTTGTATGTGTTTGTATTGAGTAGAATAAAGGAAAACAAATGATTGTACTAATTTGTATTTATTGTCTTTCTCTTCCATGCTTCTCTTAATGATTGTAGCACATCTCTCTGACATAAATCTCCACTCATAAGAATGGAGGTGTTTATGTTAATACTTTTTAAAGGTATGGTATCTATAATTTTGAATGTTAAATATTTAAGTGGAGGTGGAATGTAATGTGTGAAACTCAAATGTAGAATCTTAAGTTGGCTTGATTACGTTATATAAACATTTTACTATAACTGCTTTAGTGCTTTGGTAATATTTTTTTACTGTTGCAAAATATAAAAATGCTTGCAAATAAATAATGTTGCAAAATAATTTGTATTGTTGAGATGTTTTGAGATTTTGTTCTGCTAAAACTCCAAATAAATTATTTTTATTTTTATTATATTATTGAAATGCATATGTCATCATTTATGTCCTGGATGGTACTAATGAAAATACAATGAAAAACTGTTTAAGCAAAAAATCTAAATCCTCTTGTAATTTCTAAATTAACTGATTTTTATTTTAATTTGATTAATATTTTATAAATTTGACTATAAAGGCTTACATAAACAAAGGTCATTTTTAAGGGACAGAACAGGTAACAATACATCCTTTAAAAAAAAGATTAAAGAGCATTCTTTGAAATATCACACATAACATATAATGAGAGTGAAGAACCCTTCCCTGTACTGTAACATAATCGTAAATCAAGCTCCAGTTTCCTTACTGAAAAATAAACCACAATCACTTCCACGTCATTATCACTATAGTACATTTTCATTACAGAGCTTCTCAGAGCTGCCTGTCCAGTCAGAAAAAAACAAACACATAATTCAATTCCTCATCAAAATTCTGATAATATTTTCCTGACTCAAATCTAATCACCTTCCAATTGCCAGGCTAATTAAGTCTCATCATGGCTGGGTGAAGTATAAGATCACAGTTTAATGTAGTAGTTTAAGTGCTCATGGAAATTGACTTGCATTGGTGGTGAAATATGACCCATAAAATGTCAAAGGCAGCTGTAATTCATATACGCCCTCCGCTGTCGAGGGGAAAAACACAAACATAAACACGTACACTTTATGCTGTTTAACCTATTATATTTAAAATATTTAACACAAATACACCACAGCCTCAATGCTTCATTCTTAAGGTGAGGCCTAATCAAAGATAGTGCTTACGAAATAATTGTGACTAAATAGTTATTTTTAAGCACCAATTATCATGTTTATCCCAACTGTGTCACATTTATACAGTTGAGAAGCAGTGTATAAGAAATAGAACACTAACTGCTATTTTTTTTTTTTCAAGATTACACTTGCCATGCTTATATGGTTAATTCTCTCCTATGTGACTCTTGGGACAAGCTGAAGTGCTTTCTGACCTGGCTAAACTGTGGGATGATGATGCAGAGAAGGGAGGGTGGACTAAGTGCTGTAATGACAGCCCGAGCGCTTCTGGAAAGCTCAGAGATAACTAATGGAGCATCACTGGAAGGAAGCAGCACCAGGCTAGAAGCCTGCGAGAAGAAGCCAGGGCAACGCCAAACAGCTCGGCATAATGAAGTGTTCAGCACTCTGGACAGCTCTCTGCGTTTGCATCTATGGGGCGGTGGTGAATTGCTCAGGTAACTTTTCTCAAACTTTTGACTTTGGTTATAAGAACAGCTCGCGTTTGAGCTTTAAAACAAACGAGCGCTGTACTTTCACATTAAATTGCTTCATCTCAAAACCTAGTCCCGATACAGCACGTTTCGGCAGGTGCTTTCTGATGCTCCAAATTGCTGTATTTGTAGGCAGCTCGAGAGCTTTTGAAACACTATCAATTATTGCAATTAATCGACATGCTTTCGCGTATTAATGGCTTTAAACTTTCTAATGCCGAAGCTAAAGATGAATGAAGTAAAAGTGGTAGTGATTATTTTGTCTCGGTGTAGTGAAGAAGCTGAGCAGTAACACTGGGCGCTTCGCCAATGCCACTCTGGTTCGATTAAATGAGTTTTTAAGTGCCGGATATAAGAAAGGAGTTCGACCAGTGCGCGACTGGAGACAGTCAACGACGGTGGCCATTGACCTCATGGTTTATGCGATCCTCAATGTGGTGGGTAGAATTCTCAAACGTCTATCAATTATGTAAACTAATATTTTATTCAATAATTGTTTACTAATTAAATATTTTGTGTATTTTTGTGCCACACAGGATGAGAAGAACCAGGTCTTGACAACATATGTTTGGTACAGACAGGTATGTTGGTGGAAAATATTACATTAATTTAATATTAGAGTACCGACAACCAGGGGCGGAGCGGGAGGGTGGCTAATTGGGCTTAAGCCCCGAATGTTTCGTCAAAAGCCCCGAATCTTTTAGGTTTTTTTAAAATAACTTCAACAAGTCTTTCTGACTGGAGCGGCAAAGAATGAAACAAAAGTTCTATTACTGTGGCGGACGGTAATGCATCGCGCATCACTCAGCTTGTTTGCCAACTGCCAATAAAAACTAACGAAGAAGAATATAAATCTTCTTCTTCGCCGTTCTTTTACCGTCTATGGTTGTCATCAGGGGCTGGCGGGCCGCGGGCTGTTGTATGTTTCACCGGCGTCGTAGCGAGCTTACTGGCTAACCTGCTGAAGTTAATATGGACATGATAACTAAGTTTTTTATACGGAACACTAACAGTAAACCTCACCGGCAGGAGAGAGATTCAGAAGCAGCGTCAGACGTGACCAGTAGTCAAACAAATAAAGTACCGTAACATAATAATATATGGTCATGTTGTTAATCATACTGTGCTATTTCCCAAAGAAATATAATATAATTCGATTAAGAGTATTGAAGAGCACATTTAGAGCTAATGTGCTCTTGGCACTGCAGCATTTGCTGTTTGCTAGTAACGTTAGAGCAGCATAAATTATTATGGCATGGATTGTGATGTAGCAAATCTGTCAGCTAAGCACAAACTAAACAGAACTGAACTCTTAAAGGGTTAGTTCACCCAAAAATGAAAATTAAGTCATTAATTACTCACCCCCATGCTGTACCAACCCCGTAAGACCTTCGTTCATCTTCGGAACACAAATGAAGATATTTTTGATTAAATCTGAGAGGTTTATGACTGCTACATAGGCTGCCTAAGGGACTGACACTTGACGGTCCAGAAAGTCATTAAATAAAATGTTTAAATATTCCATGTCGCAACAGTGGCTCAATTATAAGTTTATCAAGCGACGAGACTACTTTTTGTCCGGAAAAAACAAAAAAAAATAACGACTTTATTCGACTATTCCTTTTCTTCCTTGTGGGCCAGAGACGAGAGTTCAAGAGATTTCCACGACGCATGCGCGAGAACTGAGATGAGGACGTTCTTCTTCGACTCCTTCTTGTTACCGGCTGCTCACCGCTTAGAAGTATTACCGCCACCTACCGTATAAGATGACGTATTGGAAGCGCAAAACTTTCTGTTTACAAGCAGAGGAAGACGCGCGCTGTACATACGCTTTTCAATTCGACACTTAATGTGCTGTAGGTCTCGCTATATTATATACAATGGTTAAAAAGTCGAAATCAGTAGACATATTTACGAATTGAAACGCGTATGTACCAGTGGCGTAGCCACGAGGGGGCCTGGGTGGGCCTAGGTCCCCTCATTTACATGTCCGGCCCCCTCAGATTTCTGATTGCTGAAAAAAAAAAATTAGGAGGCAAAATATTTTTTTAGTGATTGTGAATTAGTAGGCTGCTACATTGCGCAAACCAAAGTAAATAATACCCACTGGATGAAGAAGGGTTTCCTCTCAGTCTCCACAGTACATAAAATATTTATTTTATTTTATTTTATTTTTCGTGTTCGCATTTATGAGGAAAAAACAATGTTATGGACGTGTTTTAGTGGAAAACAAAAAAAAAGCTCTGAAAGCGGCACTAAAAGATGCTTTAAAACTTTCACAGACACATCAAACAGAAAGCACACTTTCTTTAACCTGAATTTCGTTTTGTATTAATTGTATCTTAATTTCAATCAATGTTTCATCAACCAATTGCCTGGATTAAATATAGCAGACGATATATAAGAAACGGAGGCGCCGCCGCGTGAACTGGAGCGCGTCTCATAACTGAACAGAAACTCAGCATATAAGATAGTCTACTTGCCTCACATGTCTACTTTTAAACAGAACAATTCAAAACGAAAGAAAACAGACTACAGACTGCTCTCTGCTTATGTAATCCTTATGAAATGTGCATTTCTCTAATTCTCTCTGGCGCGTTCACCTACTGAAGATCGCGAGTCAGCATCGTCAACTTCATCTTAGCCGACAAAGAAAACACTTGTTTATTAATAAACAATTAAAATACCTCATTGCTATATTTTACATATTCATAATCATTACTTTTGCCGGTTCTTTGTGACAGCTTTTAGGTGCTTTATTGGCAGCGCCACCCTTACATGTCAGAGTCGCCACCGCATCACCAGAATAGGCATGTATAGCCTATATAAAATTCTGGCTATATATATATATATATATATATATTGCCCCCTCATTTAAAGACGGGACCCCCCAAAAATAAAATTCTGGCTACGCCCCTGGTATGTACAGCGCGCGTCTTCCTCTGCTTGTAAACAGAAAGTTTTGCGCTTCCAACACGTCATTTTATACGGTAGGTGGCGGTAATACTTCTAAGCGGTGAGCAGCCGGGTAACAAGAAGGAGTCGAAGAAGAACGTCCTCATCTCAGTTCTCGCGCATGCGTCGTGGAAATCTCTTGAACTCTCGTCTCTGGCCCACAAGGAAGAAAAGGAATAGTCGAATAAAGTCGTTATTTTTGTTTGTTTTTCCGCACAAAAAGTAGTCTCGTCGCTTGATAAACTTATAATTGAGCCACCGTAGGCACATGGAATATTTAATCATTTTCTTTAATGACTTTCTGGACCGTCAAGTGTCATTCCCTTAGGGAGCCTATGTAGCAGTCATGAACCTCTCAGATTTAATCAAAAATATCTTCATTTGTGTTCCGAAGATGAATGAAGGTCTTACGGGGTTGGTACAGCATGGGGGTGAGTAATTAATGACTTAATTTTCATTTTTGGGTGAACTAACCCTTTAAGATTAGTAATGATGTTTACACCAAATTCCAATTTTACCTATGTAGCCTAACTTAAAAATAGTCAGATAATGGTTGCCTCTTTTTAGTTGCCAGGGGTGAAAATGAGTCCTCAACAATTTTGATGTTTTGGATTCACTACAGCTGGCGAACAATTAAATACAAAATAGGTTGTAGGCTTTACTTGGTGATTTAAAAAAAAAAAAAATACTGAGTAACTATCATCATTTTCCCAGATAGTGTATAGATTTTTAGGCATTCTATTATCTCAAACAGCCTGAAAAATAGTGCATTTAGCTTACGTAAATGGGAAAAAAAATCTTGGGATAAGCCCCGAATGTTTACATCGTCTTGCTCCGCCCCTGCCGATAACATCAGAAGTGACTGTTTCACGCACTACACGTCACGGCAACACTGCTACTGAATCGAATCTACAGCGGTCATCCGGTTCCTGAACGAAAGACTCTTATGAGCCGGTTCTTTTTAACGAATCAACAACTTAGCGCGAGCAGTGTAACTTCGATAACTCTATAGTATCAAAAACATACAACATGATTTACGAACAACTGACTCATACAAGACGGGTATTTTTATGTGTACGTGTATCAACAATGTAGCCTACGACAAAACCAGACTCCCAGTCACAAATTTATTTTTTCTTGTTTATAAACGTAAACAGCAAACGTTCGTTTGACAGGATGTAGGCCCAAAGGCTATGACTGAACGGTTCTTTTTAGTGATTTAAAAACTTACAACGTGACAGAATATAGTCCGATTCATGAACCGATTTGCAACTTAACTTTCATTTCCGTCTCCAAATTAAACAAGAACAGTTACCTAATTGAGGATTATTTTATTTGATTCTTTTTTGATATGTACTTGACATTTCTCTCACTTCAAAAGCAATGGATAGATGAGTTCCTTGTGTGGGATCCTGAAGAATTTGATGAAGTCAAACAGATTTCCATTCCCACTGCCAACATCTGGGTTCCAGATATTCTTATCAATGAATTGTGAGTAGACTTGAGATAATTGAGACGTTAATAAGACACTTGTTTTGAACCATTTCAGTGGCTCTTCACAGCAGTCCTTTATAAACACTCTCTTTGTTCTCTGCAGCGTGGATGTAGGAAAGTCTCCTGATATTCCTTACGTCTATGTAGGCCATACCGGGCTTGTTCGCAACTATAAGCCTATCCAGGTGGTGACCGCCTGCTCCCTCAATATCTACAACTTTCCTTATGATGTCCAAAAATGTAGCCTGACTTTCCAGAGCTGGCTGCACACAAGTGAGTAAACATGAGTAAGCTCAAGAGAGATCATTCAGATTCATCACTGACAAAATGTACCTCATACACACAGATTCCAAGTCTAAAACCACATTTTCAGAAGAAATAAGAATGCTCTTATGTAGTAGTGCAGAAATGATTCGAGCGCAATAAAAATAAGCAACATGACTTTTCCTAAAAGCCGAATGAACTGACCTTTAACCTTATCTCATCCCATAGCAAAAGACATCAACATCACACTAATGAGAACCCCTGAGGAAGTAATGAACGACAAGCGTGTGTTCATGAACCAGGGAGAATGGGAGCTGCTTCATGTCCTCTCCACATACAACAAGTTCAGCATAGATAATGATGATTTCTATGCCGAAATGAAGTTTACTGTGAGTAATGTAATAATATCAAATTAAGCCACGGCACACATTAGCATTTGCTTTTGAAAAAAGGGGAACACTTTAGAATACTGTTCTGTCATTAATGAATTACTACACAGGAACAAATGAGTAATGCAATTTTAACATTCTAGAAACCACTATTACAGTGTTTCCTCTAGGATTTTTTCCAGCTGTGGTGGCAGGCCCATTTCCCCAGCTGGACGGGGCGTGGCCCATGAGTGATATTCCCATAGGCCACGCCCCCTTGCCCCAGCTGTTGAAACCTCCCCTAAGTATTATAATATGCAACGCTACAATAAGAGCGGCAAAGCGATTATGCGCATCCCGTGCGCAGAATGATGCACTGGAAGCAACGCGAAGTCACAGCGCGCAGCGCTTCGCATCGAAAAGTTCAAAGCACAAAGCGAAGAGAATATTATATCTATATCTATGCTTAGTGTATTCTATCTATCCAACAGTTTATTGAGCCTTTTCTTTTAAGAGTTTTAAATGTCAGTTGCAGTGCGCATGAAGAACAATTCATAGCGCTCTCTACTCCAGTGCTGTAATCTAACAGACACCCGGGAGAAAGGGTCCGTGTAACGCTTCACAATTCAATTTTCAGACCATACAATCCAAATGCAAAAATAAAACATTGAAACCAGACATTCATTTTTCTTGTTTTTCCAGTAACATTATCAATGGATAGTTGCATTTTTCTCCCTTTTTTCAATGTTCCTTGTGCTAAATTGTGACTTCAGAAACAAACATTTAAATTAATGAAATCGAACTGATTTTATGTTTTTCTAATTTTCGCCCTGTAATTTGCGCCGTGGGCGGTACCATTAGCACGGAGTGTGGCCGTGGACTAACTTTACTATCATTTCATTGATGCAACTGCTTTATTTACACTGCATGCACGTCGAGGAGAAGTTTAAAAGACGGAACAGGACGACATTTTTCACCCGAGGTGACAGTTTTTATTGATAATAACTGCACTGTTAACCCTGCTGTAAAAAAGGGCCAAATTCTGACAATATCATACCATTTTCCATTAAAACAGTGTTGCTTAAATTATTTGCAAATAGATTACTTAACTACAATTAGACATACCTTGTACCATTCTTATTCCTTTAAATCCCTTTTAAAAACGTAACTCGATTATCATTATTTTTAAAATAATAAATCCCCCACCTGTATATTAAACACGGAAAGCTAGCAACACCACTGGTAGCAAAGCTAACACCTATGGCATAAAAGCTATTAAATCATACAAAAACACTAAGACAGTCTATACAAGAAAAAAAAAAATAGCCACTCAAAGTTAACAAAAAAACAAAACAAATTGTGCAGTAAGCCCTTTTGCAAATCAGAACTTGTTTATTTTTAATGAATAGAAATACTGACAAACCATAATCGGTAACGCTTTAGATTACAGCCCGGAAAGTACTGCGTAATTAAAGCAATTTTACAGCGTAACCTTGGGTAATTATAGTGTACCTTACAATATAAGTATAAGGGAACAATATTTTAAGTTTGTGGAATAAAGGAGTAATAACCAGGAGAATTAAAAAAATATTTATACTGTAAGTATTATAGAACTAAGGGGTTCTTATTCTACTATTATGATACAACAATCTTACATTTGGGAGCAATTTAGCAAGAACATACACTGCATACCTTTTTGAAATAATGGTGAACCAGCACATTCTGTGTAGGCTTTTTTTTTAAATTACAGGGTACATATCTATGCACTTATAAAGTAATCTTTTTAACAAAAGTGAAAACGAAAACTATTGCAACTTTTGCTTAAATATTGGGGAAAGATACTCTTGTTTCATGTAGTGGTGCTTGTTACCCCTTATGTTACCCCTTATATATTAATATAAATTATTAATATTTTAAATTGCAATAGTCTTAGCTTTTCTTGCCTTGCTACCCCAAACTTAAACATCTGCACTTTTGCTATAAAAAAAAGTATAAATGCATAGATATGTACCCTGTAATTAAAAAAAAGCCTATACATGTATTGGTACACAATTATTACAACAAAAGTATGCAGTGTATTTTCTCGCTAAATTGCTCCCAAATGAAAGATTGTTATATCATAACAGTAGAATAAGAACCCCTTAGTTCTATAATACTTACAGTATACATATATTTTTTATTCTCCTGGTTGTTACCCCTTTATTCCCCAAACTTTACACATTGACTGTTCCCTTATACTTACATGCAAGTACGTTATAGGTACACTATAATTACTGAAAGTTACTCTGTAAATTCCTCTTAATTACACAGTACTTTCCGGGCTGTAATCTAAAGCGTTACCATAATACTCCCTACAGTAAACTATGCCCAAAAAAGGTTGAAAGTAAAAGCATTATCTTAAAGTAAAATAGTGTAACAAAAAGCTCTTTGTGATGAGATGTATAAGTAAGCTAGCCTAGATACAACCCAGCGGGGCAGCGGGCGACATAAGGCCACCGTTTCTCCCGGAATGGCCAGACCTGAACTCTACATTTAGCAAACACTGTTAGACCTTACCGGATTTTTTATTGGCAACACGGTTTTATTGGAAAATGGTATGATATTGTCAGAATTTGGCCCTTTTTTCAGCAAGGGTTAACAGTGAGGTTATTATCAATAAAAACTGTCACCTCGGGTGAAAAATGTCGTCCTGTTCCGTCTTTTAAACTTCTCCTCAACGTGCATGCAGTGTAAATAAAGCAGTTGCATCAATGAAATGATAGTAAAGTTAGTCCACGGCCACACCCCCGTGCTAATGGTGCCGCCCACGGCGCAAATTACAAGACGAAAATAAAAAAAAATCAGTTAGATTTCATTTATTCAAATGTTTGTTTCTGAAGTCACAATTTAGCACAAGTAAAATTGAAAAAAGGGAGAAAAAGGCAACTATCCATTGATAATGTAACTGGAAAAACAAGAAAAATGAACCTCTGTGTGACGAAGAGGCTGAGGCGGACGGATCCATTTGCAGTAATTTATTGATACAGGTAAGCCAACAAAGGAGAGCAGTCATAAAACTCAAAAGCCCGTGGCAAGGGCAGCAGCAAACTTAAACACAGCACACTGGTTAGGGCAATCCAAGAATCATACGTAAAACAGGCAAAGGTCAGGGGCTGGCAGTAAAGGTTCAAACACGAGATCAGAGTCCAAGTCAAAATATCAGAGTAACAAGACAAAACGAGCTAGAGACAGTGTGTAGGTAAAACAAGACTTCACAAATGAACAATGAACAGAGCAGACCAGATAAAGGGGAGCTAAGGGTACACAGGTGATACTGATGCAATGAATGGGTGATTAATCAGGAGATAATGAGCAGGGAACGATAATGGGAAATGAAGTCCTAATACGCAGGAGAGAGGGATCTGGTGAAACCAGGAGGAGGCGTCGTCGAGCGTTCTGTGACAGAGCCCCCCCCCTGCGAGCGGCTCCGGAAGCGAGGACCTGGTCGACGGCGGGGTCTACCACGGGGTCTTGGAGCAGGGCGATCTGGATGGTCCCGGTGAAACGCAGCAGTTAATGTGGGGTCCAGGATATCCTGAGACCTGACCCAGGAGCGTTCCTCGGGGCCGTACCCCTCCCAGTCGATAAGGTATTGTAAGACCCCGCCCTGACGTCTAGAGTTCAGGACCTCTCGCACCCGGAAAGCCTCCGCACCGTCCACCTCAATGGGGGGAGTCTGCACAGGAGCGGCCTCCTCCCGGCTCCTCTCTCTCCTGGGTGCGACAGCGGGTCTGAAAAGGGACACATGAAATGTGGGTGAGATCTTGTAATGAGCAGGAAGAGCCAAACGAAAAGATACTGGTGTTATCTGACGAAGAATCTTGAATGGACCGACGAAACGAGGAGACAGTTTTCTGCTCGGGAGCTTGAGACGGAGATCTCGCGCAGAGAGCCACACCCATTGACCGGGTCGATACCTGGGACCCCCACGCCTCCTCCTATCCGCCTGATGCTGATAACGGCGGATGGCACTCTGCAATTGAACGTGAGCAGCATCCCAGGTGGCCTCGCTGCGCCGGAGCCATGCATCTACTGCTGGGAGGTCGGATGGCTCCCCGGCCCACGGGAAGAGGGGAGGCTGGAAACCTAAAACACATTTAAAAGGAGTTAGACCAGTAGCAGGTTTTAACAGAGAGTTCTGGGCATACTCCGCCCAAGCCAGGAAGCGGCTCCAATCCTGCTGATTCTGGTGGCAGTAAGTTCTCAGAAACCGAATCAAATCCTGGTTAAGACGCTCAACCTGCCCATTGGCCTGAGGATGGTAACCAGAAGTTAAACTGACATTGATATTGAGTTTGGTACACAACTCTCTCCAGACACGGGAGGTAAACTGGGGACCGCGGTCAGTGACAATGTCCTCGGGCAAACCAAAGAGACGGAACACCTGATTGAAAAGGGCCTCAGCTGTCTGTAAGGCCGTGGGCAGACCGGTCAGGGGAATGAAACGACAGGATTTAGAGAAGCGGTCCACCACGGAGAGGATGGTGGTAAACCCCTGTGAGGGAGGCAAATCCGTAACGAAATCCACAGCGATGTGCGACCAGGGACGCTGTGGTACTGGCAGAGGTTGTAACAGTCCAGCTGGCTTGAGGTGAGAGGATTTAACAGTGTTACAAACAGAGCATTGATGAACAAATTTTATGACATCAGACTGGAGAGAAGCCCACCAAAAGCGATTGGTAACTAACTGTATGGTACCCGCGATACCTGGATGACCCGCGCTGGGGGTGCAGTGAACCCACTGAAGCACACGGTGGCGGAGCCCGGGAGGAACGAAGAGACGACCAGTGGGACATTCAGGTGGAGCAGGATGATTACTTAGAGACGCGGTGATCTCAGAGATGATGTCCCATTGGACAGGAGCCACGATTAGAGTGTTGGGAATGATGGGTTCAGGTTTAGGTTCCTCACAAGGACCGTCAAACTGGCGGGATAGGGCGTCAGCTTTGCCGTTCTGAGAGCCCGGTCTGTAGGTGATCTTAAAATCGAATCTTGAAAAGAACAGAGACCAGCGAGCCTGGCGAGCATTCAAACGTTTAGCTGACCTGATGTACTCAAGATTCCTGTGATCAGTGAGCACTGTGAAGGGCTGACGAGCTCCCTCCAGCCAATGCCTCCACTCCTCAAAGGCAGCCTTCATGGCCAGGAGTTCGCGATCACCCACGTCATAATTGCGCTCCGCAGAGTTCAGCTTGCGAGAGTAGAAGGCGCATGGGAACATCTTCGCTGGGCTTCCAACCCGCTGAGACAGAACCGCCCCCACTCCTGTGTTCGATGCGTCCACTTCAATGATAAACTCCCTCTCAGGATCCGGGTGATGGAGGATAGGAGCAGAAGTGAATCTCTCCTTGAGCTGAGCAAAGGCCGCAGTACAATCCGCTGTCCACTTGAAATATTTACCCCCTCCTCGAAGCAGAGATGTGAGAGAGGCTGCAATTACACTAAAATTGCGGATGAATCTGCGGTAAAAGTTCGCAAAGCCCAAAAAGCGCTGCAGCTCCTTAACAGAGGAAGGTTGGGGCCAATTCACCACGGCGCTGACCTTGCTGTCATCCATCAGAACTCCGTCCGCACTGATGATATAGCCCAGAAAGGAGATACGTGTTTGGTGAAACTCGCACTTGGAGAGCTTGGCATAGAGCTGGTTCTCGATCAGGCGTTTGAGGACCGCACGAACATCCTGGACATGCTCTTCAAGGGAATCAGAATAAATCAAAATATCATCAATGTAGACAATAACTCTCAGATGTAACATGTCCCGGAAAATCTCATTAACAAACGCTTGAAAAACAGAAGGACTGTTAGAAAGGCCGAACGGCATTACCCGATATTCGTAGTGCCCGGATGTAGTAGAAAACGCCGTTTTCCACTCGTCACCACTCCGTATGCGAATCAAGTTGTATGCGTTCCTTAAGTCCAGTTTGGTAAAGTAGCGGGCAGTGCGGAGCATCTCCAGGGCTGCTGGGACTAACGGAAGAGGATAGCGGTATTTGACTGTTACCTCATTAAGACCACGATAGTCAATACACGGCCGAAGACCCCCATCCTTCTTTTTAACGAAAAAGAATCTGGCGGAAGCCGGAGATGTAGAGGTGGTAATAAAACCTTTAGCCAGCTGTTCGTCAATGTACGCCCTCATGGCCTCGGTTTCAGGTTGTGACAGCGGGTAAACTCTTCCGCGTGGAGGTACTGCCCCAGGCAACAGTTCAATAGCACAGTCGCCAGCACGATGAGCGGGAAGATGAGAGGCTTCAGTTTCGCTGAAAGCCAGAGCTAGATCGTGGTATTCGGAGGGAATTTTCTGAAAATCCACTCCCTTGAGGACAGCTTTGTGGAGTTCAGTACCCTGGACAGCGGCCGTGCAGTTGATCTGACAGAATGCCGACCATTGGGATATTCTCCCGTCAGACCAGGAGATCTGAGGATTATGTCTCTCCAGCCATGGAAGCCCCAAGATAATAGGATGCATGGGCGAGTGAATCGTGAAGAATTGGATAGTTTCAGAATGCTGTGTCCCGAAGCTGAGCGTGAGGGGTTGCGTGGTGTATTGCACCTCTCCAGAGCCTAGGGGGCGTCCATCCAGCGCTTCCACAGTCACACCAGACTCACATGCGAGGAGAGAGATACAATGAGTTTTGGCAAATGCAAGGTCGATAAAATTTCCAGCAGCTCCAGAATCGATCAAGGCTCTTATGTTTAAAGTTTGTCCGTTAAATTTCAAAGAACTGTCCACAGAGAATAATTTAGAAGAGTAATTAAAACTCACCGCAGCAGAATTCTTGAGCGCTGGATTAACCGGACAGGTGGCCCTCAGATGACCCGCCTCTCCGCAATACATGCAGAGATGACTACGGCGTCTCCTCTCCCGCTCCGCTGTAGAGAGGCGTGTGTAACCAATCTGCATGGGCTCCGACTCAGCGCTGGGGGAGGCATACTCGAAGAACCTGGATCTGATGGGTGTGCGTCGGGCGCGAATAAGGTTGTCGAGTCGGATGGCGAGCTCCATAATTTGGTTCAAAGATTTACCGTCGTCGCGGCACGCCAGCTCTCCCTGGAGGTCCGGGTTGAGTCCCTTGCGATACAGGAGCTTTAAAGGTTCCTCCTCCCATCCAGCTTGGGCTGCAAGGGTCCGAAACGAGAGTGTGTAGTCCGCTGCGGTTGAATTCCCCTGGCGTAACGTGAGCAGTAATTCTCCCGGATCCTTTCCTCCCGCAGAATGTTCAAACACCTCTCTAAATTGGGTTAGAAACTCATTATAAGAGGGGAAAGAGAGCTGACATCCATACCAGAGTGCAGTAGCCCATTCCAAAGCCCGGCCGGTGAGTAGAGAGCACATGAAGGAAACGCGGCTCTCATCAGTGGAGAAGGACTGTGTCTGCTGGTCAAAATACAAGCTGCACTGCAACAAAAATCCCTTACAGGTAGAGGGTGAGCCATCAAATTTCTCAGGAAGGGATAACTTGGGGTGGTTTGAATTGTTACTCACGGCAGGTGGAACGGGAGCAGATGCAGCTGGACTCGGAGCTTGATCATTAGCCGCGCTCGGCGGGGATAGCGCTCGGACTGATCTCACGAGCTCCTCGGTGAGATTTGTCAATTTTACCAACTGTTGCTGATGGGCGGCCAGTACACTCGCTTGAGTGGATACCTCGGAGGCCAATCGACGGAAATCTGCTGGATCCTGTTGTGGTGAAGTCTTCTGTGACGAAGAGGCTGAGGCGGACGGATCCATTTGCAGTAATTTATTGATACAGGTAAGCCAACAAAGGAGAGCAGTCATAAAACTCAAAAGCCCGTGGCAAGGGCAGCAGCAAACTTAAACACAGCACACTGGTTAGGGCAATCCAAGAATCATACGTAAAACAGGCAAAGGTCAGGGGCTGGCAGTAAAGGTTCAAACACGAGATCAGAGTCCAAGTCAAAATATCAGAGTAACAAGACAAAACGAGCTAGAGACAGTGTGTAGGTAAAACAAGACTTCACAAATGAACAATGAACAGAGCAGACCAGATAAAGGGGAGCTAAGGGTACACAGGTGATACTGATGCAATGAATGGGTGATTAATCAGGAGATAATGAGCAGGGAACGATAATGGGAAATGAAGTCCTAATACGCAGGAGAGAGGGATCTGGTGAAACCAGGAGGAGGCGTCGTCGAGCGTTCTGTGACACTCTGGTTTCAATGTTTTATTTTTGCATTTGCATTGTATGGTCTGAAAATTGAATTGTGAAGCGTTACACGGACCAGAAAGGAATATGATTTAGAAAGGGCAATAAACTCCAGACCAGCAAGATAAAGGCATTTTATGCAAACCATAGACCTTTATCTACAAATAAATTATAATAATGGGAACATTGATCTTGAAAAGTGTGTCGTCGTGTTACTGTCAACCGAACGCGACGCACTGTTTGAATGCTGACTGAGGAGAGATTAGTTTCCATTAACTTTAACTTAATGACTTAAATATTAATTTTACCTCACATAATGCTATTGAATGACTTTAGAAGTCTTGGAATAAACTTGATTGTGCTTTACAATGTTTTTATGCCTTTAGCTTAACAATAACATAATAGAATGCACAAAATCGGACCTCACGGAGAAGCTGCAGCCGTGGCGGGATGATTTTAGGTGTGGCGGCCCGCCACGGCAGAATGAATGTAGCGGAAACACTGCTATTAACTAACAAGAAACGCTGATTAACGAATTGGTAATTAATAGTACTCAGTTGAATGAGGTAGTTCACTATTAGCTAATCAATAACTATTTTTCATACCTCCCAGAGGACTACTAAGAACTACTATACACATAATTCACATGAATAATGCATAATGTATAATTAATTCTAAAGTGAAGATCATGGTAACACATTAGTAATAATTCAAGTATTATTAAATCCTTCAGAAGGAATTACTAATTATTTGTAACAGTATTCTAAAGTGAAAGTTTAACCAATTAAAAATGAACTATGGATAAATATGTATCAGCATATAAAAAATAAAATAAAAACACCAAGCTACAGAACACATTTTTTTCCAGCACCAGTGTTGGAGAAAGTTAAATTTTAAAATAATGTGTTACAATCATAGACTAAAAAAAATAAAATTGTTGTAAATTTTAAAAGTAATACGTAGTTACTTAAGTTACTAAATAGTTCATCTGTTTACGTAACTCACAATGTGTTCCTGAACACTGGCCAAAACTCAAAAGGCTGGCGGAAGTAAGGTTTGAAAGATATTATGACTATAATTATTATTACTCTGCAAGGATGCATCCCAAATTAAATGCATTTATAATGTTACAAAAGATTTCTATTTTTATTGAACTTCTATTTCTATTGAATTCTTCAAAGAATCCTACAAAAAGGTAAATAATAAAAATAATAATTCGTTACATTTATATAGCGCTTTTTCTGGGACCTCAAAGCACTTCACATATGGTAGGGGGGAATCTCCTCAACCACCACCAATGTGCAGCATCCACCTGGATGATGCGACGGCAGCCATATTGCGCCAGAACGCCCACCACACACCAGCTTACTGGTGGAGAGGAGACAGAGTGATGAAGCCAATTAGTATATAGGGATGATTAGGAGGCCATGATGGACAGAGGCCAAGGGGCAAATTTGGCCAGGATGCCGGGGTTACACCCCTACTCTTTTTCGAAGAACATTCTGGGATTTTTTAATGACCACAGAGAGTCAGGACCTCGGTTTAACGTCTCATCCGAAGGACGGTGCTCTTTGACAGTATAGTGTCCCCGTCACTATACTGGGGCGTTAGGACCCACACAGACCACAGGGTGAGCGCCCCCTGCTGGCCTCACTAACACCTCTTCCAGCAGCAACCTGGTTTTCTCAGAAGGTCTCCCATCCAGGTACTGACCAGGCTCAGCCCTGCTTAGCTTCAGTGGGCAACCAGTCTTGGGCTACAGGGTGATATGGCTGCTGTCTCAATCTTTACACAAAAACTCTAGCAGAAATGTTTTCAACATTGATAATGTTTCTTGAGCACTAAATCAGCATATTAGAATGATTTTTGAAGGATCATTCAGCTTTGCCGTCACAGGAATAAACTACATTTTAAAATATATTAAAATAGAAAAAAGTTATTTAAAATTGTAATATTTCACAATAATACGGTTTTGCCTGATTTTATTTTTTATTCTAACAACTCCAAACTTTTGAATGGTAGTGTACCACTAAATGGACACGCACCACATGTCAGGTCACATTTCTTTTGGAAAGTAGTTTTAAATTAGTGCCAAAGGGAAAGAAAAACAAAGTGAGAAAGATCAACAGATTATTGCCAGAAGGAAATACGTCTCTCTCTTTAATCACCAGGTTGTGATCCGACGCAGACCTCTGTTCTACACAGTCAACCTCCTGTTGCCCAGTGTATTCCTGATGGTGATGGACATCGTTGGATTCTACCTGCCTCCAGACAGCGGAGAGAGAGTCTCCTTCAAGATCACTCTGCTCTTGGGCTATTCTGTCTTTCTCATCATCGTCTCAGACACTCTGCCAGCGACTGCCATAGGGACCCCTCTCATTGGTAATGAGGTCTTTCTGTTTCATAGAACATGACCTGATGCATTTCAATCATTCATTCTGTATTCCCTGATTGAGGAAGCGTATAATTATGTGAGAGGAGACGTTTTGAATTTAGCCTACTGCATCTAGAGCATATTAAATGTCCTTAGTTCAAATTTTGTAGCAAGTGGTGTGATCCAATACAGTTTCCTCTCAGCTGGGCGGAATTGCGCAGACAGAAAACAAGAGATTTCTTGAGGGTTTCAACTGAAGTCAATCCACATGTTTATTGATTTTAAGTATAGAAGTGCAGCAGCGAGAAAGCTTGTGCGGAAATACACTGATTAATTTGAGAGATAAGGAGAGCAGCCTAGAACACTACAGAGGTTTCAGCTTCAAATGCAATTGCAAAACTAATGCTGTCAAACACACTAAAGCCCACAGAGGGCACGCAATGTTTGTCTTTCTTTCTTGAGAAAGATCATGAGAACTACTCATCTAAACAAGTGAATACAGAATACAGCAATAAACCAGCGTGACTCTGGGCAAACCAGCAATATTATTATCTTGACACGGTTAGCATAAAATTCAAAATCTAATTTAAACCAGGAAATAAACATTTTATATAAAATAAAAATTACAACAGAGAAACAGCATGTAAAGGAAATGAATGTGAAACATTTAAGATCCTATACACTGCAAATTTGTGAAATTGATCGTGTGATTATATATACGTGGTCAGCATTTACTTCTATCTATCATCAGGTTGTACACAAACTTGAGGAGTTTATACAGTTAAATACTTATTATTAAAGAAATATTATGAAAAATTTTTTTTTTTTAAAGAAAAAAAAAAGTGAAGTATTTTTGGTCAGGGGTCATTTGGACCACACTCTCTATATATTTATCTTTCTTTAGTAACTGTATAAAATAAGGCCAGTTATCACATGCATTCCCCTTCCAAATTTTGGGGTCAGTAAGATTTTTTTTACTTATTAAATGAATATTTTTATTCAGTAAAGATGCATTAAATTGATCAAAAGTGGATGTAAAGACATTTGCATTTTTGCAAAAATAAATTCTATTTCAAATAAATGCTGTTCTTTTGAACTTTCCATTCATCCAAATATCAGAGAAAATCCCAGTTTCTACAAAAATATTAAGCAGCACAACTGTTTTCAACATTGATAATAAAGAAATGTTTCTTAAGCAGCAAATCAGCATATTAGAATGATTTCTGATTGATCATGTGACACTGAAGACTGGAGTAATGTTGCTGATAATTCAACCTTGCAATCACAGGAAAAACACACATTTTAAAACATATTAACATAGAACACAGTTGCAATAATATTTCACAATATTACCTTTTTGACTGTATGTTTGTTAAAAAAAAAATGCATGAGACTTGTTTAAAAAACATAAGAAAATCATACCGACCGCAAACTTTTGAATAGTAGTGTATAATAAGGAAATGAATTGTTCTGTATTCGATATTTTAATTTTTACATTCTGCAAGCATATACTATATTGTGTTTCTGTCCATTATAGCATGCTTTTCTCAGAAAGAACGCTGCATGTAACAGCGTGTTATGTCTGTGTCTTTGAGTGTAGGTGTGTACTTTGTGGTATGCATGGCGCTTCTGGTCATCAGTCTGACCGAGTCTGTTTTGATCGTGAGGCTGGTGCACAAGCAGGATCTTCAGTCTCGTGTCCCGCAGTGGGTCAAACACCTGGTGCTGGAGAAGGCCACAGTCCTGCTCTGCATTCGCAACAGGAAGGTCTGCTCGCTCCTCTCGCAGGGATCTGACCTGCCGCTCTACAAAGAGAACAACATGAACACAGGTATCTGACCCTGCTCCAAGCCCCTCCTGACCAATCCTACCTTAGCAACTGTTTCCATTCGCTAAATAAGGGTTATTTCAAATGTATTTATTTCAATTATGAGATTTTGGGCTTTTTGTCTTTTCGCAAAGTGTTCTTTCAGACTAGTGGAAAGAAAACATCCAAAATACACTTTTAAGTTACCTTTTACACTTTTTTAAGTTACCTTTTACACACAAAAGTTACACTTTTACGTACCTTTTATAGGACTTTATATTTGCGTCTGTAGGTCATCAAAGGTCATTTTCTGACCTTTGTGTTTTTTATTCAGAAATCTCCACTTATGACTAAATATCGTCGTCAACGAACCTTTATCACGTGACGAAAACGAGACGAGACGCAACGTAAATGCTGCTCATGTGACGATGACTATAATTAAATGTATAATGCAATATTGTTGACGAATAAAAACGAGACTAAATGTAGTTTACAAAATAAAAACTATGCTAAAAATGTCTCCATTTTCGTTGACCAAAACGAGACGAGACGAGACGAAATGTTATTTAACGTTATTTTGTCTCGTTTACTTGCATTATTATTATTATGCTGCATTTCTGTTTCCTGTGTCACTTCAGGGGCTGCATCAGATCGCACTGCGCAGCGCGCAGGCGACTTCACATCCTCAAGCCCCACGGCATTATTTTTTAGAAGATGCAGCTGCGTGAGTTACGGCTGTTTCACTTTCACACATACTCCGTGTTTAGTGTGTATGCGGTGCGTGTTGCGGTGTGTATGCAGGAGCAGCACGCGCTATTGTGCTTTCACATGTGCTGCGTTTGCAGTGCGCAACTGATCTACGGCTATACCACAATCACAACATTTATTCTCTATTTTTTATTTCAAATCAATATTTTTTGCCTACATCCATTATGTTGTGTTGTTGAGGTACTGTGTAGATCTCTGCTCTGCTGTTATGCACGCACGCTCCTGGAGCGCATTGCTGGACCGCATCCGCGTGCGGTGTGAGCACTCTAACCATAGGCTCTAACCATGGGTGCGGAAAAAATACGCACCACATACGGACCGCAAACGGAGTAGACCTTTGTGTGAAACAGGCGTTAGCATAAACGACAACAAACATAGTTAAGTCTGACACAGAGAAAGGGATTCGTCTTTGGGAGAAAAAGAACAAATAAATGACATTTGGAAAAACTTTCATTTCATCATGTGTGTAGACTTCTAACATGTTTGGTTGGTAAAATAAATATGTTGTAAATTCAAATCAGAGCGTCTTCTGTGTCTGGAATGGATGTATTCTTGAGTCTATAAGGTAACAATAATATAATAAGATAACTATAAGAAGATAAGATTGTTTGAAATGGGTTCGGCCAAAGTCCTTTTAGGCAAGTCATGCCACTCGGCCGCCATCTTGGCAACTCCTCCGGGCAGCTATTTCGGACAAACAAGACCAGGCTCCTATCTAAATGAATGGGCAGAGACTCAGAACTGCACTTTCACTGGTCATCGGGACATAAAAACTGCTTGTATAGAAACAGTAATAAAATAAGATAAAAATCTCTGAAAAAGTTTGATGACTTTGCCCCAAAATAAGGTTTAAAATGCCTTTTCCCCCACAGGTTATACTTTTACTGCGCATGCGCAAGGTTTCTCTCGCTCTCTGCGCGCGCTACTGCTCGCTCGCTCTAGATTCCGGGAGATTTGAACTAATTTGCGGTCATCAGGGAGCCGCTATCAATCTGCGGGAGACTCCCGGAACTTCCGGGAGACTTGGGATATCTGATATTTGCACAACTAACACATATCAAATCTGCCGCCTTTTCAAACAGTAACATATTTTCCGCTGTCGCAAACCTCAACTTTGCGCATGCGTTGGTGGAACCAGACGATAGGCTTAAATGTTTCCCGGCTTGACTGTTAAAAGCAGACGATTGGCTTTCCAGCGGGAGCGCCGGGGCATGTGTGCATACCACCGCCATCTTTGGTGTTACCGGTTTTCCCTATCCACAAGTTTCCTACGTCCCATGAGGCCTTGCGTCAAAAGTGGGTGCGTCTTCCGGTTCGAAGTAAACAAGCGAAACGTGACACTCATTCATTCATTCGACTATCATTAATATTTATACTAAAATGTATTATTTAATTTGTTTAACTTTTTATCAATTACAAATGCAATGAAAATACAAAAATACAGCGTGTTTTTCCACGATGAGTTCTTTATTACAAGATCAACTTGTGGCAGTTAAACTGGACATTCGGTTATGGCTAAACTTGAAGATATGCGCTGCGGTGCTCTGGACTGCCGGTGCGAGTCGGCGTTTTTTAAACAGAGACCCTTGTTTGTTCCTAAATAGTAATACAAAAGAATCATGTTAAATAAAACCGAAATCGCGATACTCAGATCCACGGACCTGTGTCGCGGTCAGGCAAGGCAGAATCACGATACGCCCTTCCCACTCCCAGAGATATCCTTCCCGTCCAGATCCAATATAGCTACCATATCTTTACTATTTGTATTATTTGAAGTTAACATTATAAAATTTGTAGACCTACACCACAAAACTAGTTGAGGATAAATTATTTAAAATTGGGCGATTCCAGCATTATGGACATGACATTTGCAGTCAAAATATAAATTCTCCGAAAATGCATTTAGGCTATTGAAACCTCGGTTTATATACATATATCATATCATATCAATAAAGGAGTCCAGACATTAGAAATATATAGCACATGCATTTTGTATTTAATATGAGGGAAATACACGGTGACACACAAAAAAAACTTTAACTTTTTGAAAGCACTGAGCCTTTATTTAAAGTTAATTTCGTTTTGTATTAATTGTATCTTAATTTCAATCAATGTTTCATCAACAATTTACCTGGATTTAATAAATAATAATAAGTAGCGGTAAATATAGCAGACAATAATCAAGACACGGAGGCACTGGCGCCTGAACTGCAGCTCGTATCATAAATGAACCGAAACTCAGCGTCTACTTGCCTTACAGACCTGAGAAATATATATATAGCCTATTATATTAGATATACTATGAAATGTTTACTGTGTGTCATTCATGTTCTGAATATGTTGCTTCACAGTAGCCTTCACTTAAAATCTTTAGTCCAAGATTGTTGGATAATACAATTTGCCACTGAATTAGTTTTGTCCGGTTATAGGCCTATGTACAACCGCGAACAGCACATGTTGTCCCTGAGCTCCGTAACGACATCTCTCATAAAGGTTTGCGACTTATTTTAAATAGTAAAATATTATCTGAAAAACATCTAGCCTCTTCGCTAAATAGCACACAAAATACCATTGGTATGCTACTTCCACCGCCTGACCGGAAGTTGCACCCACTTTATTTTTTACAGTAGCGCCCCCCGGAAACAGGTGGATAGAGGGTATGCGTATGACGTCACCGTCGGCCGGGGTGAATGCGGTCACGCCCACAAGTGGCAAAAAGACTGAGCGGCGGCATTTGTTTTCAGCGTGAATGCCGTGAAAATCACACAAAACACATCTAAAACTGGAAAGAGCTTTGCGATTGACTGTACAACTAGATTTGACCAGAAATCTGAGGTACTGTATATTTTTACAGACTGCAAAAAGCTACAGAACAGACTATATTCTGCATAATTGGATGTTTTTAAATAAACACTGACAAAAAACTATACAAGTTTTAGGGCTGGACGATATGATGATATACAGTATAACATTAATGTAAGTGATCACTCGGATTTAGACCTATCTATATTCTATTTATATAAAACGTTTACAGGCAAATTCTCTTAATTTATTTCCCGGGCGTCGAAATCAGGCACATATAAACAGTGGCGGAACTAGAGTTTTATACATGGGGTGGCCAGGGGGTGGCCACTGCTACTTTCGGGGGTACACAGTACACACACACACACACACACACAGTGGAAAAGCTTGTGGAAGGAATTGGGTCACTCTGTTTGTGTCTATAAGTGTTGAACATCCAAAATATTTCCAGAAAACAAAGCTGAAGCACCAAGTAGATAAGATACCGCATGTGTCTGTTATGAACTGCTGCATTTATTTACAAAAAAACTCACATTTACAAAAAAAAAAAGTTTTTTTTTATTTATTTTATCTTTTATTAGATATAGCAGGCATCAAGCAGACATGTCCTTGAAAAAGTTAAACAATTTTATTGCCCATCAATATAAAATCTTATCCTGGGAAGTTTAAATACAACATAATTCTTTCTTTATAATAATTCTAATTCTAATTATTGAATTTATAATTTTTTTTTTTTTTTTTTTTTTTTTTGGGTGAACTATCCTTTTAATCTGGCAAAATCATCTCAACTTAAATTCCTGAATTGGGTATGTGATTGACTGCCTGTGTCTGGTAGATGCTCTGACCTGTTGCTGGTTCGGAAGTCGGACCACACTGACTCTGACTAGCCAGTGGTGATGCAAGGGTTGGGGGGTCTGTTTGCACCTGATCTGCCTGTTAGTCCAGTCATTTTAAGCCAAAATGGGGGTCAACCTTGAACAAATTGCAACAAGCAAACTCAACTGATTTTGTATCCTCAATATGTCCTGAGTAAGGAAAAAAAAGAATCCCATTAGGGAAAGTTTAGAAAACAAAAACAAATATAGCCTATTTATACGCCTATTCATTCTTTTTCTTACGAGAATAGGGTAAAACGTTTAACCTTTAGATATCACCATGAAAATTACTGAGTTGATTACTTACATCAAGACAAACAAAAAATGTATTCCAAGTTTTTTTAAATTGTTTGTTAAGATGGACAAACGGTGCATAATCTAATTACGTTTGTGCTAATTTGCAGATCTAAACATTGGGTCTAGCCAGGTGAAAATTCTTGTTCTTGTTGAATCTTGTTGACACATAACAGTAAAATACTTAATGTTAAGGTCTGAATGGAACCCATTTAGGCTACCCATGAGCATTAATACATAGAGGCAGGAAGAAGTACTTTAGAAACCAGCCTTTTTTAATTATTAAGAGATGGGGTTTGGGGCTGGGTCTGTGCTACTGTTTCTGGGGGACGAGTCTAAGGGAAGAACAGGAGACAAGGGTAAGGAGAATGCAGAAGACAAAAGGTAAGTAAAATAAAAAGTGAATCCCCAGAAACAGATTTCAAAACTTTCCCCAAATGGGATTCTTAGGGACTTTGTTTCCTTACTTAGGACATAATGAGGATACAAAATTATTTGAGTTTGCTTCTGTTGCAATTTGTTCAACCTTTTTTTCATAAAATGACTGGACTATGTTTGTGCTTATTTTAAAATAACTCTGATATCTCTCCCTTTCTTTTCATGTTTAATTGACCATGTTCAAAAATATGACAAATTTAAAATATGATTCCAATCATATTCATATTCTAATCATCATCCAATTACCAACATTTAAATCTAAAAAAAAGTGGTTTTGGTAATTTTCACAATTTCATGGCACCCCAGAATATTTTGTTGTATGAATATCTGAACATACCAAAAGAAAGAACAAACCCTGTGCGTTTAAAACAAAAACAAAAAAATAATGTTATTCTAGCTTCGTGCGTCTTTTTTTTTAATCAACACTTGAATGTTGGCAAGTTTCATAAAAAGCAACATGAGCAAAAAGCTGAGAAAATCGCATTTTTATCAAAGACTACATCTAGATAAGATTCATAATGATGATCAAAACACAGTAGATCGAGTCGATCAACAACCTACACCCATAAAGCTTCATATAGTGATCGTATTATGATATCGCTTGTTTCTGCTCTTCTTTGCCTGCGTGTTGATCTCCTATCCTCACATTAGCTAGAACCATAGGCGGAGTTTGGGGGGGGCTAGGAGGGGCACTGCCCCCCCAGACCAGAGCCAATTTATGCCTGCCTTGTGCTTTGAAAAATAAATAAAAATTACTGAATTTATATTTTCTCATTTTATTTGTCTTATCTTGTCATTTTTGCGGGTATAATGAGTAAGTTAAGGCTAAATTATTTTTAATTACTGTATTGAAAAAGAAGCTAATTTTCTCACGACTGGCGGATCTCAAAGTATCGCGGTAAGTGAGTGGACTCTCGTTCTGTTCCCGCTTTAGTCAGATAAATAAACAAAATGGACATTCGTCGTTTTTTTAATAAGCCCACTAGTGTGGAGTTTTCTAACTCAGACACTTCAGCTATCAATTCCATTGCTGCTACTGACACAGCAATCGAGGCCGCATCTGAGAACAAAGCCAGCAGCACCGCTACCGTGTCACCGGAGATACCGTTACCCGCGCAACCTGCCGCATCTGGATCTGGATACGTTGACCTCGGTGAAAAAGCTATTGGGCCGAAACAGCCCATACTTTCTTCTTTCCCTAAGCGCCTAATTGGAAATGTTAATCGTGCCTTCTCTACATTTTACTATCACAAGTTCCCATGGATGGAGTACTCAATTTCACTGGATTCCGTTTTTTGTTTTTGCTGTCGCCACTTTTCTTCAAATATTGCAAGATCAGGCGCAGACGAACTATTTACAAAAGTGGGAGCTCGGAACTGGAAAAAACTGTCAGAGAAGCTGACAAAACACGCTTCGTCACAGGTACATTTAAACAGCATGACGATGTGGGAGAGCTACAAACAGGCTGGTGAATCGGGATCTGTGGCAGCACAGCTGTCACACAGCCATCAAAGCACAGTAGAAAAAAACAGACAGTACCTCTACAAATCCGTTAATATTATAAAATTGCTTGCTAAATTAGGCCTCCCTTTCCGCGGACATCGTGAAGATACTGATGCAGAAGCAAGGGGGAATTATTTAAGTATTTGTAATTTGTTTTCAAAATACGACCCTGATTTCGAATCCATGCAGTCCAAATATTTTAACTGCACAAGCCGAGACTTTCAGAATGAAATAATTGCATTGTGTGCAGACCTCATTCGTGAAGAAATTTCCAAGAAAGTACACGAGACTGGTTTTCTTGCTGTTATTGCTGATGAAGCAAAGTCATCAAAGACTGAGCAACTTTCTGTTTGCATTAGATACACAGAGGGACTTCAGATCAAGGAGCGATTTATTTGCTTTGTTGACTGTTCCAATTCTCGCGATGCTGCAGGGATTGTTTCTGGCATTATAGAAGGATTGCAGTCGTGTGGGCTGAAGGACATTCCCATAATTGCTCAGGCATATGATGGAGCCGCTGTAATGTCGGGGCATTTGAGTGGAGTTCAGCAACGGATCAGAGAGGAATTCCCCTTTGCTGTGTATGTGCATTGCATGGCACATAAACTAAATCTCGTACTCGTTGAATCATGCACAGTGAACAGAGACATTAAAACGTGTCTAAATGTCATTGACAAACTATACTCCTTGTTTGCAGAGCCAAGCAACCATTGCAGATTTCTCATGATGCAGAAAACACTGGCTCTTAAACCAAAAGAGCTAGTACAGCAAAGTGATACACGATGGGCTTGCAAATATAGGTGTGTTTATGCTGTCAAATCACAATATGCTGCCATCACTCGCTGTTTGAAAGAGATGGAAGAAGAGGGAGAAAAGTGGTCTGTGGATGCAAGTGGGTTGTATAATCACATGACAAGTCTCCGATTCATTACGTCCTTAATTGTTCTTGAGGAAGTTCTCAGAGTTGTACATGTAACACACAAACGTCTGCAAGGTGCAAGTACAACCATGGCTGATGCGGCCTCAGCAGTCAATAGTCTGATAACACATCTCCAGCGCTGCAGAGAGGAGAGTTCCTGGGAGGCAATGTGGAAGCAGGTGAAAACGTTTTGTGAAGATGTCGCTGGTTTTTGTGCAGAGAGTGCCCCCCAAACTGCAGGAAAACGAAAAAGAACTTCGCGACAACCTCCCGGGCTTTCGCAGTACTTGGTACCAACCACACTTGGACAGCGTGATGAAAATGAGACGCAATGGGGATCAGAATCACAGACATTTAAATGTCATTTGTATCTCCCTGTTTTAGACACTATGCTGGCTGAATTGGACAGGCGATTTTCCACTGAAGCAATGACCCTGAGTGTGGCATGTGATGGTGTATTAAATTGTGACAAGAACGGCATCGGTCCTTTACTAAGCATGTATGCGAGCCGCTTTAAGATTCACCCTCAGCTTGTGGCAGCTGAAATGGATCTTGTGAAATGTGCAATCGCATCGCCGATCACCCTAAAAAAACTTCAAGATGAAGTACGGAAGGATAGATATCCAAACTTTTACCGTCTGCTGCAGCTTGCACTCACACTGCCAGTTGGCTCTGCTACGTCAGAAAGAAGTTTCTCAGTTATGAGAAGAATCAGAAACTGGCTCCGATCTGCAATGGCTCAGGACAGATTCTCGAATCTTTCCCTACTGCATATAGAGAACGACTTGACTGCAAATTTATCAGAAGAAAAGATAGTGGACATCTATGCAACGCGGAAAAAGAGGCGGCTTCTTCTGCATTAGGTAAGATATGTTTTTAACGCTATTCTTAGTATAGCAGTCCTTGTTCATTGTAAATGTATTTTAAATGTAAATGGTATGATATATACATTTTAAATATGGTAGCCCATATAAAAAAAATCTGAGCTCGTGGTCTGCCGGTAGGTGCCCCCCCACGCACAAAAGTGAAACTCCGCCTATGGCTAGAACATTTGTAAACTGTAACGTACACACGGCAAGGTACTGTATATGCGTGTATTAGGCCTAATGTAGGCTATTGGGAGCAAACCACCCTGATGCTAAACTTTAAAAGCTTACTTCAAATATGATGTTTTCTTATTCGGTGAAGTTCGGTATCTTGCAAACCATCTCTCGTCCTCTGCTCGTCCGTTTGAAAACCGCGCGCGCCGCGCTGCCGGCGAACGTGATTTAAAAAAAAAAAAAAAAAAAATCAGCATCAGCAACTGCCAGTAGCAAATAAAATTTTGGGGTGGCACCCGGGGTGGCCAATCGCATGTCAGGGGTGTCCAGTGCCACCCCGGACCCCCCTCTGGCTCCGCCACTGCATATAAATGTCAGGAAACACGATTCCTGGCTGCATGTCAATATCCATGGATCACTGGATCTTTGATAAGTTGTAAGGAACACTATATCGAGTCCAACTTTTAGTTTAAACTGATAATAGTTTGTTTTACTCGCGTTAACGCAGTTTCCCCTATTAACTCCAGTCACGCAGCAGCTCTTTTGCCACTCAGTCCCGCTGAGGGGGGCGTGTTCCGGCGGGGAAGTGACGTTAATGCATTCCCTCTATATAGTTGTATTAAGGATTGAGGAAGTGGCATGTCTTTATATAAATTGTCTCTGGTTTGGCTAAAATAACATTTTGGTTTCGTCTATACTACTAGGTACTTATACTATATTGACTGGGTTAAATAGAATTGCATTACTAAAAAGAGACTAAAATACAATTTTCATTGACTAAACCTAGACTATATCTTTCGTCGACTAAAACTAGACTAAAATGTCATCAGTTTTCGTAGACTAAAACTAGACTAGACTAAAAAGAGTATGAACGTGACTAAAATTAATAAAAACTAAAATGACAGCTTGACACAAAGACTAGACTAAAACTAAAATTAAAACAGGCCGCCAAAAACAACACTATCTCCACTTCATCAGCACTTACATACACCACATTATACAGTTTTATTCCTATCTATATGGGTTTGTTTATATATAATTTGCCTGATAATGTATTTTTTTCTGGCTGTTGACAGTATTTTCTGATTCATGGAATGTTAAAAAGATATCCAAAATCCCCTCTGTAAAAACCTTTGACTCAAAAACTGGCTTTATACAATGTTCAGCTTTTTGTTGTAGAAATGTATGCAAAATAGTGCATATTTAAAGTAACATAATTCAATTTTGGTTTTGCAAATTCTTAATGTAATCAATCCACTGGGCAAGTATGGTGATATCTATTAGTTAATTTTTTCTTACTCTATTCACCTGGGTTGTCTTGCCTATTAACCTAAAATCTCAGGGCATACCTCTGGTAAATATTTTATGTCTAAGGATTACAGGTTTTTTGGGAACCCATGCACTAAATGACCTGGGCAAGGATTTGCTCTTTTCATAATGCAAGTGTTTCCAATTGTTCTAAGTGCATCTTTACAGACACGTTCAAATATTGTTGTGGACTTATGGGTGGGCCAATAAGGTTTAGATCCAGTTCTCTAGGTGGTCTGTTTTTACAGACTAAACAAGCTCTGAAACTCACCTGTGATTTGTTTTTAAGCGGTTCACTGCAACCACCACAGCTGCGAGGGATCCAGAGACTCCGGGAGAAACCTGGGCTTGAGCCTGTCCGCGCGGGACACCGGACCTCCCGTCATGGACGCCATCCTGCGCGAGATCACCACCATCCGTCAGTTCATGGAGAAGAAGGATGAGAGCAGGGAGATCGCTAAGGAGTGGCTGCAGGTGGGGTACGTACTGGACGTCCTGCTGTTCCGCATCTACCTGCTCACCGTGTTGGCCTACAGCATCACTTTAGGCACACTGTGGTCCGTCTGGCAGACCGTCTGACTGCAGACGTGGGTCACAGAGGGAAGGCGCCAATTCTGTCTCACTGCTTAAAGTAAACGCAGTGTTTGACGTAGTTTGAATGCTGGTAATGTGATTGTTATCCCACAAGAGAATAACTTGAGCACCATAGAGGAGAAATGTGCTTTCAAATCAAGAGTTATTACTTGTAGACTGCTGTTCTTACCAGATGAATGCTCTGAAAAAAGCATACAGAATTGTATGATTGTTATATCTGTGTGATACTCCTTTCATACAGCAGTAAAACATAAAAAGTAGTAATAAAAATGAACGACTCACATTTTAGATGCATTATGGGAAGCTATTTTGTTTTTTTTCCTCCACCAATGGAAAGAGTTCCAAAAGAAGCCAAAGAAAGAAGCAGCAAACTCAGACAAGCAAAGCTTTAAAGCCTATATGACATGCATATATAACTCAAAGTTGAACAGTATATCAAAACTTTTAGCAGTGTATTGTCTTTTTTTAAAGTATTTCAATACTACGAAAAAATATCTTCCTGCATTAGATTAAGGTCAAACATGCACTACCATTCAAAGTTTGGGGTCAGATTTGTTATTAAAACAAGAAAATTGTTTTATTTAGCAACAATAAATTAAATGAATCAGAAGTGATGGTTGAGACATTTATAATGTTACAAAAGATTTCTATTTCAAATAAATGCTGTTTTTTAAAAACTTATTTCCCAAAGAATCCTGAGAAAAATGTTTCACTGTTTCCTCAAAATTATTAAGCAGCACAACTGGTAACATTGACGATAATAAGAAATGTTTCTTGAGCAGGAAATCAGCATATAGAATGAATTCTGAAGGACCATGTGACACAGAAGACTGGAGAAATGATGCTAAAAAAATTCAGCTTTGCCATCACAGCAGTAAATTATATTTTAAAGTTGTAATATTAGTTTTGATCAAAGAAATGCATCCTTGGTGAGCATAAGAGACTTCTTTAAAAAGCATGAAAAATCTTACTGTAACTTTTGAACGGTAGTGTATGCTAGACCACGCTTAATTCAACCCTCTTTGTAAATGCTGGAACCTAAATCATTTTGGTTTTGTATTGTCATGAAAACAACAATCGATTATTTAGGTTCAAATATCCTCTTCTGTTATCCTGATCAAATCTGTAGTACTGTGAAAAAATATGCTATCCTGTTACTGAAATGAAAACATCCTGTAGAGTGTCTGTATTGTATGTCTTGAGAAGATGTTTGACCGTGTCTGTATTGTGTTCCCTCTCTTCCAGCCCAAGGGCGGTTGAGTTTTAGTCATTGCCCGTGACACTAAATGTACTAATTGTAAAGATTTTCACCTCACTGGGAATGCACTCAGCAGGCCTGGGGTGATTGGATAAATGCCATCGACACCCTACATAATTAAAGAAGAAAAAAAAAAATCAGTTAGACAGTAAATGGGAGCATTGATCCCAATACAATCAATGTGGCCACATCTCTCCATCCTGCTTTCTGCTCCCCACAGTCCTGAATTTACAGAGTAACTTCACATTTTACAAAGAACAAGAGTTTGATGTGTGTCTTAGTAAATGCCAGTCTTAATGTCAATTAAATAAATATGTCATTATGATTAACATGATCATAATTACATTTTAAACTTGAACCAGCAGAGGGCTTCTAAGGCCATGTAATGCAGGTAAGACACTGCTGATGTGAGGGACATCATTACATACTTTCACTGGTATGTGTAATATTATATATACAGTCTGCATTTGGCGTGGACACAATAGGATTCCATTGCCAGACGAATTTCATTATCAACCAAGAACGGAATGTTGGCATGGTGAAGTTGGCAGTGTAATTCCTGAAAGTCATAACAACTGGCTTCAAGTGGCATTTGTAGGCTGTTACTTGTTTTGCAAATTCATGTGCTGGAGGTCGTCCACTGGGCCTGCTCGCACCCGCAGGCACGGCTTAGCTGGGAACACAATTGAAGGGATTTGGGAAGACCGCGTCCACCATTCAGTCTTTCACTGTCTAAACTTCCCTTGTCCATTAGATCATATCTGGGTCAAAGAGCAACCAAAGATAGGACGCCCTGCTCGTCACACAAAAGCTATTCACGCAGAGGAGGTCACATGACCTTTGCCGAAAACTGGCGGTCTTGGGTGCCAGCAGCCATGGCGTCACCTTTAACGATGCTTCACTTCCAAAGCGAATAGACAATCTGGTCTGAACCATGCGGTCTTTCACAGACGATCATTAAAAAAAATCAGTTTCATCTAAAGAGATAGACCTAATTAAAAGTCTCATTAGCTCAGCACTCTGAGGTAGCATTGTGTGCTATATATGAGGCACGTGATTTACAAAGAGAGTTAGAAGTGAAAAGATAGCAGCGTTTCATTAGCCACTGTAAATGTGCGCTTACATTTACCGTTGTTCTGTAAATGAATTTCACTTCACGAAGAATTCACAACAGTTTCAAGTTTTTCCACAAATTCGCCGCGTTTCCCAACAGAAGCTGGTTGTTTTGAAAGTGACCTCTGAGCTGTGCTTCGTGCGTCACTGCACTAATGGTATTGGCAATACACAATATGCTCGAATTTTCTTAATGTTACTGCTAATTAGCAGGGACCAATCAACAGTGAGATGACGTCATGGAGGAACTTGTGTTATATATAGGCTACTAGTTAGGACTACCTTTCTTCCTTATGATCAGTGTTGGGTACACATTATAATGCATTAGTAATTAATTACACTGTTCATTCTGATGCATTAAATACTATATAGTCAGTTCAAGAATAACTTATGCAATTTTATATTATTTTAGTTGATAGAATTAAAAGAGCAGTTAATATCTGTCCCTGTATTGTATAACTATGTGGTCACAAAAAAATCCCAGGATGTCTTTTCGAAACAGTAGGGGTGTAACCCCGGCATCCTGGCCAAATTTGCTCAGTGACTTCTGTCCATCATGGCCTCCTAATCATCCCTATATACTAATTGGCTTCATCACTCTGTCTCCTCTCCACCAGTAAGCTGGTGTGTGGTGGGCGTTCTGGCGCAATATGGCTGCCGTCGCATCATCCAGGTGGATGCTGCACATTGGTGGTGGTTGAGGAGAAAAGCGCTATATAAATGTAATGAATTATTATTATTATAACGGGTCAAGGTTGATATGGGATTTAGAAAGTAGTAATGCTATATTTTTTAGAGAGATATTAGTACAGGAATCTAATTACACTGTTGAAGATGTAATTAGTAATTTTAAGTAATTACTAAGAACTTATTGAACCACTGCATGAATAAATAAGTTCGTAATTTAGGATCACATAAAACTTGTCTGTGTTCATTTACATAATACAAAAAAATATAAATACAAAAATTTGCCAGCAGTTAGGCTGAGCTTTCGCTGTGTGTCTAGCCTTAACACTGGCAGATGTTTACAATAGTTCAACAGGATCATAACTCAAACACACACACACACATAATGTTAGACAGATACAATACCAGAGGGAGCATTAGCATAGCAGCGAATTGCCATTATTTGCTCAGATGGTTCCTGGTATTAACACAGAGCTCTATGTAATGAACACAAGCAGACTCTCTAAAGCACTGAGGTTTGTATTCTCAGCTTGTCTCCCCCAGAATAAAAGAGAAGCAGAGACTGCTTTTGTTTCAGTCTATTTCCCTCCGAATGGTAATGAGAGCAGGCAGTGAAGGCACAGAACCTTTTCTCTTAATGATTAGAGTATTCTCTTAGAGTACCTGTGACTCCTCTTTTGCTATCTTAAGGATTTATCGGATAATGTATTCGCATCAAGATCGGTCTCGCGGTCTTGTTTTGTCCCCCCTACTCTCTTTAATATTAAAGTTCATAGGATATTTGCCATCATCTCAGCTGCAGGTGGTGCTAACTGAAAATGTATCAACCATGAGCTTTTATTTAGTAGGCTTTTCCTACTCACTTTTTTTCCCCAATAAAAAAAAAAAAAAAGGCTGAATCAGACTAATCAGCAGTGTTGGGGAAGATACTTTTAAAAGTAATGCATTACAATATTAGTAAATTAGCTAAATTTTCTTACTGTTGCAATACCTTTCTATTTTTGGCAAATGTAAAAGGCTCTACTTTTTTTGAAAAAGTAACTCCATTTAACTAGTTACTTGAAAAAAGTAATCTGATTACGTAACTTGCATTACTTGTAATGCGTTTCCCTCAACACTGCTAACGAGTAATGTTTAATCAAACTGTCTAACCTTGTTTTACAGGCTTCAAGATGCCTATAATGAACAGCAAATTAACTCAAAATTAGACAATTCTGTCATAATTTACTCCCTCATGTCGTTCCAAGCCTGTACTGTACATTGTTCACGCTTCTCTCTTCTATACAATAGAAGTGGATGGTGACCAGGAGCAGCAGTTCATGCTATTTCAGATTGTAAATGTACGTTTTTATGTAATCTTGGTTTTACAGCTGTGGTCATCATTCACTTTTTATTTTATAAAGAAGAGCACATAACATTTCCTTTGGTGTTCCACATAAGTCCATCATATGGGTTTAAAACTACATGAGGGTAAATAAATTACAAAATATTTAAATTGTTGTATAAAGGATTAACAACTGTGAGTTGAACAGATGAAAAGGCCAGACAAACTTAAGTACATTTTTTTTCTAACTGCAGATTTAAGGAATACAACTGAACATTGTTATTTTGAGACTCATAAATAAAAAAAAAACAAAATACAAAAAAACAAAACAAACACTACAAAAACAATCTACTGTTAGTAGGATGTAAAAAATATCTTTCACTATTAAAGGCACAAAATTTACTTAGTGACAACACTGAGAAGAAAACCTGCAGAATTCAATCTCTTTAAATTCTTTATTTTTTTTTTACACTCCATCAGAGAACACTGAAATGTTACAAAGAGATGTGTCTGATCCTACACCGAAAGAAAGACTACATCAGGAAATTGATGCCAAAATCTGTAGCACAACATACAGAAAGTAGTGCTACAAAAAATAGCATGTTGCTGGAAAAGACAGAGGACCGCTGCAAAGCTCTAATGCAAATAAAATTGTGTACAATTGACAACAGAAAAAAAAAAAAAAAATTGGGCACCTTCGAAGATTAGGCTAAGATTAGGTGCTGAGGTAGACGTAACTATAACAATTCAAATAATAATAATAATAGAACAAACAAAAATAAAACCCCAGAAACAAAACACTATATTCTTAAAGAGCAACAGGACTGGCACTTGTGCTGTCACATTAGGGGAGAAAAGAAAATCCAGACAAGCCAGTAAAGGAGAGGGGGATACAGTAGAGATGGGGAAGAGAGAAACTGATTTGATACATAACAAGCTTTATGCTTGGTCCGACAGGGCAATTGGTCCTCAATGCTAATATAAAAAAAAATTAAAATAAAAGACAACATCTTGGTGCTTTGTTACTCAAACAGTTTAGTTTTGACCTCAATGGCACATGCATGGCAACACAGCATGAAATGGCTACTCTTTCTAGAACACCACACTGGAACACAGTGAGCCAACTCCAGGGATGCAATGATGACATGTGGCGAACCGTTTCTTTAACATAAGTACTTTAAACAACAAATAAGACATGTCTAGTAGGGGCAGTACAAACGCATCCATCAACAACTCGCCGAATGTTAAAGGGACGTTGTTGAAAGGTTTAATCAGCAAACCTGTTGCTGAGGCTAAAACAAAACTAAACAAAAACGAGGAAATGAAAGTAAGTTTGATTCTCAAACATTAAGTTTTCCCCCTCAAAGCAAGATATTCATTGTGAAAAATGCACATATTCCTATCCAAGGAATGTTTAGCTTGTCTTTTCGAACCGTGTATAAAACACTACAATGCTGTTGCATTCGATCGGTCGCCAGTGGAACCACTGAAAATAGACCAAATGATAATTATTAAAGCAAGTGAATCGATCTGAGATCATCATGGCACCCCTGGAGCCCTGAAGACACCAATAATTTTCTTGAAAATACAGAAACTAAGCAGATATATGTGAACAATTTGTTGAACAATTTCATTTAGGCACAAAGATTTTACAGAAACATCCGAAGAACATTGAGGGAAGAACTATATCAATGCCAATATTTTTTTTTAATCATGGTGAGAGAAAAGTGGCATAGAACATGACTTTCAGATTAGTGCATTTGACACTAACGTGCTCTCACACGCACGTACACACACACAATACACACTCTTTCAGTCTCAAACACACTCAAAGCAAAGTACAAAATCAAAGTGTTACACTAGCATGTGACTTAATATCTCGTATTGTTGCCACATACAGCAAAACTCTGTTTTACCCATTTAACATCATTCGACATGATCCATTTACAGAACAAAATATATATTTCTGCCTTATTTCATGGAGCTACTAGTTTTTAAAATTCTCACAGGGGGCAAAAGATGCCCGAACTCACAGTGTTTTCCAGAAAACAACGGCAAGACACACAACAATTACGTTTCCTTTGATGCGTCTTCCCATCCCTTCTTTTTTTTTAGTCACTTCAAGTAAAAAACAAAACGTTGGCAACATTGATTGTTTTGTTTGAGAGATCGTGTGCAATGGAATTGATCATTGGCATCACCTCATTTTTTTTTGTCTTCGTTTGTTTGTTGTTATTTTCACAAAGGAAAATGTGGCTGATTTAGTCCTTCACCTGCAATGTATTGACATCCAGAAAGCAACATTTACCACTATAGGATCACGCACTGTCCAACATTACAGAAGAGGAGCAAGGCAAACGATTCAAACCAGAGAATAATGATATAAAAAAAGAACTACAAAGTTTTGCCCCGCTGTAACCTCAACAAATGGAAAAAGGGACTGACACTTAATACAAAAATATCACAATTTTTTATATCAAATGGCCTCTGTTGGCTCTTGCTCAGGACTACACTCATACAAAGAAACATGTCAACTGACAGGATTTGAGTTTTTTTTTTCCTTCCTCTCATCTTTGATTACCACTTGCAGTCCCAATTGTCCAACGCACAATGCACTGCTGCATATGACCTGTTCTTGGTGGCTCACGCTCTGTGAACCTTCTTTTTTCACATTACAAAACTACAATTCTATTCACATATTTTCAAGTTTAACATTTTGTTTTGTTTTTTTCAGACTTTAAAGTACTACACTTCACTTGTTCCATACGCACCTCCCAGATCAACTCCGACCCCGAACTTAAGGCTTCAGAAATCTCTTTTCTGCTCTTAAGGTAACATTTACAGGGGTGGGGGGACTGATAGGGAAAGTTATGACTTTTTTTTTGTAATCCACTTTTCCTATAAGCAAATCTTACCCTTTCATATTCGTCGCTTCCGACATACAACACTTGAAAGCGTGAGATGAAGTTGCAATAATGCAAAACGCAATAATGTGCTTTTTGCAAACGAAACAACCAAAAGAAACAAAACTTAGAGGTAGCTTACAAAAACCAACCAAACCCACAAGCTCTTCAACAAGCAGGGTTAGTAAAACAAAGAAAAAAAAACATAATACCAAGTTTGGTAATATTAATGCAAAGAAAATAAACAAAACAAAAAGACAAATAATCTCTCTTCACCATGGCACTTAATTTCTTAAGTACTTAAAAGCGCACTCCACTTCAAATCTCCCCTGCTCGAAGGACAAACGCAAAGCAAACGATCAAATATACAAAGGAAAAATTAAAACACTAGCACATGAGGTCACAAAAAAACAAAACGAGGTAATTCAAGTACAATGTGCTGAAGTAAATCAAGGTAATAATAGGGAACACAGACCAAGCGAAAGGAATCAAACCAAAAGAGTTGATCGACTCTGTTCTTTCATCCCAGCGTTCCCGAGCCTTGTGACCACCTGCGAACACACAGATATGTGCGGACGAGCCCCTGTACGTCACAGTGCCGCTCTGTCTACAAGCCACTGACAAAAGCAGCTTTAGTCATCATTTTGGTCTCTATAACAACAGCATAAACAATTGATTAGATGTCTAGTGTGTAATGGATGTTTTGTATGTTTTGCCAAGTTTCAAACGGTTAATTGCTTTTCAGACTTGGGCACAAAGAAAGAGCTAACGTGAACATGTACTTGAAATGTGGTGCTTGAGAAATCAGCATCAAACAAAAACTGTCGTCGTGAAGTTAGCTTGTAACATGCGGTGCGAAGCTATGCCGAGAGGAGAAAAAAAAAGTGAAATGACATTGATAAGTAGAGTACTGAGAGCTTAGCTGATTTGTACACTGGTTAAACCAATAAGCCCTTAATGAATGTGAATCATATAGGAGGGATCTACACACTGACTGTCAAGCTGGGCATCGTGAACACGTTTTGCAGGAAGCTTACGTCCCAGTTTGCAGTAATGACCCTGATGAACATGACGGTTCATATTTGCTGTGGAGTACCTGACTGGCACATTACCACTGACGGATCTAAGTGCTTCGTGCACTGACAACTCAGAGATAAACACTGTCTCTCGTTCACACTACTATCGGGTACCAGGAGAGGGCGTCCTTACGAAGAGGAGGGATCATAGTTGAAGTGTGTTCGTTTGACTGATATAAGACATATTTAAGTATATTAAGCGGAAATAGAGAGAATTAACCTCCTATATGATCCGTGCCGTGAACGGACAAATGGCTACAACATGATGCTTTTTTTTTTGCGATACTGATGGGTAAGATTTCTGTCTTTCTCATTCCCGGTCCCACTCTGCTTCTGCCATCCGACAAATCCGTCCATTTCCTGACTGTGTTTCCAGGTGCTTTAACCCCTCGCCCTCCCACTCCCCTTCCCTCTCCGCCATCTCCCCCCCTTCAGACATAGCAGAGGTACAGGTAAGTCTTCTCTATCCTCCAGTCCGGGGGGATGTCTTCAGGCTTGTGGCCCTTCATGTGCTTCTGCATGGCAGAGAGGCTGGGGCAGTATTCCAGGCAGATGGTGCACTGGTACGGAGAGGCTCCGTTGTGGGTGCGCAGGTGTTTGATCATGGCCGAGTAGTCCCTGGAGCGCTGGTGGCAGAGCTTGCACTCAAACGGCTTCTCACCTGCACAGAGAATACAAAATGTCAGGACTTTGCAAGACACATCAAGAGATGTTGTACACTGGATTCTGCTTTTATATTTGTGAACAGACAGGAATATTCATCTGCATGGAAAGTCAACATTCCAACATTGCGGTTGCACTTTATTTTAGAGTCCTGTTCCACATGTACATACTATGTACTTATAGCAATTACAATAACTGGGTAATAACTAGGTACTAACCCTGAACCCATGTAGATACCTTATATTAACCAGTACTTTCTTAGTTAACGACACTGCAAGTACTGTAAAATAAAGTGCAACCAACATAGCTTAATTACCTAAATCAAATGAATTACAAAATACATTTGAAAATATATTCATATATTTTCATTTTAATAATATTTAACAATATTACTTTTTTTTATTTTTTTTTCTTATCAAATAAATTCAGCCTTGGTGAGCATAAAATACTTTAAATGAATTCTAGGAAGTTTGTCTATACAACTAATTTCCCCTCAATTGTCTCAAAACAGAATAAGGGTACGACAATTTAGAAGCATTGAGAAACAAAAAACAAAACAAAAACACGTGGAACAGCAGTAAAATGTTGCATAGGACAAAATAACCACTTAGTTAAACAGCAAATTTGTCTTAGGTTCAGAAAGTTGCTATTTCAGAAACCTCTTTAAGAGACCGTAACGCAAAGCGCAGCACATTTCCCCTGACAGTGAAAATAAGTCATCTAAACGTTGACCTTTAAAAATGTCACTAGGGAAAGCATTGATAAGTTGAGGATTGAAGAATGCTGGTGTTGGGTAAATGCATCCTAGTGGGAAATGCAAAGTCTCTGCGTTGTTTGCTCAGGTCTTCTGTTTAACGGAGGGATTGAGGAACCTTGACCTCGGACGTTCGAGCAATGTCACGTCCGTCTGCGTTTGCGTATGCAGATGCCCTAATGAGACGGTCATTAAACCGTCGGGACTCCAGTGATACATGCACGTGTGGTCAGTGTACTTTAACTGCACTGTAAACAGGGCAGCCTCAGATAACCAGGCAATAATGAATTGCAAATGGAGCCGGGTTATTGATTGGCCATCGACAGCCAACGGTGCTGCCAATGTCGATGCTTCATCAAGCGGCTCCCTTTTTGCATGCGGTGGCCTTTGACTGTGAGCTTGTCGTTGTTCTTGTTATCTCGGGAGCTGTGTTCGCCGCCGAGGCTTTGCTCCATCCCCACCCCAAAGGCGGCAATTATTTGACAGGCTTTCTTGATAGTTTGGCTTAACGGTATCGTTTTTTTGAGTGGCAGAGAGGAGGGGACAGTTTGGTGCCCGTTGTGTGACCTGGTCTCTACAGTACCGCACTAATCCCCTTGTCAAAGAGCGAGCTGACAGCACTGGAAATGGCCTGCCCTTTGGTGTGGGCTTTACAGAGCGCCAAGACGTGAGAATCAATCAGATATCACCTTAACAAGAGGAAAGGGGGCTCTTTACACAGGTCTGAAGCCAAACAGGGGCATGGCCTACACTGGCATCAGCCGCAGAACTGATCTAAAGATCTGATATGATGCTCACCTGCTGACAAGGATAACAGAAAGCTGCGACATACCTCTGTAGCGCTTAACGTGATTTAAGTAGGGCATGTTACTGAATCAAAACTGTTACTAAAAACCAGGGAGGTCTATAATGTTAACATTCACATTTCTCTAGGCTTTATAAACAGGAAGGAGTGCACAGTACCTGTATGGACACGGTAGTGTGTCTCTAGCTGGTGTTTGAGGCTGAACTTCTTGCCGCAGCCGTTACATTCATAGGGCTTCTCTCCGGTGTGGATGCGCTTGTGTCCTTTCAGCGTGCTCTCGTCTCGGAAGCAGCTTCCGCAGAACTCGCATTCAAACGGGTGGTCACCTGCTGAACAGAGGTCCGGTCAGTATGGTAAATGTGAGTTAATGGTAATCATAAACAATAATCACCTTATTTCACCCCTAAATTACACTTAAAGGTGTCATTTCTCAAGTGACAACAAATGGCAAATGTTGCGGTGTTGTGCTGGTTGTGATACTCAAACTATGTTTTGATAGGGCTAAAGAAATACAGTGTTTACACTGACTTTATACTCTGTTTTACACTGATACACATTGGAAATCAATCCTCCAATGGATTATTTGCACAATTATTTTCCAATGTGTATCAGAAAAATGTCAGAAAACATTAAAAAAAAATGCATTTAAGTAAAAAAAACAACAACAACAACCTTGAAGAATAAAAGTTAAATAAAGACCATTTTCAAATATTTCAAAACAAAAACTACCTATACAATAGCCCAAGTGATTTTTCTCCATTCACAAAGCAATATATACAGCTGGATTATGATATTTATTTTAAATTAAGCCATTACACCAACACCAGTTGTCTGTTATAGGTCATCTCGCCTATATCATCCTGTCTTCCTGCTCTATAATGGATATTCAGAGGTCAGTAATCAGTGATATTATGATATACCGGGGTGTTTCCTTTTCTGCTCTCTGCACTAATTGTGTTTCTGTGTCTCCATATCAGCTAACCATATATCACTCTCTCTCTCCGTACAGATGCGCGACTCTGCCAGGCGTGTAATGTTCCCCATATTTAATGCATTTCACTTCTGTGTGAAGGGTTTAAGTCATCGTCTATGACCTACGCGTTTCATTATCTGGCTGTCCGAGCGGCACCGTGCCTGGGAATAAATTGCATTTCTCGTTATGTACTGTCATGCTCAGACTCTCGCCGCCTCCCGTTACCAGACAATGTCAATTTCCTCAGGCACGTTTTGTGGCGAGACGCAGCTAAACGCCCCACATTTACACGGCTGCTCGGGCTCCACAGTCTTCGCTTTGGCAGTAATAGGAGAGAAAAAAAATGCAGGGAGGAAAAAAGACGATGACACGAAACAGCAAAAAAAAAAAAAAAAAAAAAAAAAAAAAAATACATTTCAGAAATCAATAAAAGTGACAGTATTTATTTGTGTGCATGAAGTTATCAGTTGCTGAACGAAATTTGGCGCTTCAAAATGCCGCCTCCACAGAAGAGATCACAATCCATCACGCTCCCTGACTCTCCGGCACACGACGAGCATAGCAATCACACCAAATTCACCTGACTTTAATTGTGCCTAAGCTGGCTCTTCAACCGAAGACATCTGCGCTAGCCTCCAGAAAACTAACCATGAGTTAAATCCGCAGGCTTGTTTCTACCCTTTGGTGAAAGCATCTTTAATCTTTATTTGACGAAATAATTTGTGACAGCACTCTTTCGATATCACAAGGCACAAATTCATATCGCCTGGTGTTTTTTTTTTTAAGGCTACCTGTTATGTAAATGGAGCATGTCACTGCTATAAACAGAAGGCAATTTGCTTATCAAATTCTGTTTGGCGGCTTTGCTTTGTTTAGAATACATTAAGCTTTGAGGCAGTAAAGATACAAGGTGATAGATCAAGATGCTGTCAGCGACTGCGTGTTCTTCGGTTCCTTTCTGTGTCTGTGAGTAAGTCTGGTGGCTGCGAGGCACAAAGAGGGCGGGAAAGACATTTGGGAAGCTTGGGGGCTGCCACCTGCGTCCCCGTGCCCCAGGGGACGGCTGCGGTGGCGTACCTGGCCGGGGTCTGCGGGCACCGCCAGCCGCCTGGCAGGACCAAGGCTTACATTAAGGCAGGGGCCGAGTTCATTATGCGCTAAGTAGCGTAAATCAAGGATCCATCACTGCCAGGGTCTCGACTGGGCTGCACTATCAAACACAGCTGCGAACACAAAACACCCGCCGCAGATGGAAAATGGGCTCCGAATAAAACAAGCACAGAACAACAACGGAATATTAACGAGGCACGGCCGGCAGCATGCGAAATCGAGGGGGGGAGCGAGGGGGCTGCCATGATTATCAGCCCTAATGGATGCCAGCGTTCGCTCACACTGTGTGCGCCTGTAAACGCACATGAGCAAGTACATTCAAGAACAGAAATTCCTCTCTAAAATCAGCGGAAACGCATGTAATCATTCTCTGAAATCCTGTTAAAATTGGTTCCGCATCAGCATTTAGGACAAGGTATGACTGGGTTTGAATTACTGAGTAATGACTGTGTGGGCCATAATCACTCATTTAAGTTATTTTTGAGTGGGCACCACACACATGGAGGAAATCAGGGATACGTCGAGCTATCGCACCATTGTTTCAGCAAAGTTGTGATTTATCCCAGAAAAAACGTTGATTTTGCTCACTTTAATATAGTATTCTACAATTTTATGTATTTAGTGCACTTTTCATTTAATGCACCAAGGCTGAATTTATTTGATAAAAAAATGCAGTGAAAACTGCAATATTGTGATATATTTAAATTTAAAATAACTGTTTTCTATTTTGATACATTTTAAAATGTAATTTATTCCTGTGATGGTAAAGCTGACATTTAAAGACATCGGAGAGAAGCAGATTTATGAGGACGACATTTCAAAACCATTAACTATATTCCCCCCCACCCTGTACGTCAAAGCACAGAAACCAAAGTATTGCGTGTATAACATAAGTACAAATGGAAATTTCCCAGACTGAACTGCAACATTTAAACAAAGTTACCTACATTTTATGAACTTAACTTCACATCTGCAAAATTAAAAGTTTTTGAGAAAGTCTTTTGAGAAAGTATATTGTTGCAAGGCAAACGCAGTTGTATGTAGGCCACTTGGTGAGTAACACACAGTAGTGATTGTTTTTAAAGTAAATAAATGTAATAATTGCGACTTTAATTGTATTTAAAGGGTTAGTTCACCCAAAAATGAAAATTAAGTCATTAATTACGCATGCGCGAGAATTGCGATCTCCTTCAACTACTTCAGTTAAGTTCTCGCGCGTGCGCGTCGTGGAAATCTCTTGAAGTCTCGTTTCAGGCCTACAAGGAAGAAAAGGAATAGACGAATAAAGTCGTTATTTTTGTTTGTTTTTTTCGCACAAAAAGTATTCTCGTCGCTTGATAAACTTATAGTTGAGCCACTGTTGCGACATGGAATATTTAAACATTTTCTTTAATGACTTTCTGGGCCGTCAGGTTTCATTCCCTTAGGCAGCCTATGTAGCAGTCATAAACCTCTCAGATTTAATCATAAATATCTTCATTTGTGTTCCGAAGATGAACGAAGGCCTTACGGGGTTGGTACAGCATGGGGGTGAGTAATTAATGACTTAATTTTCATTTTTGGGTGAACTAACCCTTTAAGTTAATGGTAGATGATATACTACTAAGTACACAATAAGTTTAAAATTTCTGGTGTGGTATTGATGAAATGGTACTTCAGCCCTATTGATGGTGTTGTGGGAATAAATAAGATAAAAGGGTTGGGAAACACGGCTCTGAGGAATATCCAGTGCTTATCATATCTGCGACTCAGTTTCCAGCATTAAAAAATACACTGTGAATGAGATTAAGAAGATCAAAGGAGAATTAAACGCGAGCAGTGAGTCTTCCTTTTTGTCCTCTTTAAAAAAGAAATCAGAGACTTATTTTCGGTGGTTTTTGCAAGTGCCAATAGCAGTTTTTCCCTTTCAGCTTCTTGACAAAAGCCCCCACATCACGTTAAACGGGGTGCTTGCTAGCGCTCATTGTAATTTAATACACGCCCACAGAGAATTGGGTTCAAACTAGCGCGACGCTGCTTCACAGCCTCTATATTCCTCCGCCTCGTCTGCGGCAAAGCAGGCCGTTGACATTTATGCATGCAGGCGGGAGAGTCAGCTCCGATGTGCAGTCCGACGAGGACAAGTGAGTACAGTAAGCGCTTGGCCGTCTTGTACCATCAGCCGCCCAATAACGGCCGGGCAGCCTGTAAACAGGCGGGCTTTGCTCATCTCCCTCTTTCGCTTCAAATATTCATTCCTGCTGCCGCCAAGTAAAGCAACTCTGACACATCAGACTGTTATTTAAGGTCAGAGACGAAGGGTGAAAAAGGCTTTCTGGAGAAAATGGGATTCATTTCCAGTGTCTCATATTCGGAGACAGTAATGGAGACCGTGCCAGAGTCGTCGCATCTGCTCAGCCGCGTGCCTGGCCACATGGGGATGAAACCACCATATAGCAGGGCTAGCACGGCTGGGGAGGGTGATATCTGCGCTGTCACAAGCCATCACAGCGCTGTGGCCTTTCGCTAAATGACATGTCACTTCAGCCTGCTATCTTCATTCCATCCACCTCCATCCAGAAGGTGATGGGATGACGGGTGGGAAAAAAAGCCGACACAATGACTGTACCAGGATCCTGATTTAAACACTCTACAGGGTGAATCACATCTCAGCGTGTATAATCATTTGGCTTGACGGATGTGCATAAACCTTCAAAGAATCAAATTAGTATTTCTGATTCATTCCAAAACTGTGGCCCCTGAGGCTGTCAGTTTAAGCACAAATGCGAGACGTTAAGACACAGAAACTAAAGTAGTATAGAGCTGATGAGAGACCTGTATGTGAACGGAGATGGCGCTTGAGTGCGGTGTGGCTGGGAAATGTGCGGTTGCACTCGCTGCAGATGTAGCTGCGCACGCCTGCGTGGACCTCCATGTGCTGCTGCAGAGCCGTCTGCGTCTGGAAGCGCTTCCCGCACAGCAAACAGAAGATGGCCATATCGGATCCTGAGAACAGACAGAGAGAGATGTTAGCATGCGTGTACAACACCATTTACAGCATTGTATGTGTCCTGACAAGCTAAACACAGCAATACTGGCGTATTTTCTATTTGTCTGACCCATTTTAGAAAACGATCATTATTTTTGCAAATTAGTTTGGCGATGCATGTTGTGCAGAAACTCTGGTTCTTCTGAATCACATGTTCACTGCAAAAACTGGACAATTAAGCTGAAAGAGACCATGATTCATTTAAAAAAATACACTCAGTCTCAGTGGATCAATAGGAGAATCTCATTCAGTACCACAGGGTGAGATGCACATATAATACAGTTCCAGAAAGATAAACTGAAAGGACAAAAAGACTAGAGCTATTAGATACCAAGAATTAATATTACCAAATCATTGAAATCTCCTTGTAAAAAAAACAGACTTATACCTGTGCGAGATAAAGGTGCAAAGTGAACAATTTTCCCTCTCTTTTGCTTAACTCTAATACACAGACTCACACTTTTTTCAATTATCAGGCTCTAGAAAACTCTGGGGAAAGTGGGAGTGTTTTAAGCTCCGCTTCTATTTCATGAGTCGATAACACATCTTTGGGGCAAAGCTGCCACTAATTTAAAAATCTATGAGGAGCCCCAGTCTCATGTTCATAAAGCTCGATCAATCAGCATTTGCTGGAGAAAAAAACAGGAGCGATTGAGAGGATGAGAGGAGTTTGAGGTGAGCGAGAGAAACGACTATTCCTGTTCTTAAATCTCAGACAGTGCAGCTAAATTGCTGCTTCTCTGCAAATAAATACTGACAAGCCTTCCTTCTGGCTTTCTCTCGGCCCAGCCATCTCCCTCCCCCTCTCGCTGTCTCCATCTTTAATGACTCCTTACGTCTCTCGGTTTATCGATGAAAACGAGGGGGGTATTGATTAAGGAAGAAAATCCCAAAGAAGTTTGGGATTGTCAAATGCAAGTTTGCTTCAGGAAGGTTCATGGCAAATCTAAAGGCTGTAAAGAAACATAAAAAGCTAATTTTCAGGGGGCGGGTGGAGGGAGATGAAAGACAGGGTGACCGGAGGAAAGAGGGCAGGGGGTAGGGAGGAAAGGCTCTGAGGAATGCGAGAGGTTAGGTGGACTCTGACCCAGGGTGCTCAAGGGTCTGGATGAGGTGGAGGGAAAGACTAAGCCACATTACCAGTGCTGCTCCGTGATTGCTCTTAAAATCCCTCATTAGTGGAGACTGAAAGATTTGATGATGATAATTCACCCACTTTTCATTTCAAGTATTCCCCTTTTAGAAAAGCTCAATCAGTGACCATGTACTCTGGGCCTATGTCTTTTTTTTTTTTTTTTAAATGGTACGATATTTGGAGATTTGGCCACATTTCGGATCAATTACATAAAATGCTATTTTTATTTCATTCAAATAAGTAGAAAAGTCTAAGGATAGAAAGTAAGTGATGTTTATTTTATGTATATAAAATATTAATCTTTTGTGACATTAAAAATGTATTCAAATGTCACTTCATGTGTATATGTAATGTGTCCTACTGAATAGTATTAATTAAAAAAATACATATTACTGAAAATATTTGAATAATCGCTTATTAGTTTTAAGGATATAATTTGATTTTGAAACAATCCCAAAGGTGGACCATGTTTCCATTACCAGTCAAACAACACATCTTACAGTTCACCCCTTGATGCATCATATTTCTCAAGTGGTAAGAACACTTCCACTGAAGAAATAACACTATTTTGGGAACAGAAGAAGGGCAGGGGGACAGTTGATAAAGCGGCAGCCATGAAGGGAAGTGCAGTGTCCATGTGATTGGTGTTAGCTGGAATTAAGTGTTCCTCGGTGTGAAGTAAAAAGCGTCACAAGTAAATGGCCAAGCCGGGAGAAACTCGTCTGTGAGGTACTGAAGGGTAAGGCAGAGAAAAAGAACTAGAGAGAGAGAGAGAGAAGTGGCTGACCCACTCGCCTCTATTACAGTGCAAAATTGAGTTGGACAAAGTGACACCTGGATAGAGAACTGGCTTTGGCTGCTGCTGCCTGAATTTTGGCATAATTTACCTCCACTCCTGTGTCTATTTATAAGGGCCACAGTTGGCTCCATCGCAGTTTTAAGTTAATGGCCCTGAAGAAGCATTGGCCGTTACTTAACAGCGGGTGTGCCACAGCATTTAGGTGATGGGGGTGTTCTGCTTGTGTTCACCAATGCAAACACCTCCAAACTCTAGAGTGGGTGTGAGAATGTGTGCCTGCATCATCCCGGACTAAGATGATAACAATGTCTAGCATAGTACGCTACATAACACTTAGACATAATCCCAATCACCTAGAGACCCGTTGAAACCACTTGACAAAAGCATGTTTCTGTTCTGCGTTGACTTATTTGCTGTTGCAACTGGGAGTCTGGGCAAGACATACAGTAATGAAGGGCTTTGGTTACATTATAGCCATGTACACGTTTGCAGGGGGAGGGACATTCTCATTCGAGCGAGCATCTGATTGGAAAAAAAAAAAAAGGATAAATGTGCTAAAAGTAGATTTTTCCAACTTTTAGGATTACACTAGAATGGATGGCTTTAAAGTTCATATACATACAACCATTATTATTTCATTTAAGAATTCAGTACAGAACAAATGCAACCGTTTACACAAACAAACTGAACAGGGCTGTGATTAAAACTTAATGTGAGAGTTAGACGGTGTAACTGAGTTTCCCACAGGGCCGAAGCCAGCTCTGAGAAACCCCACATGGAGAAGGAGTGCCATTCTAAGCTGGTGAGACCAAAGTCAATTAGTTTGCGTTTCAATTCGCCGGTGCTGATGAAATACAATTCCTGCAGCTCTGTCTGTTGACACTGCAGTGAGGTGTGATGTCACCTGTTGCTCAGCGAAGAGCCTGGCACTATGACACACCAGTTCTGCATCTCCACTTGGAATGCACTACCTAGATGAGCACACAGTATGCAGGATGTTGATGTTTGATCTGATGTATATTTGATGTGATGTGAATCAACAGCGACTGATGGCAGTGGAGCAATGGGCATGTTCTGGTAGAGTATTGGATTTCGCTTTTATATTATTGCACACAAACAAGTGAGGGATAAATGTACAGTCACCAGATGGGTCTTTTATCACCCTGAAGGGGTTTATTTCGCAGCGATGATTAACTGTCTGTACATCATCTCATGTGTTACATGACTAGTTATTAAATAAATGAACAATAAGCATGGATTTGAGTTGTAACAAAACCACGATTTCATTTGTACAAGAGTTCAATAAGCATGAAGTTGCTATTGAGCAACTTAGATTTTAGACAATAACAACAGTTACTTTGTCAATTTTTGTTCTGCCTAAAGAAATGGTGCCATATGAAGTCAAACCACGATCAACGACAGCGTGTTAACTGAATCAGTATGTTTTAAATGAATCATTTGAGTAAATGATGCATTGGTGTATTCAAAAGACAGCCATGGATTCCATTCCTGAATGAATAAGTGTGTTTGAACAAATTGGTGGAGTGAACAATTCAATGACTCTTCCAAAGACTCCGTTATTCAATGCTCTTTTTCTGAATAAATCAGTGTTTTTGAATGAATTGTTTAAATAAATGATTCAGTGAATCAATGATTCAATGACTCAATGATTCAATGATTCAAATAATATAAATAAGAAAAAAAATTACAGCAATAATCCCAGAGTAATAGTGTAATAAATATAGGCCTATGCATTTAACAGCACCCCCAAAGAGTACATCCAGACAGAAAGGCAGACAGACAGATTAGATGTGTCAGCAAAGCACACCGATTTGTGTCATACTTGAGTGCCGGGAAAGCCAGAGGCATGGAGTATATGTACACTAAGACTGTATGGTATGTGTGAAGCTTGTGATAGAAGTTCAGGTCTGAAAGCATGAAGGGAGCAGGGGTCATGGGGGTAAATGTTTGGGCCAGGTGGGGGAGGTGGGGGGGGGAGTAGGGCTGCGCGGGAGTTGCGGGGCAGAGGGGGCCTTGGCAACCCCACTGAGCCTGGGGACAATGGGTGCTAGCAGGGGCTCAGGAGGGCGTGACAATATGGTCAGACTGGTGCCAAAACTATACAACCCCTTTAACGTACATGGGGGGGGGGGGGGGGGGGGGGGGGGGGGGGGGGATGGGATGTGCACATAGCCTCAAAAGAAAGCCCAAATATTTAGTCCCACAATTAGTATAATGTGCAAAACACAGAAATGGGCTCAGTGTGAAATGGGGCTATCAAGAGAAATTTACCATTTCCTACTGCGCTTGCAAGCGAGCATATCTGTGTATAGTGCGGCATACTGAGAACATTAGTCACGAGAACCCCTTCGAGCAGTGTAATGATTTTCATGGGGACTGCATCTTAATTATAATTGGGATGTATAAATGTGAGCATTATAGGGAGCGCATTTCCAAAGGGCTCCAGGTCTGAGGGTTAAAGCCACATCTAAAGGCTTTCTGACCCATTCATTTCCATGGTCTTGCACTCAGAGCGATTGGAGAGAAAGAGAATTGATTATCGCTAGTCTTTTCTCTCCTGACTTTTTTTTCCTGCTCGAATCTGGTTTTGAGTCCGAAGAGAGAGAGACTGATAGATAGAGAGATGTTACATGAGTGTTTTTATGACTGAGTGCTACAGGCTGTTGGGAAGTCAACAGGTACAAGCTGTTCCAGCGGCTGCATGTGCGTGTGATGCGATATGTCTGCAGCATCTCTCCGACCAGGGTATTCACTCGCTCACTCCGGCTGACACCTAATGAGCCCAGACTACAGGAGGACTGCACATCCATGTAATCCGGGAGAGTGGCTGGGCATAATGTGGCATTAGAGGAGCCTGAGGCTTTCAGAGGGGGCTGGTGAGGAAGGGAGAGCAACGACTGACAGCTTTGGTCTGGAATACAGAGCGTGTGACAGCACAGAGCGCTGCCTTAATGCATTCAAAACGCCTCTGTGCCTCTGACAAGAAAAGCAAAGAAAAGAGCTTCAATGAATTGTTTATTGATCTAACAGGAGGAGAGATGGTGAGACGGGAGACAGCGAGCGAGGGAGAGAGAGAGAGGGAGAAACAAAATAACATTTTCTGTGTTACTATCAAAGTGTCATTGGTCTCCGAAGGTCTGCCTTACAAATACATGACACCCGACAGAGGGACGTGTAAAATACGCTATTTGATTTAACAGGTTTTCATCTCAAGTGGTGGCTTTTTAAAATGAGAATTACAATGGCAGACTGCATTTAAAAGCCTTAAACTGATGCTTCGAAGAGAAAGAATTAGGATGGTTCAACCTGCGTTAAACCTCCGGAAAGATTACTTCTCATTCAGGGGATGGTACCGTACCAGACTTTGCACCAATAATAGTTACAGATAATTCACTTTCGTGTCGGGCAGCCGTGGCGAGATGCCGCGTTCTCAGATAGATTAATGCCACCAGATGTCATTGTAGAAGCCATATTAATTACCTGAAGATAATGTCATGGAACCATATGGTTTCTCCAGTGTCCATTTAGACAGAGAAAATGTCTTCATCACTCACAAACCCACATGGAAGAAATTGGCCCTATTGACTTTGACAGGTGTTGGAGGCAGATTCTTCATAATTAAGTAAGCTTTCAACACTAGCTCAACGTGCCTGCAAAGAGGATTCAGTAAAAGCGACTATGGGGCTGGGGGTGTCGATTAATTGCTCTTGATGATTACAGGAAAGGTCCGGGTTAGATACTTACGATACCTACAATGGACCTTAGGGCTATCACAACATTGTTAGATATTGTTGCAATCTCGCTTTCGTCTGACATTTACTTCATGATTTTGTGCAGCAGTAGTAAATACACTCTTCGCCCTCGTCACTAGCTGCTTTTTGTCCATTTTTTGAAGGGTGGCAACCAGTTTTAAAGGGTTAGTTCACCCAAAAATGAAAATTAAGTCATTAATTACTCACCCCCATGCTGTACCAACCCCGTAAGACCTTTGTTCGTCTTCGGAACACAAATTAAGATATTTATGATTAAATCTGAGATTTCTGAATCTGAGGCCTGAAACGAGACTTCAAGAGATTTCCACGACGCGCACGCGCGAGAACTTAACTGAAGTAGTTGAAGGAGATCGCAATTCTCGCGCATGCGTCGTGGAAATCTCTTGAAGTCTCGTTTCAGGCCTACAAGGAAGAAAAGGAATAGTCGAATAAAGTCGTTATTTTTGTTTGTTTTTTCGCACAAAAAGTATTCTCGTCGCTTGATAAACTTATAGTTGAGCCACTGTTGCGACATGGAATATTTAAACATTTTCTTTAATGACTTTCTGGGCCGTCCGGTGTCAGTCCCTTAGGCAGCCTATGTAGCAGTCATAAACCTCTCAGATTTAATCATAAATATCTTAATTTGTGTTCCGAAGACGAACAAAGGTCTTACGGGGTTGGTACAGCATGGGGGTGAGTAATTAATGACTTAATTTTCATTTTTGGGTGAACTAACCCTTTAATGTAAAATACTGCCACCGACTATGTTGGAGTGTCAATCAAATAGTTACTGCCACTGAATTGTTTGATTACGATATAATTGTATGTGCAGTATTAACATATCAACAGATTTTTTTACATATCACGGACCAGTTATCAATACGGGTATACCGCGACACCACTATTGGACGTACAATACATGGGGCCTGGAAAAATACACAGTTTTAAAATTATAGCCACAACACTTAAACATTATACATTTAACATTGGACAAGGGTGATTAAATCGCATATTTGTACCCATATCTGTGTAAAGTACATTGTACATCCAATCTTCCATCATTGTGATGACGACAACGTAACTTCTGCACAATAATACAAGAAAGGGATGTGATGTAACTATTTTTTTGTAATTAATTGAAAAAGGAAAATTCTATATTATAAATTAATGTGAAAATTGTTGAATGGTTCCATAAAGGTATGAGAAGCTGGTGCTAAATTATATTAAGAGTGAGACTTGCAACCTGTATGGGCCATTCTATAGAATTGGTTCAAAGTCAGAGTTGGAAACGTCTTGAATTTTTTTTGTCTTTTTCCCCAAATTTGTATGTATGCAAATTGTATAATATATGCAAGGTACACATTTCTAGTAATTGTGCAGTTAATTATTATATTGTATTTTCAGAAAGTTTTTGAATATTTTTCCTCTCCCCAAATTTGTCACTACCGAAACACAATAATGAATAATTTAATAAGAAGGCTTATATTGACCTATTAATATTTTGTTAACATCTACCTTGTAAACATATTTTTTTCAATTAAAAAATGTATATATAATTCACAGGTAAATCAATAACTATTACAATTTTAACAATATTTCAAGTATAATTTATAAGATTTGTTGTATTTTGAATCCAATCTTTCTTTGGAAAAGGCCGCAAGTTAATCATACTGATTTCAAAGTTAAGGATTCATTAGTTTGAATATATATAGAACCTAACACTATAAAAACATCTTAGTTGATAATTGAATATACTTTATTTTAGACAAAACATCCATGTTGTTTCGGTAGTGACAGTAATGTTTTGGAGGCGACCACATCACATTACAGAATTTTAACTCACATACTAAAAGACTACTAAAAAATAATAAGATACTAATGATTTGCATAACTGTACTAAAATCTTGTTTATTTCCCCCAAATAAATGATTTTGTGTTCCCTTTTGTCACTACCAAAACAATGACATTTTCCGGTCATGACTGTTTGGGGAGTGACAATTTTAGATACTTTTGAGCCTAACTCAAAGATGTTAATCAGCACATGGTTAACTAGCACAGGTCTGAACAGTTGTACATACATAAAAACTACATTTTATGGAATAACACCCAAAAAAAGTTTGCTTAATTGCAGAAAAAAGGTGTTTGGTAGTGACAGACCTTAAAGTTACACACAGGTTTTCAGACTTTTGAACACATTTCCCAAAAATGATGGTACCTGTCTACAACGAGAGGGACAGGAATATTTCCTGATAAAAAACTAGGGGTGTGGTTAAAATCAGTCTCAGCCAATAGATTAAAACACACTGTTACGGTAGTGACATGAAAATGTGGGACACATTTTTTTACATAAAGTTTCATGATTTAAAAATAAAATATAAAATAAATGTTTTTTTTTCTTCACTTTTTAAAAGACATCAAAAAGATATTTTTAAAAACAACAATGAAAAAAACAAAAACAAAAAACATTTCAATATTTTAACAAGTTGAAATTTAGGGGTTAGGGTTTGGGACAGCCACCTCCCAATACAAAGTACCCAATAAATGTTGATTTTATATATATTAAGCTTACTGATATTTTAAATATTATTGTGGGATTCAATAGATAATAGAAGGATCTGTGTAAACATCTAAAATTTGAATACTTAAATGCTTTTTAAATGTATTTTTTTGGTTGTGGGACAGCATTTTGCACCAATTCTGTAGAATGGCCCGTGTTTGTAGAGCCGCTATTTGAATCATCCTGCTACCCTGATGGATGAAGTGATAAAAGATCATAAACACTGTAACGCTGAGGGGGGGTAAGGGGTAAGTAAGGGGAGGAATTTACGAGTGGACCCATCCCTGCATTAGGTCTACAAAAGACCGTGTCCCTTTAAGAGAGCAGAATTTACAGTGCACGGCTGGCCCTTGCCTTGCATGAGGATCATTTACAAAGCAGAGGACCGTGCTTGCTTTTCCCCCCTATCCCACAAATCCGATTTAATCAGACAACCCTTGCAGTGCGGCTCCCAGTAAGAAAAAGGATAATTAGTAAACAGGCAGCCTCTCCTCTGCTTCATTGGCATTCGCGCGGGGTGAGTGTCGCATTTAAAATGCAGTCTGATGAAGTCTACAAAATCAAACCATTTGTTACTCCTATTGAGGAGGCTTCAGGCCACTGGCAATTAAATTGGAATTAGTGCAGGGAATGAGATACGGACGATTCATACCAAGGAGGTGAGAGTGTCTGGAGGATGTCTGGAGCTCTCTCAAGTTTACAGTGCTGATGAGTCCCATAATAACTAAAGCTCATCTGCTCTCTGAAGCCGACGACACGCGCAGAAATCTGGATTTGTTTGACTCTCGCGTTCACCGTGCACATAAATCAGATTCGTTTTTCTTTAGTGTCTGTGCTGTCATAGTGCAAGTGATGAAATCAGAGGTGTTTGTTCAGACAGTCAGACAAGTCAATATCTGCTATATCCACATGGGTTGCCATAGTAATGACTTAAGCATCAGCAGGACACCGACAGAAGAGAGTAGCTGTCAAACAGGACTGAAATCTGGAAATCATGCCTCTGCTGATGTCCATCATGACATCTCGGTGTGCTCAACTCATCAACACATCTGACAGGAGAAGCATTACTGTATTTACACATTCATGCATATGTCATGTCCGAAACAGCTCACTCATTCGCCCATTTACCACTCGAACTAGATCGGGAAAAGCCCTGTGAATGACACTAATGTCTGACTGAAATTACGTTTTAAAATGTAACATTTAAAAAACATTTTAAATGTAAATATTTCAGCTTAAATACTAGTTTTACAGACAGATAGAAAGAGTGCGCATGTAAGAATGTCTTTACAAAACTATATAAATAAACTGTATAAAAACCAATAAAAAAAAAAAAACAAGTAATTAGTATATATACACTCACCTAAAGGATTATTAGGAACACCTGTTCAATTTCTCATTAATGCAATTATCTAATCAACCAATCACATGGCAGTTGCTTCAATGCATTTAGGGGTGTGGTCCTGGTCAAGACAATATCCTGAACTCCAAACTGAATGTCAGAATGGGAAAGAAAGGTGATTTAAGCAATTTTGAGCGTGGCATGGTTGTTGGTGCCAGACGGGGCGGTCTGAGTATTTCACAATCTGCTCAGTTACTGGGATTTTCACGCACAACCATTTCTAGGGTTTACAAAGAATGGTGTGAAAAGGGAAAAACATCCAGTATGCGGCAGTCCTGTGGGCGAAAATGCCTTGTTGATGCTAGAGGTCAGAGGAGAATGGGCCGACTGATTCAAGCTGATAGAAGAGCAACTTCTCTCAAAAGTTGACTGAAATAACCACTCGTTACAACCGAGGTATGCAGCAAAGTATTTGTGAAGCCACAACACGAACAACCTTGAGGCGGATGGGCTACAACAGCAGAAGACCCCACCGGGTACCACTCATCTCCACTACAAATAGGAAAAAGCGGCTACAATTTGCAAGAGCTCACCAAAATTGGACAGTTGAAGACTGGAAAAATGTTGCCTGGTCTGATGAGTCTCGATTTCTGTTGAGATATTCAGATGGTAGAGTCAGAATTTGGCGTAAACAGAATGAGAACATGGATCCATCATGCCTTGTTACCACTGTGCAGGCTGGTGGTGGTGGTGTAATGGTGTGGGGGATGTTTTCTTGGCACAATTTAGGCCCCTTAGTGCCAATTGGGCATCGTTTAAATGCCACGGCCTACCTGAGCATTGTTTCTGACCATGTCCATCCCTTTATGGCCACCATGTACCCATCCTCTGATGGCTACTTCCAGCAGGATAATGCACCATGCCACAGAGCTCGAATCATTTCAAATGGTTTCTTGAACATGACAATGAGTTCACTGTACTAAAATGGCCCCCACAGTCACCAGATCTCAACCCAATAGAGCATCTTTGGGATGTGGTGGAACGGGAGCTTCGTGCCCTGGATGTGCATCCCACAAATCTCCATCAACTGCAAGATGCTATCCTATCAATATGGGCCAACATTTCTAAAGAATGCTTTCAGCACCTTGTTGAATCAATGCCACGTAGAATTAAGGCAGTTCTGAAGGCGAAAGGGGGTCAAACACAGTATTAGTATGGTGTTCCTATTAATCCTTTAGGTGAGTGTATATATATATATATATATATATATATATATATATATATATATATATATATTTCTCCTTTTAAATTGCCTATGAATGTCTTTACAAACTGTAGATATAAATAAATAAATAAAAATATATTTTTTTGGCAAATATACTGCATATTGTGCCTATGGGTATATAGTGCTTATATATATTTTTTTATTTAAAACAAATAATAAAAAAAAAATTATATTACACACACTACATTCTTAACATATATATATATATATTTTTTTTTAACAATATACAAACAAAAAAATTGAGTCAGATGCAGCAACAACAACAAAATCTATTGCTGTCTGTCTGAACAAAGCTTTTAGCTTGGGGGCTCTTACGTTTATTTCCTAAATGCTTCATCAAATGATTTTGCATCTGACAAGCTGACACACAAGTGTTTCCCTTACACATGCGTTCATCAAACACAGCTGCCGAATTTAAATATAACAATCGATACGTAGCAGTCACCACATGTGTAAGCGAAGCGACTGTCATACACAGCTTTAGTAATGCATGTAATTTACTTATTGCAGGCTACATCTGACAATACTTTATTGACAGGAGCTTCAGAGGCAATTTCTATTGTATGCGTGTATATCAGCTAGTGTCTCTACATCTGTGGGTTTGTATGAAGGATGGCCGCGGCAATGCCGTGTGCATGTGAGAGTTATTTTGAATGAATAAAAGGGGGAGAGAGATGCCATTTACTTTCCACAGTTGATTGGGCACAATGGAGATGAGGTTACCAGTGGGAGTTTGTGTGTGTATGTGTGTGTGCTGGCGAGGCTTGCGGAGATGGGAGATAAATGAACTGCAAATGAGAAGGAACAGCTCCTGCAGTACAGCTGGCTTCCGAATTGCTTGCTTGCTTGCTTGGCCCTGGCAACCAGGCGAGTGGTTGCCAAGGGTGTCAGTTCAGTGTCCCTCATACGCCACACATGAGCCCTGCACAGGATTGCCATACTGCACTCTGGCCATTAGGGGTCACTCTGTGCTACCAACCCAACAGTTGCTTTGACCAAAAACTGTTCATATGACTCCATGTGAATAATCTTTACACACACAAATTCATCTAATGTATAAAATGCAAAAGATGCAGGATAAACATATCTAGCACAAAACTATTGAATTTTAATGACATTCTCAGTGCTTGGCAACTAATTTGTACTCTGGATATTAGATGCATGCAAATGATGAATGCACTGAATAAGGCTTGATGTTCCACATTTGAAAACCAGGCTGTGTGGTGTTATTCGACATGATTGAGGGGGGAAGAACAGTAAGAGAGAGAGAGTTTGTATGTGTATGCATGTGTGTGAGCTTTTCCCCTCTGGGCGTATGCAGAAACGGTCTCTATGCAAAGCCATTACTGGGAAACACATCAGGAGGATGAAAATAAATTATACTGTTCCACCAAATGACAAACTGCCACTATAAAGAAGATCTGCTGGGAAGGTAATTTGAGGGTCCTGTTTGTTCCCCCCTTCCTTAAAATGGTAAAATGTTTGTTTACTGTTGTCGATTCCCTTTGATCCTTATCTATTTTTGCTCATAATGGAATGCCTGCTAATCTTTTAAGACGGTTTAACGCGATTTATTTAATCAATGTCAATGCTAAAACGAATTACTAATCTGTTCAACATATCAGACATACAAGCTTATTTGAATCTGCATGTATGAATTGAATACGGAATATTCAGTAATTGCTAAACAAGCTTTGGTTGATCGATAAAATTTGCACTTCGGTCTATCAAATGTGATATATCTGTATAATTCTTCTTAACTGGTAGACTAACCTTGAGGTTGACCTCAAATCCGATTGGGTGTAAAATGCATCCAGGTTTTTGCAGCAAATGCAGTAAGCCGCAGGTGATAGATTTACATCAAGCAGCAACAGCTGTGAAACGGACAACAACGCTATTTTCCTCAAAGATCTACCAGAGTGTCGTACTGTCCTGCAGCTCAGCAGTACCAGCCTCCGTCATCCTGTCTGCAAATCTTCCTGCCTCCCAACATCTCACACCCTCCAGTGATCAAAGAGATGACAACAATAAAGAGCGATTTGACACTCTGTGCAGCTTTCAGTGTTCAAGTGTCAAGTTTATTATACAAAAGTCTGGACAAGACTGAATTTTGTTTCACATGATCTTAAAAACTATGATCTAAAGTCTTATGGCCCAAATGCTTGAAATTAATTTAGCTGGCAAACAAACTGTAAATACACTATTGTTCAAACGTTTGGGGTCAGTAAAAAAAAAAAAAAAGAAATTAATACTTTTATTCAGTTTATTAACTTGATCAAAAGTGACAGTTAAGACATATATATTATTACAAATAATTTCTATTATTTCAAATAATTGCTGATCTTTTGAATTTTCTATTCATCAAGAATTTTTTTCATCATGGTTTCCCCCCCAAAAATTGTAAGCAGCACAACTGTTTTAAACATTGATAATAGAAATGTTTCTTGAGCACCAAATCAGCATATTAGGATGATTTCTAAAGGATCATGTGACACCGAAGAATGAAAATTCAGCTTTGCCACCACAGGAAAATCATGACATTTTAAAATATATTAAAATTGAAAATATATTTTTGTAAAAATATTTCATAAATATTATTTTATATTTATACATTGTAATATATAAATGCTGTATTTTTGCTGTATTTTTTATAAAATAAAGCATATTTATATATATATATATATATATATACACACACACACTATATATATACAAACACTAGTAGTAGTTGCATCCAAAGTTTTGACTACATACGGCGGTCTGCCATAGAAACAGCTTTAGAGGACGAAACATGTTCCTACTGAAAAAATTATACCACGGGTGACTTTTTGTCTCAAATGCTGATCTAAAGAAAGTGGGAAAAATAAAAGGCAAGTGACTTTCCTCACTACATGATAATCTGACAGGAAGTCAAATCTAGCAGTCTACTGAGCTCCCTCTCTCATTGCGATTTATTCCCAGTGACCATCTGGACAGTGGACAAACAATGTGGCAAGAGCTGTGAATCACCAGCCACATTAGTCATAGGCTTTTACCTCGACCCCTTACGTCCCTAATCTTTACACTTCAGGTTTTTTACTGTGGCCAAATGACCGGAGTCCCTTTTCTCACTGGCCGCTGACACAGTCTTTCCCACTGGACAAAAGGCTTTTAGCTGTTGCACCCCCACCACCCTTCACTGTTGCCCCCCACCCCACCGCTGCCCCTATCTCCGACCCAACTGACAGGAACAGGAGTTTGTTTTGTTTTCTGAGACGACAGGAATGAGAATGGAACTCTAAAGCCGTGCGGCTACAAAAACATTACGAGAGGGGGGTGATGGGCCATGATCCGCTTGTGCAAAAAAGAGGGGGAAAAAAATTAAGCAGCACCAATGTTAATAATATTTAAATGCATTTGGAGAAGCTTGGCCAAATAACACGTATAGATAAAGGTATTAAGAATAATAGGACTGGCATGCCTCTTTCCAGCTTAATGTAGGCTTTTTTTGCAGCTCTTAGAGGAAATGAGGGCCGATGAACGAGCCTGTTGCCCAGCGAAATCACCTTCCCGATGGCGCGCACAAGTTCGCTTTGTTGGGCTCCTTTACAGGGCTGCGTGCTTTAAATTCAGCATTAAGAATGAATGCTTAGCTGAGCGACCGTGAAGGCTCTCTCTGTTATAGGGAGACTCAAATGAGAAAATGGAAGGCAATCAACATGCTCCATAAATTGGTGGCCAGTGGCGTTATAGGGCAACAGTGTCTTCTCCAACTCTCGGGCACCGTAAACAAAGCAACAGAATGAAATGAGAAATGATGTTGTGACTAAACGTCTCAAGATCGCTCGGGAAAACAAGTGTATCAAGGTCATGTGGCGCTCGCCAAGAGCGTAAGCATTTCTGTTATCGGAGGAACTCGACTACTGTACCATACTTTTTATCTGTTCACAAAAATATGTACTGACAGTTTAATAGAAGCAGGTGCTAAAGCCTTTATTCCCAACATGCATTTGTTTGTCTATTAGCAAGTCACTGCAAATGAGAATGAAAAAAAGAGAGACAGCAAGGGAAATCAGCGCAGTAAAAAGGGAAATTCAAAGTGTCTTTCCTCAAACAGCTGACAGAAGTTGCCCGTCTCAATTAGGACCAGGTTATTTTCCTAATGATCACTGGGACATGCCTTTCCAGAACAGCCTGACCCTGACCTCGAGGACAAACAGTTAACCGCAAAGTCTTTGCGAAGAAAGAAAAGACTTTATTTATAGATTAAGTGTGTGTCGATCAAGCGGCATCAGTGCTCGGGGAGGAAAGAAAAAAAGAGGGGCCTGGGGGAAACGCTTTTGAAGCAACTAATATAGAGGTCTGCCTCGATCACTTCAACCCTCTTTTTAATTCCATTAGAAAGCCAATTGATCTGGCTTTGCGGCCACCAAGCGCGGCAGACGTGTGCTGTACACTCCCAGGTAAAAATCCTTGGTGAAATTGGAGGGCTTAAAAAAACAGCAATAAACGAAAAGATGTTTTCATTGTGAGAGCACATTAGAGGATGCATTAGACAACTGGAGATGCTTAAAGGGTCCGTGGGAAAATAATCAGGAGCTTAGCGCTTCAAACGCCAAAAACCACAGAAAGAAAAAACATCAGTTCGTAAAACTCAAGCCCGCCAAAATGTTCAAAAAGGCACCGTCACCCCATGATGATTCCGTGGCGTGTTTAATTTAGATATAATCTAATTAATTTACATTCGATACTGGAGGAGATGCTTTCATCAGCCTGTCATTTATTCTGTGTGTTAACACCTGTTAATTCACTATCTCTCCAGTAATGAGCTTTTAAAAAGGAACGAAAGCTTTGCATGCCCAAACACATTTCACAAAACAGACACAAACAATATCTTTCACAGATGTGAGGAACTAGTCTGACAGATAGATTTCGCCAACCACGGGTCACTCCCAATGAGATCCTGGCTGACCTCCAGTCCTGCCGCCTGATTATCATCAAAGCATTTGTCATGGGACAGAAGTGCAGAGTGCCGTCAAATAAGATCTTAAGGTGATATCTTATTATTCCAAGCACATACAAGCAAAACGGCATCCCACCCCTGCAGTAAAAAAAAAAAAAAAAAGAAAAAAGAAAAAAAAAGAGCTTCCTGGCACATCACTTGCTTATAAACAAAAAAGAAAACTGTCTCTCCTTTTCAATCATAAAGAAGTCTAGCTCTGTATTTTTATTTTACATCGACTTCTTATTTGTGAGGGATATGCTTTGGAATCATATTAACGGACAGTCAAGTACTAGAACAGAGATATTTTCAAAGAGCCTGTGGTCACAAATGTCATTCCGTGAATTCACAATGCGCTGCATCCATGTGCCACTGCCGACCTTAGAATGAATCAGCGAGTGAGGAGAGAGAGAGAGACAAGAGATACAAAGAAACACAGCAAGAGTGACAATCAAATCAAATCGATGGCGCCGCACAACATATCTAGTGTGCACCTTTATCTGTCATATTCAAGGTTGACGACTTGGTTTCAATTATGCTTGCTTTATTTGGAGCCACATGGGGAAAAATATCAATGGATGTGGTTCATAAACAAACGTAGGATTAACATGGTGGTTTAACAAAATATCCGAATGATTGTTCTATTGTTGCCAAAGTGCAATTATACTAACATGCTGTATTGAAATATGGAACTTTTTGTCTTTTGTACATATTCAATGTACAAAAATAAAGTCAGTGGATCAGATTAAGAAAAAATTAAGCGACTGATAAAGAAGGAAATAAGAACAGGATGAGAGGCTCGAGTGTGATGTCAAGTGCACTACCTGTGTGATGTCCAGCAGGGGGGGCTCTACCTACCCCTCATAAGCAGCAGCCACACAAGCTTCGAGTTAAGATGCAGACAGACCTCAGATGACCTATCAGCGTATGGATAACATAGGAGCGCGTGATATTCCACTCATGAAAACTGCTTGTTAAATGGCATGTTTCTCACTCGTTTCACATGAATTGATCCTTTACTTTCATTCGGATGCTGGAAAGTGGCTTACTTTGTAAAAAATTAAGAAAACCAAGAGTAATATTCTGCTATTATTGGTTTAATATGAACAGGGTGACTTTACATAAACTAAACGCACAGAGTAGATTAAATAAATACACATCAGCTAGACTACAGACATTTTTTACTTTCAATGTTTGTACCCAACAGCCTTCCCTCCGCCTGCCACAAATCAGGCGCGCTTTGGGAATCTCTGGCCTCTCTCAGGGCTATATATCTCATAGACCTTGAGCCCTGCAAATTACAGCAAACACAGGATAAGACTCTTGTATCTAAAACCAGACCGGCCTGTACGCCACACATTCTTCTGAAGGGTTAGTCTGAGTCCCTGGGGTCCTTTGGGAGACCTAATGGCACATACACCTAAACAACTCCGAAGAAGCACCACCTTCTGCGAGAGTGGATAGAAACGACGCCTGTATGAGGAATGCATGCCGCAATCTGTTTGTTACGACAGAGAGAAATCTCAAACAAGACCTTGAGCCCAGGGTGTGACTCTTGAGGGTCTCAGGTGAATGTTTATCAGTGCTAAAATCCCTAACCAAGCTTATTGGGTGAGAAGATACTGCATTCCTGAGGAGAGAGAGCGAGAGGACTTTCTTTTTTTCCTTCAAACGAGGGCACTGGCCTTTCACCTCGCCTAGAGACCTTCCCTGGGGTTAAAGTGTAATCCAGGGCGTATGACCACAAAGACCTGAGCCTAAAAGCCAAGGACTGGCACATTTTCTAAATTACACTGTCCTGAAGCTCTGACTAACTGCATTCTCACTCTCTATTTATCAATATTTGTAGTTGGGTGTAATGCAACCTAGATTTAGGATAATAGAAAATGATTGCAAAAATCTGACAAAAGGTCTCCTTAAACTGTGAAATCTGTCACTGATTAGGAATGAGTTAAATTAGTATCAAAATACATAAAAAAAATTCAATTGCACAGTTAGATCCTTTACATATTAGAGCATGGTTTTCTAATCTAGCTTCATGTTGCTGCCAGCTCTGTAAATATAAGCAAGCACTTATCTGAAGCTATCTATTATAATGCTTTTAACGTTACTATTCCTCTTACACAGCCAAAATTTCTTCAACATATTTAAAGTGCTTTAAATAAAACTGCCATGTGAATTTTCAGTATATCTGTTCAAAAAAGCCATAAGTGGAAAGAGACAGTTGTTTAATTGACATTCCCATCCCCCATTTTCCCAGGGTAAAGAAAAAGTTTTTTTTTGTGTCTCACTGTACAAAAGGAAGCAGATTTGCAGATGACCCATGACCCCTGGACCAGTTGAAAGGTTCTCAATGGCATAAACCCCACATAATCAATCACATTCTGGGACTGTGGTCAGCACCGGGCCGCACAGCCAACCCTCTGAGCCGGACTGTAAACAGACACCCACTCCTACAGGGCGACGGGGGGAGGGATGAAAGACCCTAACGGCATTCCTTTATTCTTCGTGGGTGTGTAAAAAAAAAACTCCCAAGTAAACAGAAACATCCAAACATCTTATTATATCAGCAGGACACCAAAAAATGAAGAGCATTTTTCCCCCCACAGATGCGAATAAAGGACAATTCCATTCATTTTCAACACAAACGCACCAAACTGAGGCACTCATGCCTGCATCTGAACTCAATGCTGCTCTGGGTTCTGTGTCTTTAGAACAGGAGGAAAGATTAACTCAGACTGTCGTGAACCCACCCTTTATGACTGAGCAATCAATGGTTGAGTATTTTCACTGATATCTTATCTAGCCTAGCATTTCATTTCTTCTGCTTTGTGTGACTTGTGAGTGAGTGACCAGGTGTCATCTATCAAAACAATCCTAGTCTCTGGAAACCTGCTATTAACTGATAAGGGCAAGCCTCCATGGCGTAATGGCTCCCACCTGAGCTCACAACTCAACTCCGTTAGGGGAACAGGCAGTATAGGAGGACGGAAATAGGACAAAACTGATTGTGAAGAACTTGCATACATTTATTGCTCATACTTGGGATAGGGGTTTTGAGAAACCCCTAACACCTTTATTATACAGTAGGAGCTTAGGGCCTGAATTCCATTTTGGAAAATGGGGGAAATTTCCCTCTTAGGTCACACCCTTATGGGGGGATATTTATACTGGGCATTTTAAGAAATTCTTTAAAAAACAAGAACAATTATATTTTCATCTAAATGTTTGCTTATTTGTGTTTGTACAATGGGGTAATTTTGTTGTGTAATAGCTTACAAACAACACAGGGAAGCTTTTAATTGAATTTACAAAAAAAAAAAAAAAAAAAAAGTAAACAGCCAGTATTAAAATACAAATTTAAAAAAATACAAGCAGTAGAACAAACAAATGCAATAGAATAAAAAATAAATGAAATAAAAATGAAATAAACAGTGTTTTATTCAAATGTAAAATAATACTGGCTAGTCGTCAATATGTAAATTTAATTAAACATTAATCCTTATAAATAAAGTTGCAAAAGTTATTCAGTCAAGTGCAGAGAGTGATTTTCTCTTTTTTCTTTTGTTGTTTGATCAACATTAATGACACAGACAGCAGTAGAAATATTAGGCTGCTGTCACTTGACGTTTTCAGACCTGTAGATCGTTTTCTTTGTTCCGAATCAAGGACTTAATTGGTTACAATGTTGCAATTTCTTCTTGGTTCGGTTCACTCTCACAAGGCAACATTTAAAAGTGCACCAAAAAGTGCTTATGCAAGTCACATGTGACTAAAACTATCCTCTTATTGGTCAGAGTTCATTTACAATGCAGTTAGAGCTGGATTCAAGGCTTCATCTGGACAGCATTCTTGCAATGCTGAATGCTGAAGAGCAATTACAAAATTTTAAGATGAAGAGTAGCTCTTTGATTCTCAATCACAAAAACTCAGACAATCAAGCTGCTTTTTATATAACACATTATATTCATTCATTGGTCAGTTGGGTCGGATTGCCTTCTCACCTTAACTGAACCGCCCCAGAGTTCGTTTTCAATTGGGCTGCGACCACCTCGTTCAGGCGATCTCGGAGCAATTGTTGTGGTGTGGATCTGAGCATGATTGCCGTGTTCATATATGCCTAAACAAACCGAACTAAGGGAGAAAACTCACCAGGTTCCGAAACAAACGCTCCAACAAACGCAGCCAGGTGTAAAAATGACCCAATGCACGGATCCATATTGGTACGCGTTTTGTTTCTCAACAGTTTATGGTCACTTAAGACGTAACCAACAGTCTTTATGAGGATATAAGCAATCACACAAATATAAGCAATATAAGCAATCATACAAATGATTTTCAAGTGGCTGCCACTTTAACATGTTAAATAAATAAAAGACCGAGGGCCCTATCTTGCACCCGGCGCAAATGACTTTGTACACTGACATGTATCACTCCTATTTTGCACCCGCGCAAAGCGGACTTTTCCCTCCACAGACACACGTCGGTTAACTAACAAATACACTTGCGCTCCCCGGGGCGGTTCAACGCAAAGAGGAGGCGTGTTCCGGCGCAAACTTTCCCTCATGCTATTTTGCTGTTCTATAAAACAATTCCGCCACTGACCAGAAAAAAACTAGTCTAAAGTCAGTGGCGCGTTGCGCGTACATTCAGATGCTATTTTAAGCGCGCATGCTTGGCCATAATACACAGTGTGAACAACGCGCATACACTGTAGAGGATTCTCTCATCTACACAGATGCATTTTACTTTTTGCAAATGATACATTATTATAAGGAAAAATATTTAACCACGAGGGAAATCATTGTTGTGTCCATGACGATGGGAAAAATAGGCATAAAGCTTAAACATTTACCCTTACATACATTTATATGCATGTTTAACCTAAGCTAATTTGGGTGGGTTTGTCCCATCCCCAATGTCACTTCTCTTTCTTTTACGACCCTGACGAGAACATCGATCTCCTCGGCTGTGGACCGATTCTGAAGCGCGCTGGTCAATGCGCTGGTCAATTCTAATAGTATTGCGCCATGGAACAAGCGCACCTCGTTCATCATGCTCTTAAAGGGAATGTGTTATGACGCTCTTATTGGTTTGTTTCCGTTACGCCCAAACCACACCTATGAATAATGAAGCTACTTCAGACCAACCCCTTTTTGATTTGCGCCAGGCGCAAGAGGCATTTATCCCGCCGGGAAAATAGCAACAGCGCCGGGATCCGCCCACAAAGTTACTTGCGCTTTGCGCTTTGACACTTGCGTTTCAGATCGTTAAAATAGGGCCCTATATCTAGGAACCAAAATATCAGATTGTGGGTGGAGCATTCACCTAGCAACCACCAAAAACACACTAGAGACCACATAGCATAACCTCAGTTATTCCTGGCTAATACAGATTACAAACCAATAAAAATAAAAAGGAATCATATGCCATCATTTTTTTTTTATTATGTTAATTAATTTATGGATTTATATGCCATTCAAAATGTAAAAAAAGTACCATCATTTAGAGGAATTGATCTTTTTATCTATAGAAAATAAATAAATAAATAAATTAGGTCATAACTGCAGATATAAAGGTCAATACTCCAGCAAAGAATATGAAGGTATTCGTATAACGAGGCATTTGAGGTCCAGAAATGAAGACGAAGAGCAAAAGCTGTTATGGAATCATTCACTCGCTGCTCCATCAATTACACAGGCGCAGGTAGCGAGAACCAGCTCACTGGTTAAATTGTACCAGTGTGAAGACCATGTCACTAGGCAACAAGACCTGATCGCTTTCTTTGTTTGGGGTGAAAGGTTGGAAGTGTTCACACTAATCTCAGAGTTCACAATTAAGTAACAGAAGAGTGTCTTCCACCTCCATTCACTCCATTCAGGGGAACAAACACCACCAAATCCCCCGTTGCTAATGGAAAAGTATTTGCACTGTAAATTAAAGGGTACACTTTTTTATGCTTTGTACAGATCACTTTTGGGATGTCTGCAAACAGCTCAAATCTAATTACAGGGTTTCGGGGGGTGGGGGGGTGGCGATTTACTCAAAAAGCTGAAGGAACAAAAGAAGACTGCCCCATTGTGGAGTAGCTCTGTTGCGTCTCCAGTGATTCCTCATCTATTCAGGCTACTCGTGGGATGGGGGTTAATCCATTATAGGGATACTTCAAGATGGGACACTCAATCACAAAGGGGCTGTGTGTACGTTTTTTTTTCTTTTCTTTAATCATAGCTGAATATTCCTGTACATCACTGTTTTCACCTCCTTTTCATATCCTACCTCCCCCTCAGCATTTAATTACCAATGGTTATTAGCACTGAGATACAATGCATTCAGAACAGAGGCGGGTAATGCTTGTTCAACACAGGATGAGTCTCATTGTAGTGGGCAGGGGCGTCCCATCTCGGGTGAGTTTGGCGGACAAGATCGGGAGATTCCTGCTGGCTTCTTTTACAGCACGTGAATCACCGGGCCTACAGGAGTCCGTAATCTCTCCACAAAACTTTTATTTTCCTTTGGACATGTGCTGCTGTCTCTCCTCACAATGCGCATCAAAGTCTCTCTCTAGTCGAGATTCTTTCCCATCGCCATGCCAGACGGATTTAGACATCACTTTTTTCTGTCAAATCTCGCTGAGTAACAATGCACGCTGCGGCCGTCATGCAGAGATGCTACAAATCCCTGTTTCCCCCCCACTGTACCTACTAAGCTGGAACGGTGACCCTCGGTGCCGCCCGTCGACTGCGGTGGGTCCTCACAGAAGGGCCACCGGCCTACGTTCCCAAGCAGATCGCTCACGCCGACTCAGTCAGTTGATAAAAGTGGAGCTCATTGTGGGAATTTATACTTCACCTAATGGCTAAACATTCTTGCCAACAGATGATTACTTCTGGGTGTTGGCTGCACGTCTGCACATGGTATCTATCAGCCAACTGAGCATCTCACCCACTGGAAAACTCATTTAGATCCTATCTAGGGAAAAAAATTAGTTGTGAGAAAAAAGGGAGAGAGGCCAGGCCGCTCAGCGCTTGATTTAATTTGGTCACTGATACAGAGTCTAAGCACTTGTGCCCTGTGTATTTTGGGAAAGGAGGGTAAAAAAAATAAAAAGCTTGTGTTCAATAGACCTGGCGTAAGGACACACACACCACTTCAAAGGATTTAAGCGGGGTCTAAGCCGCTGCTTCTGCTGGAACGGTAAAATCCCACAAATAACACATTCAGATAATCATTTTCAGTCATTTCGTTTAAATCTTACAGCCCTCTGAACAGAGCTTGAAAAGCTAAATTGATATGGTGGTCAAATGATTTTTGGGTTTAAAAGTCTGGTCCGTGTCACCTGTTATTCACCATGTGAGCTCCAAACACAAAGGGTAGTGCTGCATACAGAACGACAGATTTCATTTCACAGGAAAGGGAAAACAGTTATGAGGACATCATGTGTTCATGGGAAGCTGCTACTCATGAGGAAATCTCAATTACAAAGTGATGTAAGTTAAAGTAAAATGAATGCATTTTGTACTATTCCAAAAAACAATTTGAGAAAAAAGAAGGTGCTTAATGTATCTGATCATTCTCATACGGTCACAAAAAAAAAGGGAAATTAAGTTTGTTTGCACACCATTCAGGCACGACTCGAATGCAAATAATAGCAAGTTACGGCCAAACTGCAACGAGGATAATGAAGGCCTACAGTAAACCAAGCTGGGTGCAGGCGGTCAGTGGGGCTCGGACAGATGGGTCCTCCGCTTGAGAGTGGGACAGCTTGCTCAGTAATGGATGTAGAATGAGATATGGGGATAGAGTCTGGCACAGCTAATAGTCATTTAATCAGCTGCAGCTGACCGGCACATGGACACCATTTCTGATGCCATGCTGTCTCAGAGCGATCCAAACCCATCAGCCTTCACCTACAAACACTACCACAAGAGAGGCAAGGGCTCACTGTCCTGTACAAAAAAATAACACTGAAAAACACTTTTGGATCAAAGCAATGTCCTTGAGAGTATTTCTTTTAAGTGTCCTGTCTTGAATGTGACTTTCAGAGGCGTCATGCACCTATTTTATATATATATATATATATATATATATATATTAGGGCCGGGACTTTAACGCGTTAATTAAGATTAATTAACTACAGACTTTAACGCGTTAATTAATTACACAAAAAAATATTTTTAATCGCACTTATTTTTGCACCGCGGAACGTTTCTCACTGGATGAGTTTCGGCGGACCGATTATACTGGCGCACCAACTAGCGTTCATGACGAAGAAGCTGACGAGATCGCTTTGGTTGGCCGGTGGATGGGAAATTTTGTTACAAAAACGGATGGAAGCGTCGATAAGGGGATGGTTGTGTGCAAGCTATGCAACAAGGAATTCGCTATTGCTTTTAGTGTAGTGTAGCAATATGCTATTGCCACACTTAATGGCAAAAAACACTGGTCTGCTGGACTTAAACAACATTTTTAAACAACATTTTGTTGCTTAAGCTTATGTATTCAGTCATTATTTAATGGTATACTAAAAATCCATGTGAAAAAAAATACTTCTCACTGTTCTCAGGTCAAATATTTATGCAATTAAAATGCGATTAATTTCGATTAATTAATTACAAAGCCTCTAATTAATTAGATTAATTTTTTTAATCGAGTCCCGGCCCTAATATATATTAATATATATATATATATATATATATATATATATATATATATATATATATATATATATATATATATATATATATATATATATATATATATATATATATATATATATATATATATATATATAAATATATATATATATATATATATGTTTTACGACCTGTTTACACCTGGTCATATCTGCTTTTTAACTGGTCAGATAGATCTGATTTGTTAGAACGGTTCCATTTACACTTGGTCTCCACAAAACTAATATAAATCCGATCTTCAACTCCCACACTACATGCAAATATGCACGTCAACGAAAGCAACAGATATGAGCTGCATTTTATTCATTCACTGGTAAGAATATTTAGTCTCACTATTTTTAATGAAGATTATTGTGTTAAGCGTTAGCGACTGTTTAGCGGCTGTTTTCACGTTGGCTTGCTGAAGAGATACTCAGATATTCATCTGTAGTGATACGCGTTGCAGTTGTAGTGATTTGGTTGTGGTGGTAAGACAGCATTCAGCAGAGAGAGTGAGAATCCAAACGCAGTTTATTAACAAATATAATCCAAGGTCATAGCCCATACCAGGCAGAGGGTCAAGCACTTGTAATCAGAGCAAACACAAATACAATCCACTGAGGCAGACAGGAACAAGGAATCCAAAACTCAGGAAAATATAAAGAAACCAGGAACTGCTCAAAATACTGAAACCAAACCAACAAACCAACAAACAAGACTTCATACTAAATGAAGGCAAAAGGCATTTAAATAGACAGGGTGATGATCTGTTTCAGCTAATAATGAGCAAAGGATTCTGGGAAATGAAGTCCGGGAAAAAACAGAGTCTAAGGTAAACGGTGAGGGACTAGGATGCCATCAGTTGGCACATGATGGCACCTGCAGCTGACAGATGTAACAGCAGTAGTGTTGTCATATCTGGCTATAAAATGTCATGTCATATAGCCTATAACACACTCTCAACACTTTTATTTTTTATCATTTTTGGAGAAGTAAAATTTACATTTGTGGTTTCAACAACCAGATGAAAAAAAGTCTCAAAGGCACACATCCCCTCATGGTCATAATGCTTCTGGTCACTTCTGGAGCAACACAGCATACAAAATAGCCTTTGTGGAAATTGAACAGGACGCCCAAACCAGCCCACATTCATATGAATTGGCTTGTGCAACTTTAATGCACACTGACAGGTTAATTACGTCACAATTAACTAAATGCCTAACAGCCGTTCTACTAGTAGCGGTGTGATTGAGTTAATAGAGGGGTATGGCGTGACCTGTGTTTACCGGTGGCACCGACCCCATTTGTGAGAGTGAAAAGCTTGTGGAGGGGTTGAGAAGTAGAAGCCTTTGGGCACATTATTCAGGGATATTTTCAGATATGGGAGAGAAAGTGTTGGAGGGGGGCGAGGGAACCCGAAAAAGCGCTCTTTTCTCTTTCTCACTGTGCCAAAACACAGCCGTGTTGCTCTATCTATTCCGTTCTCTCGCTCTGTCAACACTATTTCTGGCTTCAGAGAAGAAAGTGTTTACTCTGTGGCCTGGTTCACTGGAGTAACGCAGTGTTCCCAACGAGCAAATCCACCGTTCTCCCAAAATGGTTAGCATATTTTCCCTGTAACACAAGACTTAAAAAGGACCAGAGGAAATCAAGAGGGAAGGGGGAGCCGTTGCTATTATATGTGGATTTACATGCAGTCAGCTGCTCGGCCAGTTCAAAGAAGGTGACAACTACACCACCATCTATAACAGCTTCTGTGAACAGTAAACTAATAATGGATGTGATGTTTAGAGGTGGATCGCTGAGCTGGAAAGTCCTGGAAGCCTAACTGATTCATCAATAGAGATCTGATTGAGGAGACCCAGGAGCTTCATGGTCAGTTTCCTGATAATAGTTTTGTCAAAACACAATTCTGAGTTTCATAGCTTCTGAAGAAATGCTTGAACTTCTCCTACCATCCCCCCTCCCCCCAACTCAAATCTTCCATCCAAACTGTCACAGCAAATAAAGCACCGCTGAGTGTGGTAAAGCACATCTCTCGGCTAGACATCATATCAGTGCTTCAGACTGAAAAGAGACATGCCGTTTCACACTCTGTAAAAGTTAATACCCCTTATTTAAAATGCACAAAAACACACAAAGACCCCTTCGGAGTGAATTTTTCATTGCATTCCCTTGAGATAAGTGATTGTGGAGTTGAAGTCTCTTCAAATTGGGCTGCCCTTTAAAGTAGGTCAGAACTGAGACTCCAGTAGCACTGGGGTTGTGCGTCAACAACAGCACATGATGTTGTTTTTCTCTCAGAGTCCTGGCACCAAACACGACCGGCCATTTATGCGCCTTAACCAACCTCTCCAACTGTCTAAAAGCCCCTGACGTCACAGGCGGCAAACACCTCGCCAAGGAATGGCATCAACACAGATCCGAGTCATTCGAAGAGCCGCACTGTAAAGTTCAGGTATATTACAAGCCATTTTTCAGTTGACTCAAATGCTATCCAATCTATGTTCTTGCTGCACAGAGGACAATTAAAGGCTAAATAAATAGAACATGTCAATAATTAGGTGAAACAAACACGATTTATCAGTCTAAAATACTACAGGCTGTATACAAGGGCCCCTTTTTCTTCCAATCAACATATCACAGCAGCTGATTTCTCTGACATCAACAGAAATGAGACGAGCCTACAAAGGGATCCATTGAAGTAGCGGTGTTAGTCTGGAATGAGACAGGAATCGTGCCGACCATCTAGAACTCAAACAAGTAAACAAAAGGTCTTTTAAATAAGATTTGAACAAATTTTTTGATATTTTAGTACTCAAGTAAAACATTTGAACATACTTGGCAACAATGACCTTTATACACACATACACAAACACACTCACATACACTTTAAAAAAGTCTCATGCTCATCACGGCTGCATTTAGTTGATCAAAAATAGAGTAAAAACAGTAATCTTGTGAAATATTACTACAATTTAACCATTTTCCATTATAATTATGTAATTTAATCTAGTGATGGCTAAGCTGATTTTTCATTACTGAAGCCTTCAGTGTCAAATGATTCTTTAAAAATCATTCTAATATTCTAACATTTCTTTCTTAATGTGGAAAACAGTTGTGCTGCTTAATATTTTTGTGGAAACCGTGATACGTTTTCTCAGGATAATTTGATGAATATAAAGTTCAAAAGAACAGCTTTTATTTGAAATAGAAATCGTTTGTAACTTCATAAATGTCTTTACTGTCAGTGTTGATCAATTCGATGCACCCTTGCTGAATAAAAGTATTTAAAAAATAATCTGACAGACACACAGTATGCAGGTGTGGAAAAAAGTGTCTCTCTCTTTAATAGGCAAAATTAAACAAATTCAATATCCTATCAGTCAGGACTCATTCCATCGTGCCTAATTTTGTTGCCGTTTTGTTATTGGCGTGTTATTCAATCATTGCGGCATCTCATTTTCCATGAATGGCTTTTCTTTCGTCATTCATGCATGCAGGTCGACTTCATGGGTAGTTCTCCTGATAGCGTTGCAGGAAATGACCGCTGCTCCCTGCACTTCAGCCTTTTGCCAGACAAGCTGCCAACTTGAAAATCGAGACCTGGATGTTTACAACGACAAGAAAACTTTGTCCATCGTAAACACCACCACGCCAACAGCCGTTAACTATTTATAAAGAGGGCACAACTGCGAGTTGCACATCCACTAGGGATGGTGTGGGGACAGAGATGCGGTTTTTGGCCTGTTAAGTAACACTGTAAGCATAACATAGGCATAAGTGGATGGCAGAGCAAAATCAGAATTGGCTTCGTTTCAAGGTTTTGTCACTCAGATCTGGCTAGTAGTAGGAGATAACAAGGTGAAATATAAACATTTCTTGTTGTGGCCCTTACGCCACCCTCGGAGTGTAGCAAAAACGTGGATGGCTGTGGTGACGTTTTCAGAAAAAAAAAAAAAAAAAAAACATGAAGCAAATGACATAAAATCTCCCAATAACCCACTTCAAGTCTATCTAGGCTGTGAAAATGAAGCATATGGGTGAGCATATTGAGGGACTGTGGGAAAAAAAGCCAGCGTATCAAACTAGCCATGCGTTATAGCACATTTAAAATATAAGCCTGGTAGCCACAGGGGAGGCTGGCCTCACTGCTGTTCAGGTCCCTGGCAGGAAGACAAGTTTCACTGCCCATTTTTTTTTACTCCAGACTCCAAATCTATATTTAGCCAGGCTTTTCCACTGGTATGCCTTTCTCTGATCGTTAGCCCTGTTTAACCCCTATTTACAATGGGCCCCATATTGGTCAAGGCTCTCGGGAGGCCTGGTCAGTGAGGGCACGGCAAGCCTTTTACGCATGTCTGTCAAATAACACAAAGTGCACCCAACCAGCTCTGAGACCAGGACCGAGCTGGGCTCGGTATATGGTATATTCATGATAAATTCACAATGATTCTGTGAATCCGTGAATATCGATGATTTCAATGCGCATTCATTGGCCAATTAAGTTTACTCTTTAGACTAATCTCACAAAAAAACAGAAAGACATGATTTAATAGCAAAAAAAAAAAGCCAGTAGTCAGTGTTAATATTGATGATATTACTAATGAAAATGGTCAACAAAGGACATTTTGATTTAGTCAACGATAAAAGGAAAGAAAAATGTACAAAAATTATTCAAATTAAAACATGCTGCTTATTAAAATATGAAGATAAAAACGCTGAGATACTAATAGTGCACTAACAATTGTTATTTATATATAATTTGTTAATGTTAAATGTTCATTGTTTTTTGAATAAGAAAAATCAAACAAATTAATTAAAAAAAGGACAAAATTTAAGTGTTTCATTCTTGTCCATGAATGAATTCAAAACATTGATGACTGACTGATTCAGTTGAAAACCTGCCTTTATTATTTTAACTAGATTTCAGATGTAATTATTTTCTAAATGAAAAATTTGAACTTTGTTGAACAGATTTAGTTTATAATATTACTACTTAAATTTTTTTTTTATGTTATTTATTTCTGTGATGGTAAAGCTAAATAAGCAGCCATTACTCCAGTATTTAGTTATCAATGTTCAATCAATCAATCTTATTATTATCAATGTTGAAAACATTTGTGCTGATTACAATTTTTGTGGAGACTGTGGTAGATTTGGTTTTTTTTTTCAGGAATCTTTGATGAACAGAAAGTTCAAAAGAATTTGAGATACTGTAGAAATCTAACAATGTCTTCACTGTCACTTTTGATCAATTTAATACATCCTTTCTGAATAAAAGGGGTTTGGTGTCTACCTGACCCCAAAATTTGAACGGTAGTGTATATACTGAAAATCAGCGAAAGCTTAATTCGATAAGCTGTATTATTGATTGTACATTATATCAATCTCAAGTACCTAGTTCCTAAAGGTGGTTCAAGGCTTCATGGGTGTAATGAATCATAAACGTAATGCATTAATGGTGCTTTCTATACTCAAATTGATCTAAGTAAGCCAGACTGTTATGCTGTGGAGTGCTAGACACGTTTGTGCTAGAACATTCTCCCAAGGGCAGATAGCGAGGGCTGTCTGGAAAGTGAGAAGTCATAGCATGGCAGTGTATGGAGGGCCACATGCATCAGCACAGCTCTTGTGTCCAGGAACCCAGAAGAGGTTATCATATCAGGGTCAGCTGCACCAGCGCATACCCCACTCAGGTTGCCACCAAGAATGTAAGCAGAGGAGGAAACCGGAGGTGTCTTCCTTCCATGCCACAACATTGTTTTGAGGGCACCTAGTAAACAAAGATTTAACCAAGCCTGACCACGACTGCCCTGTTTCCCATTACTAATAATTTGTATGAATAGAATGACAAGCAGGTATCTATGTGCGTAATTGTTGGGGTTGGTTGCCAGCTTTACCCCATAGCTGGTGGCTCGCCTTTCACCTCATCCAGTAAACGTTTATCCGTCACCGCATATCCCAAGAAGTTGTTGGACACCTCTTCAAACACATGATCGAGACTCAAATCTTTATCCGTTTATAAATAACCAAGGTTGCTGATTGTTTACCATGTTCTGCAAGTAAACACACAGAGCTAACTTTTTGTCCTAGAACGCAAATGGTTTACAATCTGACATTCTGTATTACATTGTTTGTGCATGCTTGGCATATATAGCCATGGTATGTATATATATATATATATATATATATATATATATATATATATATATATATATATATATATATATATATATATATATATATATATATATATATAGAGAGAGAGAGAGAGAGAGAGAGAGAGAGAGAGAGAGAGAGAGAGAGAGAGAGAGAGAGAGAGAGAGAGGAGAGAGAGAGAGAGAGAGAGAGAGAGAGAGAGAGAGAGAGAGAGAGAGAGAGAGAATCAGAGAGAAAGAGAAAGAGAGAGAATGAGAGAGAAAGAGATTATGTATATATATCATCAAAAGGGGGAGCGGGCGGTAATGCTACACTGTTTGCTTACTGCCACAACAGGAAGAAAATCAGAAGAACAAGAGTTCAGATGGCACGCAAGAGCTAGTAGCCTATACGCTGAGTTTCAATTAATTTTTGTGAGGTGCTCCAACGTTTTTTTACGCTGTTATAATGAGACAAAATCATTTGGCATTGTGCTGATTTGTGTCATGGAATTCTCACTACAGTCCAGTGATGAAATATGCGTGTCCTGGAAATGGGAAGCCCCAGGTGCCGCTTGACTCGCAGACTCCTTGTGGAAAGGTGAAGTAGAAAGATGTAATTGGCACTTTCTCTTCTTCCCGCTCATCTTTCTGTGATTTCTTGAAAAATTGTAATACTGAACTTTGTGAATCCACCATTGTCGCCAAGAAAATGACATCGTAGGCTACACACAACATGTTAATCAAACCAATAAGTTTGAAAACAGCTGTTGCATTTATCTGCGCAGCATTGGTCAATCTATCAATTAGGCAGAGTGGAGGGGGGTGGGGTACATGTAAATGTACCGAAATCGTATCAAACCGTGACCCCAAAAACGAGGTACGTACCAAACCGTGATTTCTGTGTACTGTTACACCCCTATATATATATATATATAGATATATATATACACACACACACACAGAAATGTGGTGGGAAAAAGCAAGAAAAAAGTAGAAAGAAAAGCTAGAAATTTCAGTAGTATGCTCCTGCACAACCAAGGACCGCAGTTTCAGGAACCCAGTTCTAGGACCGCAGTTCCAGGACCCTAGTTTTCTGTTTCAGCGCTACCTACCGAACTGGATGATATAGCGGGTGGCTGCGCTTTCAGGACAGCGGTTCAAGGATCCAGGTGGTTTACTTTGTACATAGTATCAAGATCCACCTATTATATTGTCTTGTTAGAGAAAAAAAAAAAATATTTGAACAAATAAGATTATGGAATAGAAAAGCTCCTGCAGCAGGTGGATTAGAGCAAGTAGCATCAAGCTACATGTCACAATTTAAAAGATTAATATTACACTTTTACTTAAAGCTCACTTTAAACCACCATTTAACCCTCTGAGGTCTAAGGATTTTTGGGGTCCTTGAGGTGTTCTGACATGCTCTGACATTTGTGGTTTTTTCAGTTATTTATAAACATGTTAATGGCAAAGGTGTAAATTCACTCAATAAAGCACAAACTGGACTACCGTAATTTCTCAGCAACAATTATGAAACATGTTTGTATTTTTGAGAGAATATTGCTTATGCATGGTTATTGAAAAAACTAAAACTTAAAGTGTCTGAAATAAGGCCACAAAACACATACTAAATATGTGTCCACAAGACTTGTGACTAATCAGTGTTGTTGCCTAGAATTTTTGCTTCAAAATGATCTGAAAATCATCCTGCCTAATAATTTACACAAACACATACACTGATTTAAATTTTATTAGAGACCTTTGGTTTGGAAAGGCAATATGCGTGGAGGCGTGTTCACACCTGAGAAGACAAAGGCCGGATAATGTGCCGCATAATGAGCTGCATATTAATTAGCCCTTTCACACAGGTGTGTCACAGGATCCCAAAGAATGCAAGGACAAAAGAAATGATCTATATAGCCTATACATATTTTACAATTAGAAATTGTAACCAATTACAAATAGGTTACAATTACAACAACAATTACAATTTTAACAATATTTCAAGTGTATTTCTTTGTAAAAACTATACATTTTATCATACGTATTAAAAAAAAAGGTAAGGATTCATTAGTTTGAATATTGGAACAAACACTATAATAACATCTTAGTTGATAATTCAATATACCTACTTTATTTTTGACAAAACATCATACTATAGCAGTGTTTCCTCTAGGATTTTTTTCCAGCCGTGGTGGCAGGCCCATTTCCCCAGGGGGCGTGGCCCATGAGTGATATTCCAATTGGCCACGCCCCCTTGTAACAGGTGTTCAAACATCCCCTAAGTATTATAATATGAAAGTCTCTAATAAGAGTGGCAAAGCGATTATGCGCATTCCGTGCGCAGAATGATGCACTTGAAGCATCGTGAAGTCACAGCGCGCAGCACTTCGCATTGAAAAGTTCAAAGCACAAAGCGAAGAGATTATATCCATCTATGCTTAATGTATTAGATCTATGCAATAGTTTATCGAGCCTTTTCTTTTAACAGTTTTAAATTTCAGTTACAGTGTGCATGAAGAACAATTCATAGTCCTCTCAACTCCACTGCTGTAATCTAGCAGACACCCGGGAGAAAGGAATATGATTTATAAAGCGCTATAAACTCCAGCAAGATAAAGTCATTTTATGCAAAGTGCAAACCATAGACCTTTATCTAAAAATAAAGAATAATAATGGGAATATTGATCTTGAAGAGAGTGTCGTCGTGTTACTGTCTTAACCGAACGCGACGCGCTGTTTGATGCTGATGGAGAATGACTGAGGAGAGATGAGTTTCCATTAACTTTCACTTACAGACTTAAATATTAATTTTTACCTCACATTATGCTATTGAATGACTTTAGAAGTGTTGGAATATAGTGCGAAAACTTTATGGTGCTTTACAATGTTTTTTATGCCTTTAGCTTTACAATATCAGAGCTCACTGAAGCTGCAGCCGTGGCGGGATGATTTTAGGTGTGGCGGCCCGCCACGGCAGAATGAATGTAGCGGAAACACTGTATAGTATATTCAACTATGAGCAGAAATTGGTGAACAAAAGCGTACCTATTTAATGTGACAGTAGTCTTTTTTTACAGTCAAAACTTTATAATCTATCCAAAACTAATCACAAAATCGTGTCTAAACATTCATATTTAGTCTGTAATATATTGTGTATGATATATTAGTATATACATGTGAATTTGCAGCTTGTTGCTTATACAGACATTTTATTTCAACATATTTCAGTCTATTTTTACTCATACAAACTATATTGCTATAGCCTACTAAGATGTGTTTATGTAAACATAACGTTTACTAATGTAGGTGCGAGAGTGAATGAACAAGGCACAGACACGCGCTGTATAACTGTAAACAAGACACGTAATTCATATTTAAAGTCTTTTTGCGGTTTACAGTCCGACACTTTCAATATCACGATTAGAACAAAGCACTAGAATAAATGACTTACTACATCAGCTGGATCCGTTGCTCCTCGAAATGAAACTACCAGCACTTCTGGTACATTTTCCAGGGTTAGACTCCTCACAGCAAAGGATATGCTGTGTCCACAGCTGTACAAGATACATACTAAACACGATGTGTTTTATAATCCAGCTGGTGGGCGTTGGCATGTTTGAACGGCTTGTCTAAAATCATTTGCGTTTGAATAGCGCGCGCTCTCCGTGGGCGTGGCACATTAACGCGTAATTAGGTATAATGAGCTGGAAAGAAAAATACTGACATCTCTCTCTTTTCATACAGATTACATAAGCTAAGAATATTTGTTTTTTTTTTATATAAATTAACTCATTAAAAGAAGAGAGTTCAAGCTTCATTATGGAAAAACACTCGTGCCTGTATGACAAGTATTCGCGGAATTAAAAATAATCTTAGGACGCGTTTCAGAATGGACTTCACTGACAGAGAGAAGGCAGAACGCGCATCATGTTTGTTTTTCTTTATTTGGCGAAAAGCACAACACTTTGTTTTTATTGTGAGTATCCACAAAAAAATAGACACTTACCAGGATCTAATGATGTACAACACTTAATATGTAAGATCAAAATCAACAGAGTATTTTGAGTTTCTTTTGCACTGATAAGAAAAAAGCAAGACTATCGCGCCGGCGCGATAGCCGACCTCAGAGGGTTTAAACGAGTATTTGTATCATATTCCTGTCACGGTTTAAAATGGTTTTAAGTAAAAAAAAGATGTTGAAATATGTTATATTTAGCATTTTATATGCAGCTAATGGCTACACCTTGCATATCAATACTGTAAACATTCTTTATTCATATGAAAATATCCAAAATCACACACAAACCACATATACTCGAAATCGTGCATTTATTAGCTTCTTGTTTCAGGTGAAGAGATGTGTCTTAGCTTTGTTATCACGGAGGTCAGAATGAGGAAGTGTACACAGCAGATACACAGGAGCCTTTATTATGGATATCTGGAGCGCGTCATGCAGAAGGGCAGGATTTATTGTCACGTTGAACCACGTGAGATGATTGACAGCTGTATAGTGAATAAGAGAGCACTGAGATCATAACGGACGCTGGCGGAAACAGAAAACTAGGGTCCTGAAACTGGGGTCCTGAAACTGCAGCCTCCGGTTGTGCAGGAATACCCTTCTCAGAAATTTAGGCACAGTAATAATTTCTTTCATTTCTTTCATTGAATGCAAATGTCTTTCAAAGGATGTGAGCCCTCAAAGACAAACTTCCACATACAGTAGCGGAGCGCACGTTTGAGTGTGTTTGATGTGTGCAGTGTGGATTGGTGTTTGTGTTGCACCTGTGTGGATCTGCCGGTGGGCCTCTAGAGCATCTTCCTTCTGGAACTGAGCTCCACACTGGTCACAGACGATGGCTTTCTCACCAGCTACAAGAAAGAAAAAAAACAAACACATAAGTTATTCAATCTACATCCTTCTGGGGGTCCTCGAGTGCTGCATGGTGTCATAGCTCTTATTTGAACCCCAGGAATAGTTGAAATGATTCAGTGCCTGTGAGTTAGAAGTCTGCTGGATTCGCTTCAATAAAACTTGTTGGCAAAAACAGTTTACACAATGTGTCTTGGAGGATACATATGCCAGACGCTGATTTTGTGTGCACTGTGGATTTTAAGCAATGCATCATAACAGGGATTTAGCATTCAAGGCACTCTTTCAGTAAAAATCACACAAATGTTGTCAAACCATTCAAAATAGAATATAAAAACAAGCAGCCATGCATTTGACATCTGCATAGCAATATCTGATGTTGCAACAGGACATGAGGAGGAACTGCGAGACCACAGGATGTTAATATACCATTCTGATCTATAAATCAGAATTAAGCCGAAACACTGTATTGCATTGCCATTTACACTCTTTATTTGCTCAATCAAATGAGAGTTTTTAGAATTTTTTTTAACAGAGCTGTCAGCTCTCGTTGTTGGGTCTTCCCACCTTCACAGGCACAACAGGAAGTCAAAGCTCAGATATAAAAAGCTAGCCCATTTCACAACCACTGTAAAGTTGCAAAACGTACTGTACTCTCAGTCAGTAGGAAACAGGTTTTTTTTTCTCTAGCAGATGATGCCACTCAGCAATAAAATTTTACAATGTGGCAAAAACAAGTTCCTCTTAAATGTTTAAAGAAATCAAACACCACTATTACAGTACCGGTGGTCACATCATGCCACTAAATGTTGCACATATAGTGGAACTGTGAAAGACAAACCTCAGAACCTGTTACTTTGGTGTATTCAAACTCAATGTAATGCATCAACCCATGAAATAACACTTATTGCAGAAGGCAACATACACTGAGTCAATTGAATGTTCAGAGACACTATATTTAAGTTTAATTTTGAATTAAATTAGAATTCAAGTAGCAAAAGGATGCAGAATTACAATTTTAATGTAAGGAAGTAGAATTAAAATCAACTGAAATTCAGAGAAATTCATAATGTAAGATAGAACACTAAACAGACAGAGACAGACAGAACTCTAGACAGAACACCAGACAGACAGACAGACAGACAGACAGACAGACAGAAAGCCAGACAGACAAAGAAAGCCAGACAGACAGACAGAAAGCCAGACAGACAGACAGAAAGCCAGACAGACAGACAGAAAGCCAGACAGACAAAATGACAGAACGCCAGACAGAGACAGAACGCCAGACAGAGACAGAACGCCAGACAGAGACAGAACGCCAGACAGAGACAGAACACCAGACAGAGACAGAACGCCAGACAGAGACAGAACGCCAGACAGACAGAGACCGACAGAACGCCAGACAGACAGAACGCCAGACAGACAGAACGCCAGACAGACAGAAAGAAAGCCAGACAGACAGACAGAAAGCCAGACAGACAAAATGACAGAACGTCAGACAGAGACAGAACGCCAGCCAGAGACAGAACGCCAGACAGAGACAGAACGCCAGTCAGAGACAGAACGCCAGACAGAGACAGAACGCCAGACAGAGACAGAACGCCAGACAGAACGCCAGACAGAGACAGAACGCCAGCCAGAGACAGAACGCCAGACAGAGACAGAACGCCAGCCAGAGACAGAACGCCAGCCAGACAGAACGCCAGACAGACAGACAGAAAGCCAGACAGACAGACAGAACGACAGACAGACAAAATGACAGAACGTCAGACAGAGACAGAACGCCAGACAGACAGAGCCCGACAGAACGCCAGCCAGAGACAGAACGCCAGCCAGAGACAGAACGCCAGCCAGAGACAGAACGCCAGCCAGAGACAGAACGCCAGACAGAGACAGAACGCCAGACAGAGACAGAACGCCAGACAGACAGAAAGCCAGACAGACAGAACGACAGACAGAGACAGAACGCCAGACAGAGACAGAACGCCAGACAGAGACAGAACGCCAGACAGAGACAGAACGCCAGACAGAGACAGAACGCCAGACAGAGACAGAACGCCAGCCAGAGACAGAACGCCAGCCAGAGACAGAACGCCAGCCAGAGACAGAACGCCAGACAGAGACAGAACGCCAGACAGAGACAGAACGCCAGACAGAGACAGAACGCCAGACAGAGACAGAACGCCAGCCAGAGACAGAACGCCAGCCAGAGACAGAACGCCAGACAGAGACAGAACGCCAGACAGAGACAGAACGCCAGACAGAGACAGAACGCCAGACAGAGACAGAACGCCAGCCAGAGACAGAACGCCAGCCAGAGACAGAACGCCAGACAGACAGAACGCCAGACAGACAGAACGCCAGACAGAGACAGAACGTACGTCAGATAGACAGATAGAACACCAGAATGCTAGACAGACAGAACACCAGACAGACAGACAAACAGAGAAGACAGACAGACAGACAAACAGAGAAGACAGACAGATTGGCATTTGGCCATGAAGCAGGAAGGTCCAAGAACTAAAGTAGCTTGAACTAGTGGACCAGCGGGACATTGATCACCACCTTAAGTGGCAGAGAGGGAGAAGCCAGACCCTACAACCCACCCCACAACATAAACGACAGCTTATTGAAGCAGGTCATTATCTCACAGGGGGGTGACAACATCCAGCCACCCAGCAGGAGAGTGCTTCCAGTCCCGGCAAAAGTCATGGAATTAAAGCGATAAATTCTAGCCTCTCCCTTCAATAGCGACTTTCTTGTTAAGCATGACAGAAAGAAAAAAAAAAGGAAAAAAAAATGTGTTAAGAAAAAACACATTCCTCAAATTTGGCAGCAATCATACCCCACTTTTAAACCCCTTCCCACTAAAGACAAAAAAGAGAGAAGAAGAGCTAGAAATAACTGCCTCTCCAGCAAAAAAAAAGAAACAAACAAAAAAAGAGAAATCGCTCTCTAGCAACTCCCACTTCCTCCCCCTCCTTCTCTTGAAGTTGCCACAGCCGATGCCGAACCTGACATAATGGGTCCTTACACAACCGTGGCTCCCAACAAGTGGAGGAGAGGTGCCACGTGCCAAGGGCCCCGTTCCTTTTTCACTTCCCTTCTCTGAACGTATTGCACAACTGAAACCCTGGGATTTACTGTTTCCGAGGAGGACGCCGCGTCGATCGGTCTTGTTTGCATTGGCTGTGCACATGAATAAAATGAAGCGAGTGCAACCAGAGCCTTTTTTACGGGAGCTGCGGCAAACATCCAGCTTCAGATTACCCAGCAGTGGGCCGTGCTGCCTTTGTTGATGAGTCCCTGAAGAGAGTGATACTAGAGCACAGCTGTAATGGAAAGACCTGTGAACAAGCACATTGTCTAATGCTATAAAGGTGGATTCTCATCACACACTCTGATCAGACGCCCCCCCTTGTCGCTTGGAAGCAGGAACATGAGTAGACAAATACAGCACAAACAAAAAAAAATACCCTTGCTGTTCGGTGAGCCTACACAAATGCGTTATATAAGACCGCACACTCCGTAAAAAAAAAAAAAGAGCTAAAAAAAATCCATATAAAAAAGGAAAAACAGTGCCGTCAGAACAATGAGTACAGACAGCGTGCTCTCCCTTTTCCTTTAGCGGTAACGAGCTGTGCTGTACAGTTTTATTTACACTGTCCTCTTATCAGTCACAGAACAGTACGGAGATTGCCAATTGGAAAGGACAGCCAGGAACTGTGTGTTCCCTCATGACTAGATGTGTACCGCAGGCAGAGTGATTTTTTTTATCAACCAAGACAAAAATGCTGGGAGACTGCCAGATTCCCCTCTTAAAAAATGCACACGTTCACGCAAGCATGCCGGCGTAGACGCATGGATGAGTTTATTTGTATAGCGTTGTCAGGTGAGCCACTGGCTCTTAAAATTTAGCATTTCAGAGCCAACTGACTTTTTTAGCAGCCAAAGTACAGAATCGCTTGATATGGATGGTTGTTCAGAAGTGCTGTTGTTATATCACAACCTATTGCAGTGATTGAGGGTTTACATGTACATACATATACACACACACACACTTAGATCAGCTGGTATTTGTAAAAGCATTGCAGGAGACAAGTACTTGTGTATACTTATTTTTTTTAACTGATGATCTGTCTAATATTTTATTGCAAATTTTATTTGTTATTTTATTGTAACAAATTTGAAGAATTTATGTTTTATGTTATGTTTAGCCTTATGTTCAGTCTGACAAATCTAATTGTATACATAACAGTAATGGCTCTGTGTTCATTTTCAATCAGACATAATTGAAAAATGGTTCACAGTTCAGTAAAGGACTCCGTTGAGATCAGAGTAAAGGCTCTGAACGATTCAGAGCAAATGAGTCTGATTCAAACCACTAACTCATTTGAAGTATGTTTAATGAATTGTTTAAATTGAATCATTAAAAAGAACCATTCATAAGTCATTGTGTGTTGCATTGGACCAAAGCTTTGATGCCTTGTTATTTGCAAACAAAAGACACTTTAAAATGTGATTAACTAGGGTCATCTCACGTGACGATATCTGACGAAATTACATATAGATGAACTGATTTCACAAATAGATCTAGATTTTCCCCTTTTTTCTGTAACCGTATACACAGACACACAGCTCGAGAAATAGAGCAGCACAGATTTAATTTCCAGACACAATACAGTAGATTACGCTCAGAAAATGAAGAGAAGTCAGCTGGTTAATATTTATATAGCCTTCACAGAGAACAGAAAGAATAGCAAAGGAGATAAACACTGAGGATATCTAGGATTCTTCTGATAGCTTCACGGTCTAGTGCACAGACAGAGGACGTCTTGGGACAGACCAAAGCAGACAAATATTGACTTGCTAAACCCACTTTCACATCAAAGACGCTTCTAAATTTATCTGCTCAAAATGAGCACAGTGTTGCACATTCATTCACTTGTTTTTTAGCCTGCATTAAAGCTCTTAATCCATTTTGCCAGTAGACCAATTTATCTGTCCGGCAGGTCACACTCAGTCCAGCTTTTTTTCTCTCTCAATGTACAAAACAGTCATTTCAGCTGTCTAGCCCCAGATATGCTCAGGGCATTTCAGTTTACAAAGATGCACATACACATACAAGCTGGAGACCTATTAGTAACGTGTAGACGGATGCCCATGCAGTGTGTGGGACTCTTGAACACATGCTG